>JAQMYK010000021.1:12613155-12644509 GCA_030014345.1 Clarias buthupogon
CCACACGGCGGACATGTCTCGACTCGCCTTCTTCCCGGCTCTGAGCTGGGGGCGGGGCCTGGGGGCGGGCACTCGGCGCCTGTGATTAACTCTTTACACGCCGCTCAAACATAGACATTTCTCAGAGCGTGGTATCGGTTCCCAGTATCAGGGGACTTTTAACGAGTACGAGTACTTTAGAAAATGTGGTATCGAGGCCGATACCGGTATCGGGACATCCCTAATAAAAAATAATTTAAAAAATTAAGTTTTATTTGTAAAATATAGACTTTATACAGAAAAACAGTGTGAAGTCTGAAAGCTAGTCTTACTTTGAGCGTAGCTTTAATTTTAAGTACTTTTTCAAATTTGTACAGAAATTGTTCATGGTTGAGAAAAATTGGGATTCATTCGATTATAGAATTTAATCGACCTTTTGTCAATCGATTCAGTTAATTGAATCAATGGGTCAGTTTTCAATTCAGCATCAGTTCACACATTTTTATTAATTTCAGTAAACTTTTAAATGTTGAATTCTCCGAAATTGTCCAAGTCCTTAAAAAATTTACACAGTCTTTGCAGAAAATGCAAACCACTTCATTTTCTGCATTTTCTCCCCCCCATCACTTTTTCTCCAACTTTTGAATTTACTGTATGTGCAATTGGTGCAATACAACTACCTACTGGACAGGAGTGAGGTTTGGAGATTGACAGGGGGGAAAAAAAGATATTGCTTTGTACACACATAACATTTAACAAAAAAACACCACTACAAGTTAAACAGTATTGCAATGAATATACACTAGGATACGTTTTTCTTTTGTTTGTTTTTTAAATACTGTACTTGTACAGTAAGCAGTACAGCTGCTTGAGACAATTCAGTTCAAAATTTGAGATCAAATCGAAAATCTCAATGACCAAAAGAAATGTAATTAATAAAACAGTCTGTCTGCACAGATTCACAGCTCCAGTAAGAGCATTTAATATTCACAGTGTATAAAGTTTAAAAAGTTGCTGTAGGTCTCAGCTAAAATATTCATTTTAGCATTTAGTTTTTTTCTAAGCGAGAGAGAGAGAGAGAGAGAGAGAGAGAGAGATTGTTATGACTGTGATGTGCTGCTGTTTTTATTTTGGCTCCATTACATCTAAAAGATACAACTGACCTTTTTCACACCGCCACAAACCACTTCTTCATTGTTACTACTCAAATCCAGAACGCTCCTCAGATTTTTAGACTTTAAAACACGGCATCTGCAGACATCCTTCTGTCTTTTTCGGTCTTATGGAAACTTAATACTAATCTGCCTATTATAATGACTTTAAAATAATAATAATAATAATAACCAGCTGTCAGAATTCAGGGCGGAGCAAGAAAGCATCTTTGTGATAAAAAATCACAAAAGCATAAAACATGCTTTTTCATGACAGGAGAAGATTTGTTTTTAATCAGGACATAGCTTGACATGTCCATCACACCTACACATATAAAAAAAAAGATGAATAGACTCAAAACACACACACCGCTAACATGTCATGTAACACATTCCTCTCTCTACAAGCTTCTACAGATGGAGATATCTTCCTTTCTTCTGATAACGTTCTCTCTCTCTCTCTCTCTCTCTCTCTCTGTCACATTCTTCCTCCGTAGATGACGAGGTCGACAACCAGCAGAACGGCACGATAAGGGGCGACACCCCGAGCTCTGGCACCGATGCATCTGCGTCCAAACAGAAGGGGAAGTTCTCCAACCTGGGTAAGATCTTCAAGCCCTGGAAATGGAGAAAGAAGAAGGAGAGCAGCGAGAAGTTCAAGGAGACGTCCGAGGGTACGGATTCCTTTTTTTTTTTTTTTTTTTTCCCGCGATTCGAACTTTACTGAGTTTCCTTGCTTTACGATACTTTTAATCTTTTTAAACAATGCTGGATTGTGAAACCAGCCCTGCAGGATGATAAAAAGTCATTGCTTTGTTTTGTTAGCTTGTCCATTTATTTACAATCTGCTCTGTTAGCAAGTTAGATAAAAGTATCCAAAGTAGTTGGATTTCTAAGAAAGAATGAAATGCCTGGTTAATACCGGGAAACTACTGTAGAAACTAGCTTGTATAATAGAGCTGTGCAATCAAATCAATCTTTTGTTGTTTGATTTCATTTTAGGCTTGATAATTCAGTATCCTGTTCGAATACTTTTTTTTTATTTTTATTATTACTCTGGTAAACTTGTGCACATTAAATGATCTTAAAATGGCTGAATTTCTTAAATATACCATTTTTTTTTCCAGAAAATTAAAGTGACTTAAATCTCTCTGAAAGATTTTAAAAATCCTCATGTTTTGTAAGATTATCACTTCTTTTTTTTATTTGCTACTGTACAGCGGTTTTGAGAAGTTCAATTAAAAAAAAGACATTTCAGCAATCATCAAAACAAGTTTCACAGTGTTTGTTAGATGTGATTAGTAGTTTTTAATACTTCAGGACCTGTAAGAAATGTACAGTATGTGCTGGAGACAGGTCAGACAGTAAACATTTATGCTACTTAATCCACTTTTTTTTTTTAATCGCAATAGATATAAAAATAAAAAAAATCGATTAGAATTTAATTGAGTCTACAGTTTGTGCTCTTTTTATATAATATCATGAACATTTAAAATCATCACCACTGGATACGATAGTAAGTCTTACTCTTAACACTCACTCACTCATCGTCTATACCTCTTTATCCTGTATTCAGGGTCGCGGGGAGCCTGGAGCCTATCCCAACAGACGGGAATCGAACCCAGACCACTGGGTCATATGCTTAACACTTTAACTACAGTTGAAGGTCGTTTACTTGCCATTTAGATCTCTCTGGCTCTCGGACAAAGTTGTTCCTGATTCAATTTCATTTTCTGCTCACATTGTCCCCGTCAGTCGCGATCACTCCATCATGCATTTCGTCTTTAGTATACATCTTCAATATAAATGTTTCCTCTTAATTCTGACTTGTAAACATTGACTGTGTTGCGTATCTTCATCAGTTTCTAAGGAAAGCCAATGATTCCTAATGTTACAACCGGCCGATTGCGCAAGGTTGCACAGTCTGTACTTGTTCAGCGCAGAAAGGTTATTATGCCAATCGAGTGACATGCTTTTAATTTTTGTGCTCAAGCAGGCAGGAGTGACTTGTACACAGAAAAAAGTGACGCATCAGAACCACTGTCTTTTCTTTGCCATCTATCTTGTCTTATTTGTCTTCTCTGTTTTGACAGTCCTGGAGAGAAAAATTTCAATGAGGAGACCCCGACAGGAGCTGATAGACAAAGGAGTACTAAAGGAAATCTCTGAGAATGGTACATCAGCTTTTAGGAGACATTACATACACACGATCTTATAATTAGTCAAGCTTTTCTATAGTTGCCTTGATAATTCTATATAATAAATACTTTGCCTGTACGATTTCACTATAGACTTCAGATACAGAATTTATGGATCCGATCATTTTATTTTCTTAATAGTGTCCACTAGTTGTAACGTGCTTTACTGTGTGTTGCAGAAAATATTAACGCAAAGGTTCCCTCAGTAAAGAATGGCCACGTATCCGGGGACCAGGGGTCAGAAGTGGGCTCGGAGGTCAAGTACAGGCTACATGGCGAGGACGGAAAGACTTCTCTGGCACCGGAGCCCGAGCGGCGAAGCCGGATACCGTCGGACGTGACCCGCAACCGGCAGCCCCTAGACGTGGACGCACGGACGCGCATCCCGTCGGACTCGGAGAAGAGAGAGCGAGACGACGCGAGGTACCGCGACCGCAGGGACGACCACCGTGAACGCAGAGACGAGAGAGGGGACCGGGGGAGGAGGGATGACAAAGAGGACCGGGAGAGGCGAGATAGACGAGAGGACCGCGATTCGAGAGTAGATTGGCGGGACAGGAAAGATGAGAGGAGAGATAAAGACGTGAAAGTGGACAGGGAGCATAAGAGGGACGATCACGACAGAAAGGAGGAACCCCTGCGGCGCGACGACAGAGACAGGAGGGACGATCGGGAAAAAAGGAAAGACGACAAGGAGAGACGCGAGGAGCGGGAAAGGTACGAAGAGCGAGACAAGAGAGAGGACGCCGCGAGGAAAGACATGAGGAGGCTCGAGCCGCCGAAGCTGATCAGGCCTCAGTCCGAGATGGATATGAGAAGCGCGTCCGACGTGGGACAGAAACTGCGGCCCGTCTCCGAATCCGACCAGAGGAGCACACTGCCGCGATACACACCCACTCAGGACGACCTCAGGGCACGCACAGGTGAGGCAACACACACACACACACACACACACACACACACACACACACACACACTTTGCTGCCTTTGTTATTTCATATCTTGCAGTATCTATGATTATTTCACAGGTAAATGAGACAAAATGTATTAAGTAGCTGTATTACATTAAGAAATGACAATTGCTAAAAGCGCTATACAAATAAAATTGAATTGAATTAAGATGAGATCAAACAGTCATGTAGCACGTCATGTTTTGTGTGTGTGTGTTCTCTGACACGCTGTCTCTACAGTCCTGCATTGCTTATATGCTGTATGTCTACGTTTGTGCTTTCTCTTTTCATTGTGCAGTGTTGTAGATGATAGAAGTTGAGGAGGGTTGTTTTTAAAGTGTTCCACAATCTTGTTACACACTCTGACAGATTGGAGTCACTCTGCTCATTTTTACTTTGGAGAACCTCTGCTTCTCTAAGACATCCCTTTTATGGCTAAACATGTTACTGCTCAGGGCCAGTATTCACAAAGCTTCTTCGAATTCTCTCAGAGAGCTCCTATCTTATCCCCAAAAAGTCCTAGCTGGGAGTCCTAGACTAAAAGTGATTTAGGAAACTTCTCAGAGCAACTCTGAGTAAGGAAAAGTACAAAACCCTTTATCTTAGTGAGGAGGTGTGGTCGACCCTTTTGCTAGGGATGATGCAGCAATTCAAGGACTGTGATTGGTTGATGATAATTTTAAAAAATCTGTAAAAAGATCTGAAAATGCGCTTTTTGTGAGAATATAATATATGATAATAGACAGTGAAATCATAATGTTTGTATATAAAGAAATTGTATAATCATGACTATAGGCTTCTTTATGCAAAGTTTCTGTTATAGATTAAATATCTTAAAGGTAATTAAAACAACCTAATGTTGAAATTGTGTCTACTTTTGAAGCAACCAATTTCCACTCAGTAGTTACTATATTTAAGTTCTTACATTTATTTATCACACTGATTTCATTACTTGTAATCCATTTCAGATTGATGGAAGCAAAATGTCTCAGATTTTACCAGTTTACATGATTGCAGGACAGTCTATTTAAGTTGCACTTTTGGATGGTATGTAGCCAACAATCCAAGAGAGACGAAAGGAAGTAAAACAACAAGAAAACCAAATTGGACAGAAGAGCAGTGTTTACTGTTTGTTTAGTGTTTGGAGAATATTTCTTCTTTCCACCATTTTGTCCTCTGCTATAGAAACTTTTAAAAGTAGAGAAGAGGACTTTTAAGAGGCTTAACAATTTTTTCAACCTTAGAAGCTGTTTTGTGAATCATTTCTATCTTAACTAAGATTTAATCCTAAATTTATGGGGAAATTCTAAGAAAATGTCATAATTCTAATGATTTTCTTTGGATTTTGCAACTTTTAGGCTTAAGAAGCTTTGTGACTACGAGCCCTGATGTCAGTTAACTTGGTTGAATCTTTTCGATATTTCTCGCTTCTTCAGCCATTCGTTGCCCGCGTGCTAACGGTTTTTGGGACCTGTAGCAGCCGTCAAATTTGAAATGAGCTCATTTTAGTGGATAAAAGTGTAACATTTCTCAGTTTAAACATTTCTTATGTTCTTTGTTTTATTGTGAATATAAGAGTGGCTCATATGATTTGAAATTCTTTTAGTTTTCATTTTATTTAAAAAAATAAAAAGTGCCAACATTTCCAGAATTCAGGTTGTAATTATATTTAACTGTAATGATCAAAACAACAAATAAAAGCACGCACACACGTCCTTGAACCGAGTAAAGGTGGAAGCGGCCTTCTCTAGGTTGCCAGATTGCGTTTACGAACTCCACCCATAATTTGGTCAATATAAAAAATAAAAAAGTTATTCTCGATTTTCATCCCGGTGTACTGCGTTACATTTCATTTAATGTACGTGTTCCATGCAGGTAGTACCATAATTATGTATACTGTATGAATCATTAATGCATTTTCAATAGCTGACTACTTTTTGTTCCCTGTCCATTTGTCTGTCTGTGTCCATGTGTCTGTCTGTTATCTCCATGTCTGTGCTAGCCTCTATGGGCATGCGCTTCACTCCTGCCTCCGAGTCAAAGGAGCAGCAGCCTCCGCCCAAACAGGCCATCCTTCCCCCAAAATGGCTGATGTCCTCCACTGAATCTGGACAGGCCTCGTCTCCATCATCTTCCTCGTCCTCCTCGTTGTCATCGTCCTCCTCATCCTCAGCTCCGCCCATTGCCAAGCCACCTCCTCGCACCGTCTCTTTATTGGTGGACAACACGTCTCGTCAGAGTTCACTTCCCGCGGTGCAGATAAGAAACCAGGACCACCCACATGCTGCCCCGGATCACACCGGCCCTGGTACTGCTCCCACTCCTGCCCCTGTTCCAGTTCCCACTCCCACTCCTACTCCTGCTGCCGTTCCCACTCCCGCCCCTGCTCCCATTGCCACTCCTGCTGCACCCCCCACCACATCCGATGCCCCTGTACCTGCCAAGACGCCACCTGTTCCCCCTCCCAAACCCACCAACCGTAACAGCACATTAATCCTGCAAGGTGAGCCATGTCTGCTTAATGCTTTTCTTGTACTGCATTCCTTCAAATAGCTCAAAACCTTCAGGTGATGGTTGTTTGCTTTATGAGGTGTGTGTTTGCTTTTTGTACCTAAAACAAATGTAAGAGGTCAAAGCACTTACCGCATGTTCAGGTCCTGGAGGACAGGAAAGTGTAACGGGAAAGATTTTTTTGTGTGTGTGTGTGTTTACATTGATTTTCTTTGGTCGAGTATTTTTTTTCTCCAATGCTAATTAGAACTGATCTGGATGCAAGTCTAATATACAGTAGAAAGCTGATGTACACTACCGCTCAAAAGTCTGGGATCACTTTTAAACTCCATGGTCGTACCTGATTTTTTTTGTAAAGCAATGCTGAAGGCGTCCAAAATAATCCCCTCTGAACTGTTGATATTGAGATGTGTCTGGTACTTACTCTCTGTAAACCCTTCATAATGTTTGTTAATTGGTGATTTCTGAGGCTGGTAACTTTAAATGAACTTCTCCTCTGCAGCATAGGTACGTTTTGGTGCCGCTTTCATGTGAAGGTCTTCATGAGAGACAGTTTCATCAAGGTGCTTGATGAAGGGTTTTGTAAATGCACTTGACAATACTGTTCCTGCAAGAACTGTACTCCTCTCCTTGTGTGTGAACACAATTCATCAGCAAGCCAAACTCTATTCAAATAATGACTGGAGCCAGGGTACAGTTTCCAAAACTTCTGGCATTTACTTCAACGTGCATTGAATGAGGGTGAAACCAATTAGTCAGCATTTTGCAATTAGTAAACAAAATGGCAAAACAAAATCACATTATAGACTGAAAAGGCATAACTAACTGCTTAAGCAATCAGAACAATTAGCATATAAAACAGTCCTTAAATGGTGTCAATTTACACATTTTACAACAAAAAACACACTTACTGACCATGCTTTTAAAGACATGAACATTAAAGAAAACTGGAGTAGCAGTCACATGGAGTGTAATGCTCGAGTAGACCTGAGCAATAGTGATGGGACGGGTTTGAACGAGTCTTTAACGTGAATCAGAAGAACGTATAGTCTCGGAGAGTGATTCAATCATTTTCTACTTGGCACACATTCTCAAAGCATCGTTAAAAAACCTCCGTAGGTTATGTACAGGAAACAGAAATGAGTAGTTACCTTTTAAGTCTTTTGGTCCGAGTCAGTCGCTCTTTTGTCACGTGACTCCCATAGACGTTATGTAGTGCAATAGATTCAAAAGAACAAACGACTCGGACTAGAAGACTCGTGAGAAGAACTTTTTAATTCCGTTTCCTGTGTAATGCACTGCATGGCGTCTATAAGAGTCACGTAACAAAAGAACTAACGACTCGGACCAGAAGATATGAGAGATGAGCTGCTCATTCTGTTTATTATAATAGGTCCTCAGCTGCATTTTAATATTTTTATTAATGGAACTATAGCCAAAATTTGTGTAGACGTGTCGGAGTCTGTTTATTGAAAATGCAACATTATTTTATTTCTGATCAAAAGAGCGAAATGAACTCCAAAAATAAATAAATAAATAAATGATTTGTTCATTTTGATGAGCGAGATTCAAAGAACCGAGTCACTAAAATGATCCAAACTTCCCATCACTACTGAGCAAACTGAACTACTATAAGATGGCTGCTCACTCTGTGTCTTAAAAAAAAAAAAAACACTGTCTTTTTTTTTTGCTGGTACATAATTACCTAATTCCATTTGTGTTTGAAATACGCAGTTTTACTGTATAATTTATAAAATAAATGTCCCCCCCCCCCCCCAACCCCCCTAAAAAAAAAAATGTGATCCTGAACTTTTGAACGGTCGCGTACATCCATAAATTCCTATAGAAGGAAGCTTAACCCCAAGCATGAGTACATACATGTTTGTTTGCTGCATGTTTTTTCCAGTGTAGTGTGTGTATTTCTTTAGAGGTTATTAATAAGGTTGGGTTCCAAAGAATCTTTAAGCACACATGATAGATGTACAGAGAATTAAACTTCCTGTTCGAAGATTCATTGCAACATTTGATCGACTTTTCAGAACTGGAAATGCTGGCTTGAGACAGACACAGGATGCATATTTCTGCAAGGAATGCATGAGTGAACCAGATAGTTAATAATGTGCAGAGAACAATACAGGTGTCTGTGGTAAGTGTGAGGGCAGGTATGGGCTTGTCTCTGCCAGGTGTGGGCTTCTCTCTCTCTCTCTCTCTCTCTCTCTCTCTCTCTCGTTAGCACTCACAGAGAAAGAACACATATCTTTTATACGCACCTGCTAATGGTGTGCATACAAGCGTGCTAAGAAGTGAAATATTACTGTTTGCACAAAACAATGCTCAGTCTCAATTAATGTGTTCAAGGTCGATGAAAATCTTTGCATTTAGATACGATCAGTTTTACACCTTGTGCAGGAATTCTCCGCTAAATGAAGTCCAGAGTCTCAACGAGTCTAAAGGTCACCTAGTTAAGAGGTTACATGCGCAGTTTTCTTTCTTTTTTTTTTTCGCAATACACTAAACATGCGTTTGTTTGATGATCTGAATCATTTACGTCACAAATAAAAAAAATAAAAAAAATAAAAAAGATATTTAAGGAGGAGGGGGCAAGTACTTTTTCACAGCACAGTATATGACTGCCTCAGACTTATAATCGAAAGATTATAAGAGGAGCATTGCACAAGAAGAATTTAAACTAAAGATAGAATTTCCAGTTACAACAAAAAATTTAATAAAGATAAAATGTAAGAATTTGGTAAAGAATATAAATAAAATAGAATTTAAAACCAATTTAACAGCACAATGTGAAGAGTGTAATTATAAACTGAAGTATAAAAAGTGTCATACTGGGCTCTCAGTATTTTTCGGAACATATGAGACGTGTTTTAAACTTAAGAAGAATAAACTTATTGATCTGTCCGTTCATCTTAGATGAGTTTTTATAGTTAACTTTTCCTTTTCTTAGAGTAAGCCATGCTGTGACGGGCTTTCGGTTCTGTTTTTTTTTTTTTTTTTTTTTTCCACCACACAAATTTAATTGTATTTTTTTTTTTGTAGGTCCTTGGCGGTCGTATAAGAATTTTACTTCATATCGTACTGTGTATGTGACAAATTTTTGACTGTCACTTGGTCCGTCATTTAGTGTTGAATGTAGTAGATCCGATCCGCACGTTTTACTTGAAACAGGTTTTATCTGGACTTGGGACAGGCATTAAGGTTACTCTCTGGCTGCGTTTGGGGCATTGAGCGGGTCAAGCCTACCACCAAGCCGCAGATGCCTCCTTGTCAAGATTCTAAAATCAATAACATGAAAAGGGTAAACAAAACTAGGGTGTGATGGAGACTGTAGACCGAGGGTGATCAGTCTTATCCGTTAAAGGGACAGGGTGGCCGCCAATCAAATTAAAGGCACACAGTACTTTTATTGGAGTTTATTGGAGATTAAGACTTTACAAAAGATACTACAGTATCTATAAGTAGACTACATTTGTCAAAAGGAAAATGTGATCAAACAAAGACTATTTACACAAACATTCAACTGCACAATAGTCACAATAGAAATAGAAAACTGGTCGGTAGGTTGTTTGTTTCGGGTTTCTTGACGAACTTCGAGGTACTTAAGGTGAAGACAGTTTTAGATCTACAGGAAGGAAGGACCTGCGAAAGTGTATGTTTTATGCAGGCAGGATCTGGCTGATCCTCTCTTGTACACTGATTGGTAAGGAATAATTGGGAGTTGTTCATGATGGTGAAGAACTTGTCCTTGTCTTTACCGCCCCATCTTCACTGGGTCAACACCGAGTCATAAACCTGAAACTAATAGTGTGTAGCAACTTCCACCAACAAAAACTCAGCCTTCTTAAAACCACGGCTTCAAGGGACTACAGGTATTGGTAGATCTGTACCACCAGAGAAGACCACCATCTGAAAGATTGTTCCACTAGCTGTCAACAAGTATTCTGCATTCCTCCTTCAGAGGTGTACAAGGTGAATGGAAATGTAAATGGCCCATGCTTTACTTTCTTGCTGAGGCGTGCAGTTCTATGTCTGGTAGTCAGTGATGCAGGACACCAAGACCAGTATTGTACACCAGTTTGGGCTTTATGGTGCTACAAGCACTCGGGAATGCACTGAGCATGACTCTCACAGAAATCCTATACAGAGCCTATACTGTGAACAATACTCACATAAGGTGGTTCATATGCAAACTGTTCTCGTAGCCACGTGTGTCTGAGGTGACCATGAGCAACTGTTTGATGTGAGTTGAAGTGGTAAGATGTTATTGCAATGGCCAGGTAGCTAGTGATTTGGGTCTCCAAGGTCCTTTTTTTGGGTACAGTAAACAAAACATCAAAACCATCCTTCCAACCTGTACTTAGGGACTTGACCAGAAGGTTGGCTAATGTCAATTCGATGGTCATTTTGATTATGGACCAGGTGTGGTGAGAACATTGACTGGAACATAGGGGAGCTGATGGCGCATGGTTGAGGATACAAATATAATGTGAAGATTGGAATCGAGTAGTGTGTACAGCTCAGAACCCTCAACCACACTGCCTTGATCTATTTCTCTTTAGCCGCAACATTACCCAGGCATGCTAAAGCTCAGACTCCTCTGTCCTGGACCAGACGGAGATGGCAGACTGAACGTGGTGCTTATCCCTCTCTACCCAGCTATCCTTGTCGCCCCCATCCATATCCAGGTGCCCCCGCCCTCTGTACCCCCCCCATGCCACAAAAAAAAAATAATAAAAAAGCATTCCTCCTCTCCAGACCCACATCATGCATGTGGTTTGTCTCGGCGGTCCTGTTCCAAAATGCACAAGACGTTCTGTCAAATACTTGCTCTCCTCTCTCCTACATACACACAGTGTTAGATTAATACCTTCACAGGCTTAGATCGGTTTCATATGGATAAGCATTTAGCTTGTAAAGGAGAGAAGTCAGGAGCTTCTTTTGCATTGGAATAAGACCTAGATGCGAGACCGAACTAACACCCCATGATCATCCACGGCTAAAAATGCACCATATCACTACATTATGTATTTCAGTGTGTAATTTATTTATTTATTTTGTCACTGGATGGTAGAATACCAATCATTGTCATGCTTCCATTTTAACCCCATGTACTTGACAATTCTCTAACAATTGTGTACACCATTAATTTTTGTTTGAGCACATGTCCCAGGTACTAACAAGTACATTAATTATACGACTATAATACTTTGCTGATTACTTTTGACAATAGATATGATGTCATCTATTTAGGAGTTATATTTTCAGTGCTCTAAAGTGTAAAACTCTTTATCTTTTCTTATCAACACGGCAGACGCACCTCCGCCCCTGGTGGTCTCGAACCCGGTTCCCGCCAAGCGTTCTCCCCCGATTCCGCCTGCAAGGAGGCCATTCATCCCTAAACGCAACTCGGAAGAAGCCTCGTCCAATCAGGCCGAGCCTCCCGCCAGAAGTTCCTCCCCCAGCCAAGCAGAAGATACCAAACAGCTCATCTCTCCGGTCGACGCGGTGTCTCCTCCACCCTCGCACATCCCTCCGTCTCCGCCCGGTATCACCGTGGATCCCCCGAGCCCCACCACCGAGCCGCCGAGCCAGCCTCCACCCCTACCGCTGCACATCCAGATCCAGCGGGCACTCGCCAGCCCCAACCCTGTTAACCCCAACCCCAACCCGGATGGCAGTAACAGAGCTCACTCTCTGCTCTTCGAGACGCCTCCAGAAATCATAGTCGAGACGAGCGGGCGACGTTCACTTCCTGTCACCATCGAGCCGCTTAGACTGTAAGACTTTTAGATTATTAACATTTAGAAACAGTGTTGTATCATTTACACAAACGGTATATGATTTTTTTTTATTATTATTTTGTTGTTCTTTTTTTCTCTCCTCACGTTATTTTTCTTTTCTTTTTTTTTTCTCCTCACGTTATTTTTGTTTCTTTTCTTTTTTTTCTCCTCACATTTTTCTTTTTTTTCTCCTCACATTTGTTTTTGTTTTCTTTTTTTCTCCTCACAACATTTTTTTGTTTTTCTTTTCTTTTCTTTTTTTCTCCTCACATGTTTTTTCTGGTTCTCGCAGGCCCGAGGATGACGATTTTGACATTGAAGAAGAGATGCAAAAGCTGCATCCTCCTCCTCCCCCTTCGTCACGGCAAACCCTGCCACCAGAGCTGGAGACGGGGAGCAGGCGGGGGTTAGTGGGAGACCACGCTGTTATGGTCATCTTTGAGGATTCGGACAGCGACTCAGACGGACCCGTTCACTACAGAGACGACAACGGCGATGATGACGACGATGAGGAGGAGGAGGACGAGGAAGTGCCCACAAGTACGATGCACCAATTTCAGTTCATTCATGGAGTTCTTTTTCTTTGTTTTTGTTTTCCCCCTGTTGTAGCAGTACATGTTAATGAGACCTCTTAGGGTGCTAGGCTCTTTCCTAATTGCGGTTTCGTCTTTTCTAGCTGGTCTGGCAAGCAAAGTGAAACGAAAAGACACCATGGCTCTAAAGCTGGAGAAACAGCAAAGGGAGGAGAAGCAGGTGCAAGACGACACCTGGAAGACCCGCGAGCAGTGGGAGGCAGTACGTAGCAAGATCGGCTCCACCCTGACACGGTATGTACGCTGTGTGTGTTTGTGTGTGTGTACATCTGTCACAGCAAATCAACTGGTTGTTATTACATAATAAATAAGCATATGTTTCAGTTGACGTTTCAAAGGTTCCATATTATATCGTTTTTAGGAGACTGAGTCAGAGACCGACACAGCAAGAACTCGAGCAAAGAAACATCCTGCTAGGTCAGTATTACTGCCGTGCTCACTTCTCAACCCCAGAGAGTGTGTGTACTCTCTTCATTCATTTAAAGTTCTTTAAACACTCTTTTTGCACTTTAAGGTTCATCATCATTATTCCTTTCCAGACGTGCTTTCATAGTGAGCTTTAATTATCTATGTACAAGTCCATTAAACAGACCTTTTTCCCCCCATTGTAAAGTGGACTTTAATCCTTATCCATACTTTTGTAAGCAAGGAAAGAAAGAAAAGTTCTGGTTTGCTTAGAGATGTCATATTAGATTAGTGCAGGCTTGTAAACACATGACTAAAAAAAATTATATTCCTAGTTCCTCTGAAATGATGATTTCCTACTGATACAAGCCATCTCGTGCATCTCCGAGACGTCTCTGGAGAAGTTCTTTTAGAGTTACTAGTTACCTCAGAAATCAAGCAACACTGTCAGAAGATATATTTGTTTTTGATTTTTAAACAAAGGATTCAGTTTGCCTGGAAAGCGTTATGATCTGGGGTTGATTCGGTTAAACAGGCTCGTCTCAGCAACGTTGTGTGGCAATAAAATGAAGTCAGCTGACGACCTGAATGTACTGAATGACCAGGTTATCACAACAATAGAATCCCCCTCCCCCTCCTGATGGCACGGGCATGTTCCAGGACTCAAATTGTGAAAGAGCATTTACTTTCACACAATTCCTTGGCCACCACAGAGTCCTACAGTCTTGACAGAGATGAACTACTCCTGCATAATTTTTCATTATTATTTATTTTCAAATAATGTCTCAGACTATTATGAAAGCTAAAGGCAGTCCAACTAAATATAAGCGACTATTTTATTTTATTCTTTATTGACCAGGCAGATGTAACCCATGACACGTGCTCGCTCAGCGTTTGGAAATTCCATATAAATTTCTTTTTTTTTGACTAAAGTGAGGAAAAAATATCTTGTGGAGATGTCGTCTAAATGTGTATGTATGATAAATATGTTTGGTAGCCAGCATTCCAGATGAACCTCTGTAGAACTCTTTTGTTCATGTGTGTGTGCGGACGCAGACGCGTGTCCACAGGTTTGTGTTTGTGTGCGTGTATGTTTTTTCCTCAGCTCATGAAACTATTTGCTTCTCGTTCTAGCCAAGAATGAGGCAGACAGGCGAGCCGAGCGAAGCGAGATCAAGCGCAGACTTACAAGAAAGGTTAGATCTCATTGTCCCTCTTTGTCCCTTATTGTCTCTCTCTCCCTTTCAAAACAGTTCCTTTTACAGTATATTGCCAGGGGCCAGTGCGTATTCATCTAAGTATTTCCTTCCTACAGTTGTCTCAGAGGCCCACCGTAGCCGAGCTCCAGGCCAGAAAGATCCTGCGTTTCCACGAGTACGTCGAGTGCACGCATGCTGAAGACTACGACCGGCGCGCTGATAAACCCTGGACTAAACTCACTCCTGCCGATAAGGTACAGAACGGCTCACGTCCACGTTATAATCATCACATATTCAGTCGTAATCAGATCCAGATTTCTCAATTGCTCGTACCGAGGCAGGTTTCCACATGCACAATGTCCTTTAGCCTGTTGTTTTTGTGTGTAAGGAAGTGCGTACTGTATGTTTATAACTACTTTTGTAGTTATAAAAACCCCTAGTGGGAGAAAAGTGTAAATGCGGATAAACTTCAGAGAAGCTGAAATCACACAGCTGTAGGGACACAAATAATTTGTACTATTTGCATTATAAGTCGTGTAGTTACTCAGTGTTTATTATTTAGCCGTCAGCTTTTTATTTTTAACTTGTGGTTGTTTTAGTGTCTGCTCACTAATAATAAAGACAAAGATTAACACTTTAGAAAAGATGTAATTGAATTAACGATCATGTTGATACAGAAAATTATATACGTATTATAAGGTTATATTTTCCTTCAAAATGTTTAAACCAGCCATAAGCAGCAGTGACAAAATGAATAACGCCCTTGTCGTTGTAAAAATTAGCTTGTTTGATTTATATGTAGCATGTCTAGCATTGTGTTGGCAGATTGCAAAATGTTTTCCATCCATGCAAGGTATTTTTAGTGGTGCTAAAATGTATTTTTTTATTATTATTATTATTCTGTACAAACCTTTGCACGTAAAAGTACAGTTTGACCCATGAAAGAGGTGACGAATCATGCAGCTTATTCAGGAATAAGTTGCTACGACTTTTTAAAATCCCATAGACTTATCATTGAGACCAAGTTTGACGGATTCTAGCGCAGAGCAGGAATTTTGCAGAAGTATAAAATGTACCACATTTGAAAAGGCATCCAAGCTGTTTCAGAACGTACCCCGCGAGAGGGTATAAGCTGTACCCCCAGGGTCGCAAGGGGTGCCCAAATTCTCCCCATTGAAACAGGAAGTCCTCACAGGTACATATTCCATGCTATGGTAACTTCCATAGGAACTTTGAAACTGAACCAAACTGTGGTTCCAACAGCAAGCACCACTCTCATTTTCTTAAAAATATCCACCTCTCTAGTTTTTCCCTCATATTTGCATTGAGTGGTAGTCTTTAATACTTTTAAGCAGGAAATGGGAAGTCTAATGTGCAAGTACAAGCTAGATGTGCAAGTAGAAATGAAGAAATGTTGCAGTACTGTTTGTGCGTCATAGGATCGGTCTGAGGAGCTGAGCTCTCCACTAAGCCTTGAGCATAAATGTTAAAACTGTTCGTATGAATCTGAACGCGTCTTTCTCCGTTTCATCCCTGTTTTCCTGCAGGCTGCCATCAGAAAGGAGCTGAATGATTTTAAGAGTTCAGAGATGGAGGTTCATGAGGAAAGCAGGATATACACCAGGTAAAAACATCTACACCTACAGCACGTTTACATTCAGTCATGTAAAAAAAACATCTTGTGTTTAATTCAACGTTTACTCCATTGTCTTTTTTCATCTCAGGTTCCATCGGCCTTAAGTCGACACCAGACGTCAGAGAGTAAAAAAGTTCTGGAAAGCCATGGAAGACACTGATTTCAATTTGTTTGTGAGTTGAGGATTGGAGCATGGAGTGCCAATCCGCTATGAACTACGCTGCCATGGGCTGTATGTGGTTCCTGCTGACTTTATATCATCAGTTGGTGCTAGGACTTTAAGACAGCAGGCATCCAGGCTTGGGCTGCACACACGGGTCTCTGAAGAGATCAGACTCCTCCTCATGGAGAGCGCACAGCTTCTGGTCCAAACACCTGAACAGCCTTTGTTGTTTAGGTTTTGTTTGGATGATGTGATGCGTCAACACTGTCCCCCCCCTTTTTTTTTTCTTCTTAATCTGGAATCTTTATACAGTTTTATTTATGGTAACGATGGCACTGTGATCTTTGTACTATGAACAAAACGTTTTAGACGTTTTAGAGTGGAAATTTACTTCCCACAGGCGATAAATCTAATTCCAAGGATTTAAGGACCAACCTGTGTCAGCTCAGCTGATTCTGAGACTGAAAGCGTTCAGGACGTGCATCACCAGAGCTCTCTCTATACCTGAAGAGTTCTTTCCACAGCAACATTCCAGACTCTCTCAATGATCTCACATTCAAAGGCGAGTCGAGTCTGGACTAATCTACTAGCCGAGTGGGATACAGAGTCTGTTCGATGTGTACCCACAATGTGACTAGTGATCGTATTAGTCGGCTACTTCATTCAGTCCTTGATGTTTGCGTGAGAGAACAGGAGTGTGTATTTTATAATTTTTTTCATATGCTGTAACCCCTCTGCCTTATAACTACTGACAGGAATACCATATTTGGTGCCTATAATCTAATCAAATCTACTGATGGCATTACAGTATATTCACCACTGCTGTTTATCTCATACTGTACAGCTGTATAAATCTCAGGACTAGAGTACTACTTAAGAGAACCGTCTTCTCTCACTGTGCATTTTACTGTTTTTATTTCTTTTCTTTTTCTTTTTTTTTGTCGAACACTGTCTGACGTTTTCAGGTTCAGGTTTTTTTGTCATTGCTGCCAAACACCAGCGTGGCACTTCTCAAGGGCTGCAATGCAATTTAACACCGATAAGATACTGAGAAACTGTTGTTACGAACTTTAAAATGACACTTTTTTTTTTGTACATTTATATTGCTTTCTTTTTGGTCCGACTGTTTTTAAAGCTGTTAGTACAGATCTGTCTCTCTTTTTTTGTACATATACACTGTAGATTCCGATCATCATGTAATTTTGTCTTCCAGATGTTTTAAAGATGTTTTAATTGTAATTACGGTATTACTTAAAGATTGTGCATAAAGCACACAAAAGGTTAAAAATATATATATCTATGATAGTGTAAAGTAGTGCAACATGGTACTGAGAAAATCTTTTATTTTGGTCTTTTTTTTTTTATGGTGAAAGAAAAGACTGATGAACGTTCACTTCAGAAGTTGATTAAAACTCTTAATTTCAGACGATTGTGTGTCGAGCTGTCTTTCTTAATATTGGAAAAAGCTTCACTTAAATTGGTTATCCATCCTCTTGGATAAATTTCTTCAACCTCAGCAGGCTTCTGAGTACACTAATCTTTATAAAGTGCTTCATACATTTTAAACTTCCATTAAATCCTAATGAAGTCACTTACAGTATTTAACCATTTGATTCTAGACAGATTAAGCTGTAACTACATTACACCAAATGGCCAGTAGAAATCACAGCGATGCTAAATAGTGAAAGCAGTTGCATTTCCACACTAAACAGCTGTGTGGCTATAAGAAAACCACAGACTGATCAGGAAAACAAAAAGCTTCAGTAAAGATTAGATTTTGGAGCAATGGGAAAAAAATAAGTCATGTGGTCTGATGAACCCAGATTAATCCTATCCTAGAGCGATGTGTGCGTCAGGGTAAGAAGGGAAGCGCATGAAGCAATGCACCAATCATGCGGAGACAAAAAAAAATGACATCAGCTGACGACCTGAACAGGAATATTCCATGATTTGAATTAAATGGGCCAAAAAATTGTGCTATAAAGATTGACCTGTGTGGAAAGTTCTGAGATAAAAAGCTTTATTTAATAAAAAAACAAAACAGAAAATAAACAACTGGAATAATGAGCCTAATATCTGAATAATTCATTAAGTTTTGAGAGGGCAGTGGGGTTTCGTTCTGTTTGACATTTTTGCTTTTTTTTCCCCCCAACCAAAGAATTGTGCAAACGGCTGCAAACCCTTTAAAAAGCCCTGATTTAAACACAAATCTTTTGTTTTTTCCCCAAACTAATAAACATTTTGGTCTTATTGTGCAGCTGATTGCTTTTGAGATGTCATGCTCCGCTCGGTCAGTTGAGGGAGCTCTAGTATAAGCTTCCTCACTCCATCTGTCTTCTGCAGTAAATCAGTAGATGTGTGAAGTCAGGTAGGCGTCACTGTGTCTCTACACGAGTTTAAAACTCGAATTCCTCACAGTACTGCTGTCTACAGTACCTGTTCTTTAGAATATCCCTTACTATTCACCACATACAGTATATATTAATGTTAATATTATCATATATAAGTTATGCCCATGTACTGGTCTCTCTCTTGTATCTCTCTTTTGTCTCTCGTGTCTTTTTTTCTCTCTCATATCTTGTGTCTTTCATTTCATGTGCTTCTCTCTCCTGTTGCTCTCTCTTGGGTCTTTCTCCCTGTCTCGTGTCTCTCTTTTGTCCTTATCTTCCTCTCTCTCTCTTTGTTTGTGTGTCACACTTATTTCTCTTTCTTGTCTTTTATGCCTCTCTCGTCTTTCTCCCTCTTGCATCTCTCGCTCAGCCCTCTCATGTCTCTCATGGCCCACACTTGTCCTTTCTTCTCTTATCTCCTTCTTTCACATTTCGTCTCTCACTCTCGTGTCTCGGCTCTCTCACTTTTTCTCCGCCATATCTTGTGTCTCTCTCATGTCTTTCCCCCCCTCTCACCTCACACTCATCGCTCATGTATCTCCTGTCTCTGTCTCTTTTCTGTTGTCACACTCATCTCTCCATTTCCCCCTCTTACATCTTTCGCTTAACTCTCTCACCAACGTTTTTCTCTCTCGTCTCTCTTGTGGCCCACACTTGTCCTTTCTTCTCTCATTTTCTCTTTCACATCTCGTCTCTCTCTCGTGTCTCTCTTAGTTCTCTCCTCTCTCTCTTTTGTGTCTCTCTCATGTCTTTTTTCCTCTCACCTCACTCTCTCATCACTCATGTATCTTCTGTGTCTCTCTCATTCTCTCTCTCTTCTGTTTTGCGTGACACTCATCTCCATTACTTGTCTTTCATGTCGACCCTCTCTCGTCTCTCTCCCTCTTGCATCTCTCGCTCAGCTCCTCACCACCCTTTCTCTCGTCTTTCTCTCTCTCTCTCTCACCACTTAAAGCTTTTGAAATTTTTAATTAACAAGCTTATTGTTTGTTGAGCTCAAGCTCATTTGCAATGGATGAGATTCTCAGATCGATGTTAGCATCCTCTCCAGTACACTTCCTTCTTTTGGCCTTAGATGCATTTCTACTGCTTCTACTGATTTTTTTTTCTTTTTTCATCCCCCTTTTGTTTATTCTCCCCCCGTCTCTCACTCTCTGTATGTGTGTATCTCTGAAGCTTGATACTCCACCCATGAGAAACAGCATGAAGGCTGTTATGCAATGAGCTTGTTATGCATCTCAGCTCCCACAGGCCTAGCTGATTTCCCCCAGAATATGTGTTTAGGCTTCAGTTTTCCTTTTTGTTGTATAAAATTTCACACAAAAGATGATGTTGATTGTGGGTGACGGCATGATCACATGATCAAACCGTTCTAAAAGCTTCTAAAAGCTTCTAAAAGCTACAGGGTTTCTTTAACTACAAATTGCATAAATGTTGAATATACAGTCAAGTCTGGTCCTCTGATGAGGGAAGAGGGAAAAATCACATTTAAAGATTAAACTTTATGTACTTACAGACAAACAGGAAATGAGTTTTTCCTGATTTTCCACCTTTTTTCAATTGTTTCAAACCTTATCACGTCTTTGCATCGTCTCTGCAAGCTCATTGGTCATGCACGAGCGAAAAAAAGGAAGAGTCAAGAAGAAAGTCATCGGAAAGCTGATTGTCCTTTCACATTCCATTGGCGAAAATGCAAGCGCTCCTGCGAGAGGATCTTCATTATCGAGATAAGATGGTCTTATTAAACTTTATCTATTCCCAGCTGCTAATGTATTCTGAACTACTGGCATTTTGGGGTGACTTTGACTGCACTGTATTTGTGCCAGACAGGAAGGTTTGAGTCTTTCACAGCCTGCAGATCTCCGGGGATTTTCATACACAGCAGTCTAGACGGAATGGTGTGGAAAGTGAATTTCAGGGAGTTAAAAGAAAAAAAGGAATGAAATGAATAAATAAATGCCTTGATGATGGAAAATGTGAAAGGATACCCCTACTAGAGGTAGCTCATTGATTAAGGCATTGGACTACTTATTGGAAGATCACAGGTTTAAACCTCACCATCACCACCCAGTTACCACTGTTGGGACCCTTGAGTAAGGCCCTTAAACCCTCAATCGCTCAGATGTATAATGAGATATAATGTATAAGTCATTCTGGATGAGGTCGTCTACCACAACATAACGCATCAGGTTCCATTCCTTTCAGGTTCAATCCTTATAAAGTAGTTGATGAGAGTACATACATACAAATATACACAAATTATCCATAACATTATGCTTAAAAATTAAACAGGTGAATTGAAAAACATTAATCTCATTGCAATGGCACCTGGAAGTGGGTGCGATATCCTGTATAGGCGCACATTTTGTCCCTGAAGTTGATGTGTTGGAAGCAAAAAAATAAATAAATAAATAAAATAAAAAAAAAATGGTCCAGCATACGGATTGCATGATTTTGACAAGGGCAAACTTTTGAAGGCAGAGAGAGACTGGGTCCATGCAGATCCAACACTACAGCTCTTGTTGGATGTTCCCAGGCTGCAGTGGTCAGGACATACCAAAAGTCATCCAAGGAAAGGAAAACCTGGTAACCTGTGAGCCCAGGGTCATGGGTGGCCAAGTCTCATTGATGCAAGTGGGAAGCGAAGGCTGGCCTGTTTACTCTGATCCAATAGAACAGCTATTCTAGCCAAAAACACACAGTGCATTCTAGTTTGTTGCGTTTTTTGAAAATGGAGAACGAGGACAAGTAAGAAAGTGTTTGACGGGTTTTCTTATGCAACAGGACTAGAGGGAGCTCAAGACCAGAAGGTGGCGGTAATGCAACATAGTGAAGGTCGACCAGCAGTAAACACCAAGAAGACAACATAGTTTGTTGCATATGATGCTGCATTGACCGGTGCAGACCGGTCATAGTGCCAATGCTGACCCGTGTCCTCCACCAAGAGCTCCTACCATGGGCATGTGAGCATCAGACCTGGACCACGGAACAATGGAAGAAGGCGGCCTGGTCTGATGAATCAGATCTTCTTGTACATCATGTTGATGGCTGGGTGTGTGTTTGTGCTATCCTTGAACAGAGATGGTACCAGGATGCACTATGGGAAGAAAGCAAGTCAGCAGAGGCAATGGGATGGGTGTTCTTCTGGGAAGCCTTAAATCCTGCTATTCATATGGATATTATATTATGGACATGCACCACCTATCTAAACATTCTTACTGACCGAGTACAACCCTTTCACGGAGACAGTATTCCCTAATAGCACTGGTGTCTTTCAGCAGGATAATGCACCCTGCCACACTGCTCGAATGGTTTGAGGAACACAACAAGAAGATCTTCCCTCCAAATTCTCCAGGTCTCAATCCAGTTGAGCAAAATATTCATGGAGATCCATGGAGTCTCCACCTCACAACTTACAGGACTTGCTTACAGGATCTGCTGCTGATTGCTTGGTTCCAGATACAACAACATTGGGTTAGGTCCTGTCCCTGCGCTTTCTTTCTATAAGAGTTTTTGTGTGCTGATGATTAAACACCTGGCTATGGGACTACCTGTGCCTGTGGGTGACAGACAGTGGGAGTATACTGGGTGAGGTGAGATTTTTGTGTGGGTGAGAAGTGTGACTGTAGAAACCTTGGCCAAATTTTTATTTTATTTTAAATGCTGCATGAGAAGTATATTTTTGCAAGAATGTAGGAAATGGAGACTTGTGCTTCACCATTTTCAACATTAACATGAAGGCCGTTCAAATCAAACTGGGACTTTTGAACAACAGAACACAGTTACAGTATGAGAGGAAAAGCTCCTTTTACTGTATTTCTCTATATAATCCCCTGCTACACTAATGCACTTATCCCAGTGTCTCACTAGTGCTCGGATACCAACAAGGTAGAAAGTCTTCATGTCTGAAACACTGGCCTCCCAGGAACTCCTTTAATGACCCAAATGTGTGGAAAAAACTATGTCTACGGGAACGACTGTAGTGGGTTCCGAGCCACCTCGGCCATCACTCATGGACATACGGACACCTTTAAAACGTTTGCACAGTTCAAATGTTTTAATGCAGCTAAGAGTCTCACCACTGTATCTCCTGCAAATGTCAATGAGTTTTAGGGCTTCATTTATAAGAAATTTCACCACAAGTCCCGGTTTGACTTGAACGACCATTGTATAGTGACCTGCTAAACAGGTAATGTGTTTTTAGGGGATATGGACAACTAAAAGTCTGCATCATGTGGTTGATTTTGTAATAGAAGAACAAAATTCTCACTCTTGTGTTCCCTAAAGTACTGTTTGCATCCATTAATGTAGTGAAATAATAAGTCGTGATTTTGTTCTTTGTAATATGCATTTATTTGAATGTTTTATGGCTTGTAAAGTGAAGGGCCATTAAAATGTACAATAAAGCTTCTGCTCAATAAGTGCTGTTCATGAGCAAGAGTGGCCACCTACCCTGCAATTACATGTGTGTTGAACACAAAACAAATCATTCATATTGTAGTCTTAATTCAAATTGTAATCAATAAGGCCGTGTCGCTCCACTAGGTTGTATATCAGGTTTCCATGAACCCATGCAGATTTATGTTTTCTCCTTTATTTCCTTATTATTGTACTCCTTAAAAGGTTCCATATTGTACTATTTCTTTAACAGGTTAAAACGTTTCTCAGATATTCTTTTCATCCTTTATTGTTTTACGCACAGGCTGGCAGGGGCACGCTTTCCTGCGAGACTATGTGGGAGGAGTGTCGAGAGACGGCAGTGTCACGGAGCAGCCGCATCCCTGACCAACACACTGTTTAATCACGCTGCTGACTGAAACATCTAATACAACTGAAATATACTGTATTATAGCGACAAATGTAATAACCTACTGTAGAAACATTGGTTGGAAAAGTGATAAAGAAGAATTATTTATTAGTTGCGCAACAACTTATGAAGGTTGTTCAAGTCAATCCGGGACTTTTGATTGTGCAGAATAACACAGTTATAAGAATAAAAACTCCTTTAATGCCCCCAAAACCCACTTTTTTGTCTATATAAAATCAGCTACTGCTGAGCAACAAGCTGAAGGAGGGGGATCTCTTTTATGAGGTCACAATGCGGAAATATTTACAGTAATTTGCTTGTTTAGCGCTGACCAATACAAAAGTGGAAAATGGACAAAAAATAGGATTTTTTTTGTTTTGTTTTGTACACATATACTGGATAACATGATCAGTGGTAGGTTTCTCGCCTACCTTTCGGAAGGCCTGGGTCGATTCCCATCCAATACCCATTGATGCAGTCTCAAGCCCGGATAAAATGGGAAGGGCATCCAGAGTAAAACCTGTGCCAAGTTGTTTGCAGATCAGTTGGTCCGCTCTGGTGACTCTTGGACGGGAACAGCCAATAGACCAACAACAACATATACTGGAGATCCATCTGAATGTCTATAAATGATTCCGTCTCCATCCATCTACGAACCTCTGTAGCCCAACTAGAAACTGTGGAGGCCAGTGTTGACCACTGTATTTATTTACATCTTTACACCCGTGGTAGGTCAATATTCACACATTATGGGCAATTTGTGAAATGTCAGTTAGCCTCATTTGCATGTCTTTGGACTGTGGGAGGAAACACACCACAGTCAAATTTTGATTCATACACTTTTTTTTTACATTACATAAAAAGTTTCCTTTAATTGTGTAAAAAAAAAAAAAAAAAAAGCACTATAAAAATTAAAATTGAATTGAACTGAACCTGGAACCTGGTGCCAACCACCCTTAAAATATATATTTTTTAATGGATTTGGTGTGACAGGTCCCTATTTAATGTGGATTAAACACAGTTTTGTCATTATTATTATTATTATTATTATTATCATTAATAAAATCACCAAAACTGAACAAGAGTTATATGCACGAAAAGTTGATTCTGTTCGTTCCTTTATTCTGTGTGCATGGGGTTTACACATGTTATCCATGTGCTTTGGTGGGTTTCCTCCAGGTACTCTGGTTTTCTTCTACATTCAAAAAGACATGCAGAGAGTAATTGGCGTTCCCAAAAAAACTGCCCCAAGTGTGTGAATGTTGACCAGGGGTTCTACCACGGTCATAAAATTGTTAATAAATACAATAGTCGCTGGCGTCCACGGTCCCTAGTTGGACTACAGCGGATACTAGATGGATGGATGGATGATCAATGTAAAATTAATAGAAAAATAAATGGGTAACTAATATGTCGAGTAGGAAGTGTTAGGCTGGATAGAACAACAGCTAATCACTGCTCAAGTTTCTGAAAATTCTTATCGATGCTTTGGTGCCATCTCTCCTCTTTTGCCTTTTTGCTGTGACTCCCAGATATATAAACCTTTCATCAATCATGTTTCTATCTGTTACATCAATGTGGAAACTATTTAGATCCTGTTATCACTTCTCTGACAGGATGAGTAAAGTTTCTATCGATCTAATCACTTAGAGAGAAGCACTCAGCACAAACGCGCAGGCTGGCAGGGGCACGCTTTCCTGCGAGACTGTGTGGGAGGAGTGTCGAGAGACGGCAGTGTCACGGAGCAGCCGCATCCCTGACCAACACACTGTTTAATCACGCTGCTGACTGAAACATCTAATACAACTGAAATATACTGTATTATAGCGACAAATGTAATAACCTACTGTAGAAACATTGGTTGGAAAAGTGATAAAGAAGAATTATTTATTAGTTGCGCAACAACTTATGAAGGTTGTTCAAGTCAATCCGGGACTTTTGATTGTGCAGAATAACACAGTTATAAGAATAAAAACTCCTTTAATGCCCCCAAAATGTGGAAATAGCTTGGAGCGAGGTCAGGACTGTACGATGGGATGTGCCAATGACTCACTGTAATGTGCAAGTAGTGTGGTGGTCCATTGTCCTGCTGGTTTTGTAATTAAACTAGTCTGTTTTATTATTTACACTTGTGTAGATTCATCATTATAGTGAAATGGCAAGTTCTGCATCCCTCACTCACTCATCGTCTATACCGCTTTATCCTGTATTCAGGGTCGCGGGGACCTGGACAGGATGCCAATCCATCACAGGGCACTCACACACACACACACACACACACACATTCACACACTACAGGCAATTTGGGAAAGCCAATTAGCCTAACCTGCATATCTTTGGACTATGGGAGGAAACCAACCAAACACGGGGAGAACATGCAAACTCAAATCGAACCCGTGCCGCTAAGTTCTGAGTGTGTATTATGGATTGGCACCCCATATTTCCCCAAAGTTTCCTGGGATAGGCTGCAGGCTTTTTCAAGTATGAAAAAATGAAAAAGTAGATGAATATGATCTAAATTGACAAGTTGGCAGGGTCTTCCGAGCACCTGCTGAAACATGAGAATCAAGAAATATGTCTTCTTGATGATAACGAATATTAAGATTGAGATAAGATTCTTTAAAGCACTCATGAAAAGTGCTCCATCGAATCTAGCAACTGGAGGATTTGTATAAACGTACTGCGGCACTAATCATAGACTATCTGAAAAGCCTTTTTTATTTCGTCTTTTCGGTTTAATCAGAGGACAGATGGATTTCCATCAACGTCTGAATTTCCATCTCCTGCTAAATAAAAGAAGGGGAGAATGACTCTCACAGTGTGGTGGTGCTTTTTTTTAATCATCTGCAGATCAAATAATAGGAGAGCGATGTGTCTCTGTAAAAACCGCCCTCCCACCCCTATACATCTCTGCTCTCTCATTACTTATCATCATATTACAGAAAAAGCATCAGGAGAATTTCAGGCCTGGTGACATTTTCTCTAGGATGTAAACAGTGCTGTTAGATCTGGACCAATTAGAGTCAATCAGGGTTCTTCTCAAGTGAAAGCAAATGCATGCATGAAAAAGGAACGAGAAAAAAAAAAAGCAGAAATGAATATAATGATCAAATGGCTGTGTAGCATCTTTGATAAAGCTGTTAATTTGCCAATGCCTTGGGAAACAAACAGGCGTTTTTCTTTGACGGTGTTAAAAGTGCAATTCCCAAAAGATGAGAAGAGCTCTGTTAATTATACTTGCAACATTAGCCACATCCCTGAAGGAAGGCTACATTATGGCCATGCTGGATCTCTATACTATGTATCTATATACAGTATATGTTGTATAATCACGTTCACATTATAAGTGACATTGTTCTTTTTTTTTTTTTTTGTGAGATCAGATCTGCATTTCATGAAGATTCACATTCATAATTGGAAAGGTGACTTTTATTCGACTCTAATATGGACACGTCTGTCCTCTGAAATGGCATGCATACATTTTTGCTCACGCCATCTGGATTAAAACACGTCATACTCGTGTGACCACTCATTCATTTCAAACAATGGATGTGATTTTGATCTTAGTCGGCTGTATTTGTTGAGGTCCAGAAGAAGGAAGAAAGCCAGACGAGCACCCCATGGATGCACAGAGGCAAAAAGGTCACATGGATTCTGATTTAACATACTAATTCATGTCATGTGAACACGTATTGGATGTATGTCTAATCTAGGACCACATACAAAAGTGACACATGTGTCACATTAGGGCAAAAAAATCTAATTTGAGTCACCTCAGGCAGGCAATGTGAATGTAAACCTTATAATTAAACTTCAATTATTGAAAAACATATATTTGTATTAAAAAAAAAAAAAAAAAAAAAAAAAAAAAAAAAAAAAAAAAAAAATATATATATATATATATATATATATATATGCAAAAAATAAATAAAATTCAGAAGTTAAAGGCACATTTATTTAAATATTAAAAAATGTGAAAAACTACAAAAATATATTTAAAAAAAATATATAAAGTATTTTTGTAGTTTTTCACATTTTTTAATATATATAAAAGTATTTTTGTAGTTTTTCACATTTTTTAATATATATAAAAGTATTTTTGTAGTTTTTCACATTTTTTTATATTTAAATAAATGTGCCTTTAACTTCTGAATTTTATTTATTTATTAATTTTTTGCATATACACATTTTTGAAAAATATTTTTTCCCTACACATGTGAGGGGAATTTTTATATGGTAAGTTCACTGACCTTGAATTGCAACATTAAAAAAACAACATTGATTTTTCATTGAAAAAAACTAATCAATCAATCACAAAATTAAAGTATTGGAAAAAAAATTAGATTTTAATGAAAAAATTTAGAAATTTCAAGTATTTTGCCCTATGTATAATTGTCCTATAAAGGCTTAATTAATTTTTATTTTATTTTATTTTATTAATAGACAGTAGGGTCAGGGGTATCTCAGTGGGTTAAGGCATTGGACTACAATTCGGAAGGTCTCAGGTTCAAATCCCACGATCACCAAGTTGTCCCTGTTGGGCCCTTGACCCTCAACTGCTCAGATGTATAATGCGATTAAAATGTAAGTCACTCTGGATACGGGTGTCTGCCAAATGTAAATGAAGTGGCTACCACTGTTGCCTCGAACCTCCAAGAGCGGGGTTTGATTCCCACCTCAGCTTTTTGTGTGTAGTTTGCATGTTCTCCCTGTTCTTGGTGGGTTTCCTCCCACAGTCCAAAAACATGCAGGGTAGGGTAGGCTAATTGGTGTTTTCAAATAGTAGATAGTATGTGAGTGAGTGTGTGCCCTGTGATGGATTGGCAGCTCATATACAGAATCCTGCCATGTGCCCCAAGTCGCCTGTGACATGCTCCATGTCTCTTGCAACCCTGAACTGGATAAGCGGTACAGAGAATGAGTGAGGGTGAGTAATAGATAGTTGCCACTATCTTCAAAGAAAGCATTCAGGGATCCTGATTTAAATTTAGGAAAGAACATTAACAATATCAATATATGCAGATTCAGGTAATCATCATCATCATCATCAAGTTTATACAGCATTTTACATATTACTATAATGTATAATATATTTAATAATTCAGTTACCATCAACTTCACTAATTACTTAATTATGTGATATGAGAAATATCATTAAAAAAACATGCCCTTAGTTATCTCCCATGTTCTTTATTACTTTCTGATTTATTGTAATTAAGTATCTCACATGACCATCCTGTAGCCTGGAACTATTTCACTTTTTTTTGGACAGGAATTTAGCATCTTCCAATCAACCAATGACATTAAGTCATTTTTAAAAAGACATGGATCAGTTATTAAAAGTAATACACTTAGTTGAGCAGTTTCATCATGCCTCGGGTTTAAAAATGAATACGTCTAAATGTGAGACAATGTCCCTTCATCACAGTAATAAATACATTTAAAGTGAAAAACTGGAGGACAACGTGTCCTGGGATCAATAAACAAAACAAAACTGTGGTTCAACAATAATATTAAAGCATACAGTATGCTGTATATTTATATGTTTAATCTCTTGCCTGAAGGAGGTTTATATTTTCATGGTTGAACACTTTTAACTAAAGGTAAAGGGATTATTTCTGTCAAGGATACAAACCGAGCTGCTGATTAAGACTTGTTTGTTCCATGGAAATTCAAATCAGGTGTGAGCCTTGGGGTCAGATGAGATGGTGTGAACCTGTCTGACAAACTGAAACATCTAAAAAAAGCAACACATCATGCTACGATCTGAAGAAATTCAAGGAGAGATGAGAAACAAAGTAATTGGCATGTTTCAGTCTGGAAAAGGTTATCAAGCCATTTCTAAAACTTTGGAATGACAGTGAGAGCCGTTATCTACAAATAGAGAAAAATTGGAACAGCGGTGAACCTTCCAAGGAGCGGCCAGCCTACCAAAATTAATCCAAGAGCACGATGACGACTCGTCCAGGCGCTCATAAAAAAAAACATCTAAAGAATTTAACAATAAGGAAGAGACTGACCAAATATGGGATTCATTCAAGAGTTCCAAAGTAAAAGCGACTGCTGACCAAAAAGAACACAAAGGAATTATCCCCAAGACTTTTGGGCAAATATTCTGTGGACCAATAAGACAAAAGTTGAATGTTCTGGAAGGTGTGTCCCAGTACATCTGATGTAAAACTACCACAATGTTTCATAATTAAAACATGGTGGTGGTAGTGTGATGGTCTGGGACTGCTTTGCAGCATCAGGACTGGGATGACTTTTCATAATTGATGGAACCATAAATTCTGAAAATCCTGAAGGAGAATGTCCCGCCATCAGTTCATGGCCTCAAGCTCAAGTGCACTTGGATTATGAAGCAGGACAACAATCCAAAGCACAACAGCATGTCCACCTCTGAATGGCTCAAAAATACAAAACTAAGAATTCACTTAAATCCAACTGAGATCCTTAAACAGGCTGCTCATACTCACAAACTCTCTAATGTGACTGAATAATAAAGTCCTCCACAGCCATGTGAAAGACTCATTGCTAGTTTTGTTTGATTGCAGTTGTTGCCGCACAACCAGTTATTAGGTTTAGGTGTCAATTACTTTTTCACATACTGTAGGGCCAGGTAGGTTTGGACAGCTTTTTTCCCCCTTAATAAATGTAATCATACATTTTGTATTTACTCTTCATGTAATATTAAAATTAGTTTGATGATCAGAATCAATCAAGTGTGACAAATATGGAAAAAAAAAACTGCTATGTCAAATATAATATTCACACCAAACTTTCTCTCAGTTACACTTTCCCTGCAAGTTAAATACATACAAATGTCAATATTTACACCCGATATTGTTCTCTCAAAAGAGAATTCTCCCGAAGCAAAATTGCTTGGCTTTAAATTGCATTATTTAAACTAAGTGTTCTCCGTGCTTGACTGCCCTACAGCGTCCCGTACACACGCCGTGTGCCGAACCCGTGTCAGTGCACAGAACCCTCGCACACGGTGCACGACCAGGTGTTCCACATTTTTGCTGATTACCCACCTAATGGTGTTGCCTGGCAACTGACCTTATAAAAACCCCTGGCCTGATCTCATTTTGAAACATATTCTCATTTCCTACTTGTTAAATGCTTGATTGTAAAAAGAAATTAAACAAACATTTCCTAAATTTAAAAACGACAAGGAACAGCAGTTTTACTAATTGTAGAGCAGAAGGTGAATTGGACGCTCTTGACTTCATAGAGTAGATACTGTTAATACTAGGCTAATGTTCATCCTTTATCAATTATGTTAGCACTGTCGCCGTGGACCTCCAGGGTCTGCGTTCTGCATGTTCTTCCGGTGCTTTGTGGGTTTCCTCAGGATATCTTCCACTCACAGTCCAAAAGTCATGCACATTAGGCTCATTGGCATTCCCAAAATTGCCTGTAGTATGTGTGTCCTGAGGGCGGTACGGTGGTGAAGTGCACTGTCGCCTTGCACCTGCAGGGTCCGGGTTGGATTCCCGGCCGGGCTCGATTCCCGTCTCTGTGTGCATGGAGTTTGCATGTTCTCCCCGTGCTTGGTGGGTTTCCTCCGGGTACTC
>JAQMYK010000021.1:12650176-12663047 GCA_030014345.1 Clarias buthupogon
TGTAAATGGTCATGAAAATAAAGAAAACACATTGAATGAGTGAAGGTGTGTCCAAACTTTTGGCCTGTACTGTATATTTGTATATACTGTATACTGTGTGTGTGTGTGTGTGTGTGTGTATATATATATATACACACACACACACACACACACACACACACACACACACAGTATATATACAGTATATACAAATGTACAGTACTGTGCAAAAGTCTTGAGCCCCACATCATTTCTTCAGATCCAAGGCAGGAATCCCCTTGACCCTGGAGGGGGCGCTACACTACTGTACCAACTTTGATTTCTTCATACTAAATCCAAGTCCATTAAATGATATCGATTAAAGAGATGCAAACTGATGTTTCTTTTTCTTTTGGATTTTTCCCAGATTTTCTCGCTAATTTAGTCGTAACCAATTCCTCCCTGCTCACATTAAGGCTACTACTACCACTCAGTCGGGAGGGACGAAGACTATCACGTGTTTTCTCCGAACCATGTGACGTCAGTCAACCACATCTTTTTGAACTGCTTGCTCAAACACTATTTGGGGAAACACACTCGACGAACAGCGCTATCTGCTCCTTCCGCTTGCGTAAGCTCACAGATGCCCATGACAGGTTGTAGAGAGCGCAGAGCGCCTTCTATCACACCCCACTGAGAGACCTCGGCCAATCAATCAGCTTTCTCTAGGCCCCCAGGCTGAGAATGGCTACAGCATCACTTGCTAATCAAACTAGTGATCTCTGGATAATAGGGCAAGCACTTCGCCACTGCGCCACTCGGAGACCCGAACAGAAGTTTTTACCGGGACAGGCTGCAAAGTACAAAAAGAATTTTAAAAAATTGTACAACCCCAGCAGCAACCTCATTTCCCCCTCCCCTCATCTGTTCTAACCACTGAGCATTCAGGATTCAGCATCACCAGTATACTAAACACCGGCCTGATCATCTGTCAACATCTGCTCCAGTTTCTCACTGGTTCATGCCTTAAGTTAGATGTTTGTGATTGAATGATTCTAATGGTAGGTCATTGTGTGATTTAACAAAGAGACAAAAAAGTTCTTCAGGAAGCCTGGAAAACTTCATTATCCCTCAAAACTACATTATGCAAACAAGAAAGTCTGGCTCTTTGGAAAGAAAATATGAAGAATTCAGGGCTGCCTCAAGACTTTTCCACAGTACTGTATGTTGATACTGTACGTTAACCCAGACGTGTGACATTGAAGGCTTTCCTTGGTGTTTGCAACACACCAGTGACTTCAATCAGTTAATCACAGAAGCTAACTGAAGCAGAATCAATCTAACTGTTTTCTGGTCTTGACTTGGCCAACCTTATCAATCAAAATTGGATCATTATCATATTCCCCAGCATGTCAAGGGAATGATCCCCAACTATTTTAAGTATTCATATTGTGGTCCAAGGCTTGCAGTTCACAGCCCAAGGGCCTGAAAAAAGTAATTGTAACACACTCCCCTAACTTGTTTATCATGGGAATTAATCTGCTCTAAACAGTGTCAATAAGGGAACCTAGAGAGTCGATAATGGAGTCCAGCATTTGCCAACTCTTGGAGAGACGCTGTATGGATGCCCTGATTATAACATTATCCCAGGTACATGCAAGCAAGGTAGATCTTGATGGTGCTTGATGACATGGACAAGAATGATGTTCAAACCAAGGAAGACGAGATGCATGATTATCAGAAATGGGAACGGGACCAGCAAGTTCAATCTCCAGGATTGTGAATAACCCAATTAAATATGTAGGAAAGTGGCATGACCCCCTTTCTGATAAATGGATAAAAATGATATAGGGGTCAGGCTTACCTTTAAGGCCTGGTTCGTCCAACGTTGTCTGATACCAAGACCCATATGGCTCCTAACATTTTCTGAAGTGCCTATGACATCAGTGGAAAGAATTGAGAGACAAGTGAAGAAATATCTTTGTAGGTGATTCAGAATTCCACAAAAAAAAAAAACAAGTCTAGGCAGTAAAGTGCACATGGAGTACAGACACTCCAGCAAACGAAAAGGTCAGAGGTTTGGGTGTTACCACAAGGTCAGGACAAGTTATATCTAACGGTAAATTAGGAAACATTTCACATACAGTATGTCCTTATCTATACTTGAACATTGGTTTCCTGTTTTCTGTGTTCAAAAATACCGTATATGTAATTATATTACCATTTATTTTCCTTTAAGAAACTAATTTAAATAGTGACAATAACAACAAACCCCAAACTCCTAGTGTATAAGTGGACTTGTATCAATATACAGCATTGTAGCAAAATATGCAAGTTACTTATATATTACATACTGTATACATTACTGTGATTTATCCACCAAACAAAACTCCAGCAAACCCTTTACTGTAACTAACACTTTGGTGAAGCATCTTCTGCTCCACATTCTTGGGTACCTACCAACAGAGCTAAGTTTAGCTTGATGTGGCATGTTTATTCCACTCTTTATTGCAAAAATGCTCCATATCTATTAAATCGTGAGGGTAGCAACAGGTATTTTCAAGAGGTTGTAGATCTGGTCTGTAACCGGACCATTCCAATACACAAATGCCCATGATTGCCTGTAGAGCTGTGATTGATATGAGAGCACAGAGTGCCTCCGATCCCATCCCCTTGAGAGATCTTGGCCAATCGGCTCTCTCTAGGCCCCGGCTGCGAGAGGCTACAGCATCACATGGGAGTCAAACTAGAGATCTCTGGATTATTGGGCGAGCACTTTACCACTGCGCCACTCGAGGGGGCGGTAGCTCAGACGGTTAAGGCTCTGCATTACTGGTCAGAAGCTTGGCAGTTCAAGCCTTACCTTCACCAATGTTGAGCACAGGAGCATAGTTCTTAACTTTCTGTTTCCAATCCCCAAAGCTGGGATATGCACAAAATGAATTTCACTGTGTAATAAGTTATATGTAATGAATAAAGGCTTAACTTCAGTGAAGTTGCTCCTCCAAGTTATTATTGTGCTGGAAGGTGACCTTTTGCTTTATCGTCTAGCAGTGCTCTGCAGGGATTTTGCCAATAATAAGTTGGTTTGTGGAACTTTTTTGAAGCTTTTCACAATTCTCTCCAACTAGACTAGAGCCTAGAGAAACATCTCCATGCTACCACTTAAAATTTTTTCTTTTTTTTGTGTGTATACTAAACAAAACATGCTGCAAAATCTCTACCATGGTCTCAGACTACAAGACATTTTTTCACAGTGTTGGTGTTTATGCAAACTTAAAATTACTGAAGTCTAGCCACCTTGCCCCATAACCCAGGCATGAGGAGCATGAGAGATTGTCACTCAAAGAGAGTCAGCAGTACACGCCAGATTTTCTTGCATCTCCTTTAATGTTGCTGTAGGTCTCCTGGCAGCCTTCCATGTCTTTTTGTCAAATTTGGAGGGATGTCTTGTTCTTGGTAATATCACTGTGGTGCTCCATCTTCCCCACTTGTTGTTCTGTTCAATATCTTCCATGGTACATTGATTTTGTTAAAAGACAAAGTGTCCTGCACTAGCTTTTATGTCTTGGTGGACTGTTGCTTCAGCAGTGAGATAAGACTAAGAAGATGCTAAAACAGACACACAAGCAGATTATTGTAATTATTATTTTTTTCTTTGAGGTGGGGTTTATACAGGCAGTGGAAATGTTTTTTAGTATGTTTATGGCGGGGGGGTAGAGTATTATTAGCTTAAATCTGAAGGAGCTGTGTGGCCAAGTGACAAAAACCCATACAGGTTCTCTTTAGAAAAATCAAATCTAGGTCTGCATGAAAAGAAAATAGATGTTTGGAATGATTGAAACACAATATTGTCTTTTATGTCGTAGGTCTGAAATCATCGTCACCACACAAAGCTCCAAGCTGTGCCTTTACAGGTTCCAAAAGCTCCATGCTGACACCCAAGAAAACAGGCATTCATTCTGTCCATCCGTGCATATTTGAAAGGAATAAATGAATTGACTGTCTGCTGTCTGGATGTCTAGTCCACAGCAGGAGTGAACAGAGCGACCGAAATTAAGTCTGGGGTTAGATCAGTGTGATGGCAACAAAACAGACCCCAGTGAGTGAGCAAAAGCCCTTATGGTGCTGTGTTCGTGTGTCTGTTGGTCTGGCTGTATGCTCCCATGAGTCTGTGATTTTGAACGAATATGACGGATCCGAGAAAATCTGTCTGGTGTGTTTGTGTCTTTCTCTGAGGAGTCCGATCTCACACTGAGCAGCAGCACTGATGGATCAATCAGCCCCCTCCAGTGTGTTATATGTTATGCCATCTGCCACTGATGTGTGTCCGTAAAATGCTATTGTCTTAATGTCACAGATTTTCCGAACCGCTCCCCTTGCGATGGTGGATGATGATAATAAAAGGGACAGAAAAGGACCTAGAAAGCCATTCCATTTTCTAAAAGAATCTTTTGGTTCATGATTCTTAAACACTTTCTTCAGAGACAGTAGCCTGAATAATCATTGGGAAACCTTATGAAATGTTGTGTGCATAGTACTGTATGTAAAGAGGCTAAATTAATCCAAAAGTTTCTTTACATTTAGACCAACTTACATTTTTATTTCATTATACATCTGAGCAGTTGTGGGTTAAGGGCCTTGCTCGCAGGGACAACCTGGTGGTCATGGGATTTGAAACTGGGACCTTCTGAACCGGAATCCAATGCCTTAACCACTGAGCTACTTATTCCCCACTAAATATTGTGACATGCAGTATTCCAGTACCACCATTACAAATGTGCTTTTAAATAAAGTATTTTTAATTGCTTATAATTGAGCAATATTACACTAGAGAGAGAGTGTTGTAGTATTGCTCCCTCAGAGATTTAATTCTCCCCGACTGGCCGAGCTGGCGACCACCAGTGTAGTTAAGAGGGGTCTAAGTAGTTTAAAATTATGAGGAGAATAAAACATGGAGGTGGACAGTCCTGATAAACTTATTTTTATATATTTCTACTTATCCCGGGTTTAGCACATCAGATAACTTGTGGGTTCATAATTTATATTTCCACGTATCCATCAGCTAACTTCTAAACTGGTAAATCCTAAATAGTGTAAAATGTAAAGCTAGCTAGTGCACTATGTAGGGTGTAGAATCCCTTGTTCAACACACCAAGTAATACCTGTGATCAGGGGTTAGAGAGGGATTTGGCACTCAGCCTTCTGTTAGAAGCTAGTTATCTTTGTAGCTTGTGTTAGCCGTGAACAACACGGTCTAAAGTATTTAGACGCGGTTACTAAGGAGGCGAACTGCTGTTTATGATGACATAACATTATCAGATGTGTTTTCTTGCTGAAACGTTTTGAATGTGGGATGCTTCTATCAAATCGGACTCCATAATCCCCGGGTCCATTTAACACACCTACAGTACAGTACTAGAAACGTATATAGGCTTTTTATATACACACACACACTACACAGTTTCAGCAAGAAAACACATCTGTTTTTCCTTTTTTCTACTGCACCATCAGTGTCTTTATCTTTTGCAAGGTGCTAAAGAAAGTTGTTACAACAAATCACACCTTTTTAAGAAGCTAAATATTGTACTCGAGTCACTTGCAGAATCTTGTATTCTCGTTATTTATCCAGTATACACTCATATCTCACTATTGTCTTTGCCGTATTTGGCTATTTCATAGTGTAAAAGCACCATAAAAGGAGTGTGTTGTTTTTCTGTACATGCTAATTAACATCTAAAAATAAAATGTGAACTCTCCTTGTTACTGTGTGTAAAAAGCCCAATTATGGTACTGTATGTTTGCAGAGGTAGGTGTTAAATGGACCTGGGGATTATGGAGTCCAATTTTAATTTTGCTGCTGTGCACTGACGCAGCAACAAACAGATTGGTTAGGATGACCAACTGACCTTAACATCTGCCCTACAGACAAGGCCCATATGTTTAACAGACACAAAACCTGATGTTCTCCATTTACACAGTCTATTCCTGATACCCAAAAACCCACAATCTTCTCCACTCCTCACAGAAAGTAAGCATCATCACTACCGAACTTGCCAAAACCTCCGCTGCATCTAATCTAGGAGTCATTTGTCATAGGTGACATCTCTGTTTTTGTTAAAAAAGTCCTGACTTCCATCATCTAGCTTCGCTCAGAAAAAATAAATAAATGAATGACCTCATGTCTCAAAAGTATGACGGAAATTATGTTCAGACTTTCAAGTCATTTTATAATAAATGGACATAGAAATAGTGTAAAAAAAAAAAAAATCCTAACATTTTATGAATTGCGTGCCTACTTACAGTGTAACGGAGTGACGTTATTGTCTCTACATGGTGGCTGTCACAGTCAGTGAATACAAAGTTAAAGATTAAGCCCAATGTTATCTACAGTATACAGCTAGTGGAGTCCTAGGGTTAGAAATAATAATTAACTACATAATGTACTTATAGTGCTTTTTCTCCACTTAAAGTCACTTTGCTCACAATAAGAGCAAAAAAATTAAAAAGAGGTTACAATTAAATGCAATTTTGAAAGGGTTCAGACTGTACTATAATTGCTTGGGCATTATTATTATTTCTGTCATTCATTGGTGGAAAATACAACAAAGGGAAAAGTGGACAATTATTTAGCCAATGCTTAATATATGGTTATGTGCGAAAGTTAGTATCCCCTCTTTAAAGTTTTTTTTTTTTTTTTTTGTAAAAACATAATAAAAAATATATCAGGCAATATCAGTATTAGCAGCATGGTGGCTTAGTGGTTAACCTTGCACCTCCAGGGTATGGGTTCGATTCCTGCCTCAGGTCTGTGTGCATGGAGTTTACATGTTTGGTGGGTTTCCTCTGGGTACTCAGGTTTCCTCCTACAGTCCAAATACATGTAGATTTGAATTTGGGAACAGGTATTCCCAAATTACCCATAATGTGTGAATGCATGTGTAAATGTTGACTGGAGGTCATGAAATGGGAACGAATAAATACAGTGGTCACCATTGGCCTCCACAGTCCCTATTTGGAGACTTAGAGGTTTCTACTGTAGATGGATGGATGGATTATTAGTATTCGGCAAATATAACCTTAGCCAAACAACATGTTACTTTTTAACCCTGCCATAATTTATTTAACAAAAATATAGTCAAAATACTAAAAGGGCAATACTACTGTAAGTACCCTCATAGTTTAATAGCTTGTTGATCCACCTTTAGCAGCAATAACTTGCAGTAATTGGTTTGTCACATCATTGTTAGGGAATTTTGATAATTTCTTCTTGACAATATTGCTTTAGTTCATTGAAGTTCTCGGCCATTTGCTTATGCGCTGCTCTCTTTAGGTCCCACCACAGCATTTCAGTTGTGTTGTGCTCTAGACTTTGACAAGGCTAATCCAAAATCATTGCACTTTTTTTTTTCATCCATTCTGATGTAGATTTACTGTTGTGCATCAGAACATTGTCCTGATTTCGACCAAGCTTTGGAATATTCTGGTATACAGAGGAGTTCAAGGTCAACTCAAGGACTGCAAGGTGCCCAGGTCATTGAGATGACCTTGAACTCCTCTTCTCCTGCTGCAAACATGTACACTATTGACGTTTTACACAAAGTGACAAGGAGAGTCATGCATGTTTTATTTTTGGATGTTCAAAAGGTTGCAATCTCCAAATAAATAATGGCTGCAAAAACAAGCCCAGTCATTGGGCTCGTTTGATTGATGTGCAGCAACAATTGCTTCTCTAAGACCGTTGCTTATGTCTTTTCCTCTGTATTGTGTGAAAATGTACCAGAATGCTGGAGAGACCAACAAACTGCCAAAACGTCTGCTTTTGTAGAGGTCTGCAAACCTGCTGATGATCAATTAATCAGGGGCTGATGATTAGCGGCACCTGGATGAAATTTTTTTTGCTTCATTTTTGTTAAATAATGGCACAGTAAAAAAAAAAAAAAAAAATTATATCTTCTTCGTCTGACGTTGTATTTGCCTCCATCATGGGCAGCATTGACGTTTGAGTGATCTGTGCTGCATTGGTTTTTCTATGGAATCGGACCAGAAGACATAAGTCCCCATGATCCTGCCACCAGTTTACTGGTATATAATGGATATGGCAATCTGTTAATTTTATTTTTCACTAGATTTATGAAGATAACTGTGGGGGTTTGTACTCATTCAGCCGTTAGAGTATTAGAGGATTACAAGTTCATCCCAAAGGTTTTTCATTGGAGATAAGGTCAGGGTTCAGACCTAAAACTATGTTTTAAATGTACAGTACTTGTGCAGTGAAACATGGTCATGATGAAACAGGCTTGCGCTCTTTATGACATCAGCACCTCACTTTAGAATGGCCTAAAAACATGGACTCCACGAGGTCAAAGTTGCTGTTCCAGTTCCAGATCTGCTTTATGGCCTAAAGACCTTAGATACATTCAAACCTTTAGATAACTTTCCAAACTTGCACACAATTTTAAGTATCATTGTTCAGTATAAAGTATTTGCAAGAAATATTCTCATAATCTTATTATTGCAATTGTACATCTGGTTCATTTTTTGTTACCTGGTTAATGATTAAGTGTTTTAATAAAGCATTTTTACAGGTAGTTGCAATGCCTTTGCTGTCTGATTCCCTTTTATTCGAGTGAAAAGAAATCAAAGATATTCTCTGTGTGTGTGCTTACATCTTGCAATGTGGTAACAAGATTGATCCAACAATTATTTTGTAAAATAAAAAAGCTTTGGCTCAGTTTGTGCGCTAAGTGTCAATTTAGTAGCTGAACTCCACAACCCAGAATAGCAGCAGGCGAAAGAGCCCAATGCCGCCAACCCGGACTCCAAATTCTACAGATCCCAGTCTGATCGAGCACCCATGGGGGGCACCGGATAAACAAGGCTGATCCATGGAGGCCCCACAGCACAAAAAGGATCCGCTGCCAACAATCTAGTGCTAGACACCACAGCACACCCCTAGAGGTCTTGTGGAGTCGTGTCCAGAGGGACCAATACTGGGCTTAATGATTTGCATTGCAATTATATGCCTGATTGGTTATATATGAATCACCCTCCTTAGGTAGAGGCCAATAAAATTCTGTGAGATGAAATGATCTCTGAGGGAAATGTTGGCACTGAGAACACTAAAGTTTAGACTTAGTCACACTCCTTGTAAATTTAGTGCAAAGAGTTCTCAACTGAAAGCCATTTTCCATCTGTGGTTCAATAATATCCCTCACAGTGCTGCCCTTGGATGCCCTCTTTTGAGTCAGCTGTGGTGCTTGACGATTCTGCAGAACAAATGTTGCCTTTAATCCATTGAAATTAAATCTTGATTAATGACCATTAAATTAAACCCTTCCAACCCTAAATTAAGTCATTTGAAGCCTGATTACTTATTATTAAAATGTTTGATTTTTCAACATATGCATTTTGGTTAATTTGTATTCCTCAACAATAAGTGAATAAAAATTGAATTGTTCATACGAAGCATGATTAGTGTATAAAGACACCTTTTACTGTAACTATCACTTTAGTCATTTCCACCTCACTACACAGCATATATAGCTACATACAGTACAGTGGTGTGAAAAAGTGTTACTTTACTGATTTCTTATTTTTTTGCATGTCACACTTTAATGTTTCAGATCATCAAATTAATTAAAATATTAGTCACAGTTAAATTAAGGTTTTTATTATTAAGGGAAAACACCCAAAACTACAAAAAGTGTTTTGGGCCACCTTTAGCAGCAACAACTGCAATCAAGCATTTTTGATAACTTGCAATGAGTCTATTATAGCGCTGTGGAGGAATTTTGGCCCACTCGTCTTTGCAAAATTGTTGGGGGCAAACACTTTTTCACACCAATGGTAAATTGCCCTGATAATCCTATAGTAGGTAATAAAATCATATGACATTGATAATATAGGCTACTAACAGTTTGAATATGCACTGGCCAGCCATAAAAAAAAATTGCCATTTCAGAAGCCATTTCAAATTACCGGCTGCATCGAGCAAAGAAAACAACTAGGGAGATTTGAAATTACTAGAATTGAGTTAAGAACACATTTTACAACCTGTAAGGATACTGCTGAACCGTCAAATGTGTTTGAAAAAAATTACTTAAACGCTTGAAGTTGCATGGCACAAAATCTACAGTAAAAAACAATACAGTAGCTATGTTCAATAGTGAGAGTATTTCCATATACACACAATGTAATGAGAACTCACAGGATTGAGACTAAACAGCTGTGTGTCCATGAGAAAACCACTTGTTAGTGAGAAGAAAAAAAAAAGTTTAAACTTTGGAGCCTTTAGACTTTAGTTTAGACCATGTGGTCTGATGAGTTCAGATTGACCCTAATCCCAGAAAGATGAATGTGTTACACCATGTAATAATCTGGGGTTGCTTTAGTTGACCAGGTCTAGGCAAAAAATTAGGTCAGCTGATGACCTGAGTGTACTGAACAACCAGGTTATCACATCTATGGAGTCTTTCTTTCCTGATGAAACAGGTACATGTATAGTATATTTCAAGACTTGAATTGTGCATCTTGTAGATTGGCCACCACATTGTCTGCTGTGATCATAGCTAAAAGTAATAAAATGAAATTTAATGTGTGACTTTTTTGGGGCCAGACAGTGGATGTTTAAACCAAATTATGTCGTCTTAGAAATGCCATGAAACATTTAGAAGTTTGGAGAAGGTTTCTATGAATAGTCATGAAGGAGATGTCAATATAAGCCTGTAGCAGTCTAGTGGATCGCAGTCAAGCAATTAATTACAAACTCTTAAAAAAGTATTATTCAAGGCAGTCATTTGAGTTTATTTCTCTTTAAACCTGTTGTGGTGAGAGCTGCAGCTTGAGTGCCTGATTAAAACATTAAAGCGTTTATCCTCATAATGATACCGAATAATGGCAGTATTCACAACCAATTCACAGCTACAGTATGAATAAATTGCTACATTACAGCATGTGATTTCCTATAATAAAGCAACCCGAGTGCATATTCTTGAGGGGGTGGAAAGGGGGAAGGCGTTTTCCGCACAATTTTCTTCCTCAGCAATTTATCATTCATAAATTTTTAAAAAGCTATTCACAACCTTTGGTGACATGAGAAAATGAGAAACTATTGACTACAGAAATTGGTTTGCATTTGGATGCCACAAACAGAGCTTGATCACTGCCTTGGGAAGCAGTGAAGACTACAAACCGTAGAATAAGGAATTCATCACATCTCATCAACACAGCATTCCCACCCAGACAAAAATGAACAATATCTATCTTCGGCTCCTATTGAATGTTATTGCAGATTTCAAAAGGTAAGGCGTATGCATCTTAAAGATGCTTTCCCTAATGGCTTTCTTCAAAACAGGATATTTGTCTCTTTTTTTCCCCAGCAATATGAATACCCACACATGCTAGTTCTACTGTATTACAAGTACTATATCAGTCATTCCATTTGAATGAAGAATGAAGGCATAAATCTGATTGACATTTACAGATTTACAGAAGATTTCGAGCACAGTATGTCTGTGAACCACAATTCTGGCTGAGTTGGCACTTAGCACTGAGTGCATAATCCATGGATAATTTGTCATGAACTTGCAGAAGAGATGCATCCGTCTGTGGGAACTGTACACACAATCATTCACCACTTACACATTGCAGGAACTCGGCTGGGAGTTATTGCTACATTCCACATACAGTCCTTACTCCTTAAGCCATTTCTACATGATTAAAGGAGTTCCTGGGAGGCCAGTGTTCCAGATCTGAGTCAGGCAGCCCTATCATGGCTCTCGCATAATGAGAAGACCTTGAAGGTGTACAAACACTAGTTAAATGCTTGGATAAGTGTAGCAGGGTATAATAAATAAAGGGAGGTTTCCTCTCATAACTGTGTTCTGTTATGCTGCACATTTAAAAGTCCCGATTTGACTCAAACATCCTTTGTACATATATTTGCCCTCCATTTCAATCAGGTTTTCAGTCATATTTCCCAGAACACTTCTCACTAAGTTCTCCCCAAGTCTGCAAAGGTTTAAGAAGAATATCCACAGTTTATAGAATTAGAAATACACTTTATGGTCAAAAGTATGTAGACACATGACCATCGCACTAACATGGAGTTGGTCTATTTCGAAGGCTCCGCCCCACACACACACACACACAAATTGGATTATAAGGATTTGTTCATTCAACCTCAATGTCATGCAGTGTTGTTGGGACTGAGACCAGGGATTATAATCAGTATCAATACCAGTTCATCCCAACTCAGTGTTCAGTGCGGCCGAGGGCAGAAATATGTGTGAACCACTTGATTTCATCCACTCCAACCTTGATGAGCCATGTCTTGGTTTTATCATGCTTGCTTTGTGCTGGTTAAGGTTTGCACTCTTGGTTGTATTTATGTTGGATGGGTCATTGGCATCTTGTTTGGGTCTAAAAAAAAAAACTTCTAAACTCATTCTAACCCCTATTTAAGCCTTTCTCTATCTCTTGCCACAAAGCTGAAAGCACACAATTTTTTAGAACATCTTGGTTGATTTTAAGAATTATGTTTTCACTTTACTGGAATTAACATAAGAAGTGCCCTCGAGACAGGGTTAATCCTTCTCTATTGTCTTTGCAGCTTTATATTTTCTCTTTTTCTTTTTTCTTCTCTTTTTCAGATTTCTTCTTTACTTTTATCCTTTCTTTCTAGTTCTCTTTTCTTTTTATTTCATTTTGTCTCTTTTCTTTTCACTTTTATCTTTTCTCTATACCGGAGCAATGCTCCAGTGGCGGCTGCTCTAAGACTACAAGAGAAGCTCAGCTTCCTCTACTATGTCAGAATATAAATAAATGCTCATATATATTTATATTGGTTTTAATAAAAGTGCGCTAGAACGCGTTCAACTTCATGACTAGCTCGTTCAGAATCCGGTATTTA
>JAQMYK010000021.1:12663147-12674244 GCA_030014345.1 Clarias buthupogon
ACTGCTGCACTCTGTATTGTTTGCTGGTGATATAAACCATTTTTGTTTGTACAAATCATTCTTTAAATAAAAAAAAAAACATATTATAGCATTCTTGACTTTGCTCCTTGTTTCAGCATTGTAAAGTTAGTTCGTTAATATAATTAAAGTAGCTCGTGGAAGGAGAAACTAGCCAGCTAGCTTCTCCTGTTTCAAAAGCTAGCAGCCGCCACTGCAATGCTCCTAGACCTGGTGCTATCTAAATGTCCAAACATCTGTTGATTTGTGTTGGGGGCCTATATAGACATGAATCCAGGTGTCATGCATCCCCCTGATTGCCATCATGGTGGTGTTGACCTACAACTGCACGTTAGGGTGGCCGTGTGCCTGCCTGACTGGAAACCCGTGGAGCAGTTGTCTGTAGGTTTGCCTGCCGAATGTAACGTTACATTCATTAGTGAGAAGCAATGACAGCAAATAAAAAAAAAAAAAGAAAGAAAAAAAAAAAAACATTTTGAGTATTACAGTCCCATATTTCCAAATGTGAAAGAATAATGCAGGAGCATTTAATCTTGAGATGTTAAAGTAGTAATGGAGCCAAAAACATGTTCAAATATTTAAAATACTTATGCAAAAACACTGATTTTAATCTTGAGCTTTCATTTATTTCCCACCAATATGGTGGTGAGCATGTCCAGCATTTTAATAAATCTAACTACTTAAAATCCATTGTTGTTGTTTTTTTTGACAAACTCACCAATAAGAAGTTTTTCCCCCCCCCAAGGTATAGGTACCATGTTAGTACGATGTACGTATACCATATAACAGGGCATTTATTGTCAAGATTTTTTTGATCTTTTTGTCATATGTTACTTTAAAGTATAATTACAAGCATTTCATTAGTGTCAAAGGCTTTTATTGACAATTACATTAGGTTTATGCAAAGTGTCAATATTTGCAGTGTTAACTCTTTTTTTTTTTTCAAGACCTCTGTAATTCGCCCTGGCATGCTGTCAATCAACTTCTGGGCCACATCCTGACCGATGGCAGCCCATTCTCGCATAATCAATGCTTGAAGTTTGTCAGAATTTGTGGGTTTTTGTTTGTCCACCCGCCTCTTGAGGATTGACCACAAGTTCTCAACAGGATTAAAGGTCTGGGGAGTTTCCTGGCCATGGACCCAAAATTTCAAAGTTTTGCTCCCTCCATTACTGTTGCACTATGTGAATACTATTGTGATGGACACTTGTAGTCCGTAGAGACAGAATGTTCCTCTATTTTATTCTTATACACTGGAAAAGAATTGAGAAATAGACTACCAGCCAGGGTGAACGTCTGAAACCAATGATGCTAGCTGTGCCATACAGTATGTACCTCAGGGTTTATAAATTTTGAAAAGTTAGAAGCTATTTAAAACTTTTAATCAAGGCACATAAATATAATAGGTGGTACTGTAGTTGTACGCTTCAGAGATCAGTGTGGCTTAAGTCCTTGGCTAATAATAAGGTTAAGTTTATAATTTAATGAATTAATCGCTTGATCTGTCCGCTGTGTTTTGATTGTATGCTTGACGACTCCCAGGGGAGAAATCTAATGTGTTGAAATGCTATGCTTTATTCCTAGAACAAAGAAACCATACAAGTTTCTGGCCAACACCCAAAGTAAATACCAAGTACAGAGTGGTTGCATCACTGACCGCCATGTAAACTACACTACAAGATACACTTGCATGAGGTGTCCAAGCACCCTTATGTCATTAAGTATGGTCCACACACATTCTAGATCAAACCAGAAATATGTCAACCAGTGTATGATGTATGATAAAGAGAGCATCATAAAATAATAAAGACCAAAGGAAAATAATAATAATAGTAATAATTATACTTTATTCTTGGAAGAACAAGGGTCTTGTATGTTAGGTAAAGTTTACTTCAAAGTATCCGTGGAAATATTTCTCCTCTTATACAGAATTGAGGCAGCTCTTCCAACTCTTCACATCTCTTGTGGCCTGATATTATGGGTCTATTCAGCATGCATAATCACATAAAGATTTCTCAGTATATTGGTTGAGTGTTATCTAAAAAGCAAACCATATGCTCTGCTCTCTGCAGAGCTGTATAAAAAATATGTCATGAAAAAATAACAAGTCCCCAATCCAACAACTCTCTTCATGATCTCTTCCAGTAAGAAGCTCTCTAATCCGGAGGATGTTTTGTTAAAAATATTTTGTACTTTGTGTGTGGCGTAAGGTATGGTGTCCTAAATCCTAAACCTAAATTCTAAATTCTGAGTCCTAAATATCTCATCGCATAGAGGCCCTATGTGGTCTGCTTAGGATGCCTGTGGTGACGAGCAACGGTTCCACTTGATCATGAAGACTCGGCTGATGCAGACAGCTGTTCTCTGATGACTTATAACTGCAGTCGCTCAATAGTTCAGGACTGGAATTCTTACAAGCAGTTTTGTTCTTGAACCTCCAATACCAAACTGGACTCCATACAGTATTAACTTAAACATCTCTTGTTATACTGAAGCCTCCTCTAATGCACAGTATGACTGCAGATCAATCCCTTCTATCCGTTATCACCCAAATGAGGATGGGTTCCCTGTTGAGTCTGGTTGCTCTCAAGGTTCCTTCCTATTGCCATCACAGGGAGTTTTTCTTCGTCACCATCACCCACAGGGACAATCTGATCATTTTTGATTCATACACATTTTTTCACACATTTCATATTAATTTCCCTAATTTTCTTTCGATTCTGTAAAGCTACATTGTGATAATCACCATTGTTAAAAGAGCTATATGAATAAAATTGGGGAATTCATTGGCAAAGAAATAACCAAGTCATTTGTGCATTCATTCCGATATTCCTTTGTTATTACTCATTTTTCTGGAAGTTGAATGAAGGGTCGTCATGTGCCTGTGCTCTCTGAGTCTAAGCTGTGCATGGTTTTCTGCATTGTAAGATCCTTTCTCCCAAGCAAATACTCCTGTTTTGGTTGTGCTTATTCTCTCAATCACGTCAATCACTCTGAGCCAGCTGTGTGTGTGAGCACGCCACTTTGCCTCCTCTAGCTGCCTAGACCGGGCATAAACAATTATTGCTTCTCCATTAAACTCTCGCTATAATAAAATTTCAAATTGGCTTCACATTAGTTCCAGTGCCAATGACTGCATGAAATTTGGGCATTTCCTGGACCATTCATTTCTCGCATTACAGTGTGCACATTCTCATATATTCTGTTTATTGTTGTTCATGCTTTGTACCTGTGCCCTTTTGTGCTCAGTTCAGGTCGATTTTCCATTGTTGATCAGAAAATGAAGGGTTTCACCCCTTTTTTTGTCTTTGCTTTATAGACACGACAGCTCATTGTCAGACCCTGCCTCTACTAGTAGATGAGCATGCACCGTTTAATAAATATACTCTCTGGGGGTTAACCAGTGATTTGTATCTGAGAGGCTGTATTCATACCTCAGTGTGCTGAAAAAAGGAAATGTCCTTTTGAATTAAGAAATGAAAAGCGTGGCAAAAGGAAAATGACCTGGGGCTGCTGTCTAAAGTCTCAATTTTATGGATATCTGAAATATTACACTCGACAAAATAAGTGTAAATCTAATACTTTTGCTTGCTTTAGCAAATAATTTCAATTGTAGCCACACAATGAGGCTCACATTCTCCATCACACTATGCAGTAGTATACAGTACATTTGAGGAACAGTCAATTCTGAAGTCCCTCTTGAGTCTGGTTCCTATGAAGATATCTACCTCGTGTCATCTCAGCGAGTTTTTATTTATTTATTTTTTTTTAACTTGCTCTGATTTATCTACAGTATGTAAGCTCTTTTGTTGGTGGGAATGTCAAGTATTGAACAAGCTATACAAATAAAACAGAAATAAATTAAATGAAATTGAACTCTGGCTTGGTTAGTGTGTTCTATTGTTAATGCACTGTGCCATATATAACAAGATGAGACCTTGTGTTAAAGCAGGACATCAATGCATGGCCTCAAGAGTCACATGACCAGCTTCCTGATTGCAGTACTGATTTATCCTTTAGTAGACATCCAACCTTTTGACCTGGGACCTTGACTAATGATTTATTGCACAGATGTACTATAGACCAGCCCCATGAACATTCCGAAAGAGTAATATTAGTGAATATAAAAATGAGCTCCAGTATAACACATATATCATATTATTTAATCCATAATTAAACCTTTTTTAACATTGTTTTGGCAGTTGCATTATACAATACTGCAACTTTTATGCTATGCGTAATGTCATTGCTATTTCTAAAAAAAAATGTCAAGAGCAACATTTCACTGATGGCACTGTTGACATCGTGTCTAAACAGCAGTCTAATTCCAGTACAGGTAGTCCCAAGAATTTCTGCAGATATTGTAGGAATGGACCGGGCATAAAAAAGCTGTCCTGATAGTGAAAAGTCCTAATTCCGGAAAATCCTCAACAAGACAGAGTTCACAGTCCAATACAGTGGAAAATAGCTCTGAGACAAAAAGGCATCCGGGATTCCCCAGACAATTTAAAGGTGCTGGTTTAAAGACAACACTGTTACGTTTGTGGAGAATCATTTCCTTAGGTGCAGTTTTTGGCTATATGGTGGCATTGTGGAGAAAGTGGACAGATTAAGTCAAGTGAATTTATATGCTTTACATTGTATATTCATGACTTTGTCGGACTTAAGAACGACTTACAAACTTACAGACTTAATCGGACTTACAAACATTCTCCTGGAATGGAACTCGTTGGGGACTACCTGATTCGATCTGTGGTCGAGTATGTCGTACTGTGCCCGAGACGACTTCTTTAAGCAGACTCTGGGAACGTTCCCGAGCCTGGAACGATTGTGTTCCCACTGATTAAAATAACACTGACTTTAGGGGTCAAGTATTCTCCAAATGATTCCTAGTCATCCATGTGAGGTTATCTGGAAGTTAAGTCATGTCAACTAGACTTCTTTCTTGTTAGGTAGAAACAATTGAGAAGTACTGAGAGTACAGTAGGAGTAAGTGTTGTTAAAAAGACAAGCAATAGGATGAGTCATTACATTAAGCTGTTACAACCAGAGATACAATTCTCGGACTGACCGACTGATAACCCACAAATAAGAAACCAGCACAGATGGGCAGATATAAACAAAGCCCACACAGTACAAGAATTAAATACAAAAGTACAGTATTTAAAACTACAGAGTAAGGTATAAACACATCGATTTCATAATAAGAGTCAAGAGATTTAAGAGACTTTTATTTGTCATTTGTACACATGCCAACAGTATGAGCACATTGGAAACTCTCAGAGACAGTGATTAAAAAAAGAAAGAAAATAAATAAAAAGATAATAAAATGAAAGATAATAAAGTAGAACAAACATTTAATACAAGAGTAATACAAGAATAAATATAAGGAGGATTTAAGCTAACAGACTATAACCATTATCTAGTAGACTGTAGTATTTAAAAAAAAAAAAAATCCCCAGATAATAAGGTCATAATGAAGCTCTTTGGCTATGCGTCTACACACATTGTACTTTTACTTGTTGTGTTCATTTTAATTGTTGACCTTTTTTATTATAAAGAATGGCATAAGCTAAAATAAGGTTACTCAGTGGAGCTATCATGTTGGAAATTTCTGTTTGACATTCCAAAAAGTTGCATTGTGATTGGTCAGAGGCATTTTTGCTGACCAAATCGATCTGGGGCAAAGAAAATAAATGCCACCTTTCACACAATGAAATTCTGTTGTTGATATGGAATGTTATATAGGGAGGTTATCCATCCATAGTCTACAACACCTATCTTGTGGGTGAGAGGGACCTTGTAGACCAGGGAACTTGGGGCACAATCCTGGTCACCCTGGATGGGGTGCCAATCCATCAGAGGGCACAAGCACACAGTCACACACCCAATTATACATTACAAAAAAATTAGAAACACCAAACAGCCAATTATCTCTGGACTGAAGGAGAAAACTGAAGTAACAAAAGGAAACCTACCAAGCTCAGGGGAACAAACTACACACACAGAGAGACCAGAAGCAGGATTTGCACCCCCAACCCTGGACACAGGAGGTGACAGTGCTAACCACTAAACCCTCTTGGCACCTAGACTAGTGTCATCAATTATATTTATTATCAGGCCAAATTCTCATGATTGATTGATTCCCAGTCATCCAGATGAGGTTATCTGGAAGTTGATTGATTTCAACTGGAAATTTTTCTTATTAGGGAGAAACAATCAAGAAGGTGAGAGTAAGATGGAGAGGTGTTAAAAAGACCAGAAATACAGTAGGATGTGTCGTTACCAGTGTTGGAGACCTCTACCTTTGTTGAGAGAAGGATTTTCCATCTGCACACAAATGGGCTCTTTCTTTATCATATTCCTGCGAGAGTTTAACACTTTTCACCTTAAATGTTTGTCCTACTCATTCTACTCTCTGGGAAAATCTGAGAGATTCCTCACCTAGGATTGACCAGAGAGTCAATATTTGTAGTGTTGACCCTTCTTTTTCAAGACCTCTGCAATTCGCCCTGGCTTGCTGTCAATCAACGTCTGGGTCAGATCCTGATCTTGCATAATCAATGCTTGGAGTTTGTCAGAATCTGTTGGTTTTTGTTTGTCCACCCTCCTCTTGAGGACTGACCACAAGTTCTAAATGGAATTAAGGTCTGAGGAGTTTCCTGGCCATGGACCCACAATTTTTGATTCTCCGAGCAACTTTTTTTGATCACTTTTGCCTTATGGCAAGGTGCTCCATCCTGCTGGAAAAGGCATTGTTCATCACCAAAATGTTCTAGTGTGGTTGGGAGAAGTTGGTCTCTGAGAATATTTTTGTCTCATTCTTTATTCATGGCTGTGTTCTTAGTCAAAATTGTGAGTTAGTGCACTCCTGTGGCTGAGAAGCAACCCCACATATGAATCATCTCAGGATGCTTTATTGTTGGCATGACACAGGACTGATGGTATCGCTCACCCATCATAAGTGTTATACATCATCTGAATCTGTAAAAGGTCTACATTAGTTTGTGTACACTCACAGTAGACTATACACTAACAGACGATAATGTACAATTGCAATGATCTAATACATTGTGGTATGTTTTAAACATAATCTCCAGATAATAGTCATAACAGAGTTCTTTGGCCATCCATCTCCACACATTGTCCTTGAACTCATTGTGTTTTGTAATTTTTGCCCTGCATAAGTTGAAATAAAATACGTCTGCCAATGTTTTTGTTTGACATTCCCTCAAGCTGCGTTGTGATTGGTCAGAGGCGTTTCTGTTGCCTGTGAAAAGTTGGTCAAATTGAAAAAACAAACAAAAAAAAAAAACAATTGCTACTTGCACAACAAAATTCTGTCTTTGTTCTATGAAATGTTCTTTTTCATTCATGTGAGATGTCCTATTGGGAGGTTATTGGTTTAAAATATATTATTTTGGGCTGTTCTTAAGTTTCCAAGTGTGACTCTTGGAATACATAGTTCTTCAAATCAAAAGGCACCAAATCATGGTGTCTTTGGAAACTAAAATGCATGTTGAAACCCAAATTTGTTCCAAATTCCATACTTGCTATTTCAGTTTTAAAATCCTCAGTATTGTTCTAGGATGTTGAAAACAAAATCACTGAACAAAAAAAAAAAACACTGATTTGGAAGGTATCCAAACTTTTGACTGGTACTGTAAGTAGGATTAAAAACTAATTCTCAGATTTAAACATGGATTCCATATAATTTTAATGAAACTGAAATGGGGAAAAGAGTGCTGTAGGACATGTTAGGGTCCTGGGTTGGCTCTAGTCTGATTTAATGCTCCTGACCTTGGACATATAATGGATGAGAAGGTTCTTTAGACATTCCTTGACAAACAGATTCAGTCATCAAAGTATATACAGGTAATGTATGGCACTTTGGTTCTTTTCTAAAAAAGAGAAAACTACACGTTGCTGCTGAGCCACTCTTCAGCTATTCATCTACAGAATGATCTGTTGCCACAATGCAATTCATGTAAATGGGTTTTTTAAAAAAGGAAAAAGACCTGAGAAAATATTCTCAGACAATACAATAGCTTAGGGTTCTTTACAATGTGGCACTGCCGCATCATCAAACTGAGAGAAACTTGTTTTGCTCTTTTTATGGACGTACATGTGTAAGCAATATTTCTAATCATAAAAAAAAAAAAATTAGTTTCTATTTACAACACAAGTGACTTGAAATATGATGGGTGTTCATGTCAAACTGGGACTTGTGATGAACTTTTTGGTGAATAGAGGACTAAATTGATTTCCTCCTGCACCGTACAGTGATGAGACGTTTTAAAGAAGGCCGTATATCCACCTCGGACGATCCTGGCACAATCTCTTGCCCATTTTATTATATATTTTTTATTCTACTATTTTATTCCAGTATCTTATTATCATATTTTTATTGCTTGTACATTATGTAAATTTAAAAGTCCTTTACATATAAAGTTATTTACATATTTTCCTTATATTTCTAATTTGTAATTTCTCTTATTTCTCTTATATCACACTGAAACCTTCCTTTTGAATCTTGAGATCACCGGCACTGTGTATGACGGTGTATGTGACGAATAAAAGTTTTATTTGACCTTACTCCCAGCCATTTCTACATGTTTGGGACATTAAAGGAGTTCCTGGGAGGCCAGCGTTTCAGACATGAAGCAGGCAGTCCAATCATGGCTCCGGTGTACAGTACTGAGAAAACTTGTTGGTATCCAAGCACTATTGAAATGCTGGGATAAGTGCATTAGTGTGGCAGAGGATTATCCAAAGACATTTCTTTTTATTAAAAATGTAAAAAAAAAAAAAAAAAAAAAAAAAGTTAGCTAAAAAAGTTTTTACTCTCAGAACTGTATTCTATTCAACATACAATTGTAGATGGACTTTTCCCTCTACTGTGAGAGCCAAGGAACAGGTGGCATGTTAAAATGCATCTGAAAACTAAGCCTAAGAAGAGCTATTGTCTGTTTACAGAGATTACCTCAAGTGGCAAACAATCCTTGTTTCAAAGTACTAAAGCACTCCATGTAAACACATTAAAATGAGAGGCTTTGGAAGAAACTCCTCCAGGTATTATATTGGTATATACAAGGTATCACCCGACCCAGCGCCATTCACAGAAAGCACCGGTTTCGGCAATTATGAAAGTGGCTACCTACTGGTGCACTTTCTGGAAAGGAAATTTGTAGTCCGTGCATGCCTTGAAATGTCCCACAAAGTATAATGCAATCAGTCACAAATGGTTTTCAAGATGTCTAACATGATTTAACTGTCAGACATCGCCTTAGCCCTTCATAGGGATACACCCAAGATCCTGCCCTTGGGTGGTCAGCAATCACTATCTAATGTACATGAACAAATATTATATAAAGAGCTTATGTGTAAAATAGTCAAATTCTGTGTTCAATTACCAATAAAAATGCTGAACAGCTACTTAAACCTGGGGAAGGAGAGGTTATTTTAGCAGCAAGAGGGCCAGTCCAATTTAATTAGAGCGAGAAATCTTTTTGCTGGCAGAAGAACACAGCAAGGCGAGAACTGAGAGACGGAGAGCAACTCTCTGCCCTTCTGTCTCTCAAAGATCACAGCCATCTCTGTCTCACAAGACCGGCTGCCCTGCTGTCTCTCGAAGCTTCCAGGAGCTCAGTTCCTTTCCCCGGAGCATTACATACACACTCTTCCTCCTCCTCTGAAGTCTCACAGACACACTCTCGTTCATCCTCTGAAGCAATGCAGACACCTTCTTTCTCCCCTCTCCACATAAAGTATTGAAGAGGCACCCCGCCCCTCTCTCTCTTTCTCTCTCTCAAGCTCAGCAGGCAGCCTCTCTTTCTTTGAACCACTCCAGATACCTTCTCTCTCCCTCTGAAGCATCTCCAATGTTCTCTTTCTCTCTCTCTCTCTCTTTCTCTCCTGCCCGAGGTGGTTTAGGGGTTACAGAGTTGCATATCTCTCTAATGGTTCCATCAACAACTTTTTATCATTTTAGTTTTGCTCAACTCCAACTCTGTTTCCTATGGGCTACTACAATCTTTCTCCTACAAGTTCCACAATGAAAGGAAGCCCCTGCTCCTTCTGTTTGTTTATGAAAAAAGTCAGCCAGTGGCAATTTATGATGTAAAAATGCTAATTTTTCTATTTCAGCTAGACTAACCAGCATGCATAATAGGGGTTGGAATACCAGTCACCTCCTGATACTATCACAATACCTAGGGGTCGTTTTGATTAAAATTGCAATTCTTTAAATATCACGATTTTTTTAAATATCCCGATTCGATATTATTACAACTATAAAAAAGTTTAATCATTAATAAAAATTAACTTCAAATACAAGAGTTTAACATTTAACTGAGCAGCGCGTATCTCTGTCATCCGCCATAATTACCATTTCTAAACAAACATAGGAAACAATTCACTCTTGCCCCACGGGATGAAAATGTGTAAATAGTTCAAAGTGCACCACCTGTAGGATTATAAAGAAATGTTGATGTATTTCCACCTCAAATGCCTCCAAAGTCTTTAAACTCAAATTGACAGTGAGCGCACCGGTTGAGTGGCTGCGATCACATGGGCACGTGGGGCTTCTAACACACATGCGATTTTCACTCACAGTGTTTTGAGGCGTGTGTAATGAGTGGATTTGAGACCAATTCGCTCACAGAGTTTAGAGAAAATGGCAGATCGAATGCTTTTAACACGCACAATTTTTGATAATGTAGCCATAAAAATGCATTTCTGTTACAGAATCTGGCTCTGAATCATTTATATGATCAGGCTGATCCGCTGATCACCATTCACGGCCAATCAAACTGAAAACCAGTCAATTCTGGTCACTGGCCGATCGACAGATTCTTAAAAATTATTTTAAGAAAAACAATTGTGGATACGTGAATCGCCACACAGAAGAATCTTTTCCCTCCCATCATTTTCCCTCAAGATTTTAGCCCCCATCTCTAATGGATGGTGTACACAGTATGACTACAGATCAATCCCTGCTATCCGTTATCACCCAAATGAGGATGGGTTCCCTGTTAAGTCTGGTTCCTCTCAAGGTTTCTTCCTATTGCCATCTCAGGG
>JAQMYK010000021.1:12674492-12690352 GCA_030014345.1 Clarias buthupogon
CACAAATCTCCATCAACTGCAAGATGCTATCCTATCAATATGGGCCAACATTTCTAAAGAATGCTTTCAGCACCTTGCTGAATCAATGCCACGTGGGATTAAGGCAGTTCTGAAGGCGAAAGGGGGTCAAACACCGTATTAGTATAGTGTTCCTAATAATCCTTTAGGTGAATGTATATCATTAATATTTATACTATTTATATATTTATATATTTACATCTATATAACTATTTCATTATGACCGTTGACAGGTAAACTGAACAATATGGATCACCAACTATACTGACAAGATCATGGACAGCCAAGACTCACCTCGAGGGGACCAAAAGCCAGGCCGTCTGGTCCAATCCAAAAGAAAAGCCAATGCAGCACAAATCACCAATAAAAAGCCAATTCTGGCCAGGATAGAAATGCACCAGAATACCTAGAACACTAAAGCCCACCGTGCACGGGATCCATCAGATAAAGAGTCCCAGCCTCCAAACTCTCCAGATCCCAGAAACAAGTCGGATCCATGGAGGCTCTATCTCACAACCCAACCCACAGCATCCGATGGATCTGTTGTCAACATCCTGGTGTCAAACACCAGAGCATACACCCAGGTGCCCTTTGAAGGCATGCTCCGAGGGGCCAGAGCTGCCCTGGTGCCACAAGTATAACCCAAAACCTAGGTCATTTTAAAGTTTTGGCTGATGGGTCTATACATGCTGCAGTCCTTTAAGATAGCAAGTTTCAGTCAGGTTCAGTATTCATAAGCATTTCTAGTACAGTTTATTAAAGACACTTAACCTAATGCTGAGTATTTTGCTGCATTGTGTCACTAGTTGCTATGGGAACACTGGTCCCCCATGATTAGATAAGGTTTAATTTGAGTGCTCAGTTTTCTGAAGAGCATATTGTGTACGAGACTGAGAATAATATAACAGATAATAACAATAATGTAAAAAAAAAAAAGCCAGGGGATGGTATAGATCTCCGTAATAAAAAATTACAAACTAATAAATACAGTCATTTAATAATGCTCACACTGTTAGTCTTGAAATAAAAATATCTAGGTCTTTGCACACACAGATTCGTTATATACCATGGCAAAATAACTTGTTCAGGTGACACAAATATGAGTTGAACAAGATGATGAAAAGTTGAAAATAGAACAGACCTAGAAACAAAGAGTAACCTTACTACACAACCCCAACATAACTGAAAAATTCTAAAGCAAGTATTTATTCCAGTACAAAATGAGAAAACTGGTATATTCAGTCAGGCCTTAAGTGATATTATTACTGCTAGTATTATTATTATTATATATATATTTTTTACAAGACTTTATTTCACGTTTTTTCCCCCTTTATCTACATCTTTTGATCACATAAAGGTTGTGCAACAGGGAACACAGCGTGGCAGAATCCTAATTAATTTTATGCTCTTAGTGTTAAAAATACAATCTATCATTATGCTCTGCATAACAAAGTCAGTTATCAAAAGTAGCATATTAAAAATGCACTTGTCGATATTGTTCTTGTTTTTTTTTTTTTTTTTTTTAATGCAGGGATAATGAATATACTATCAGAGAAACACAATGCAACATAACTGTTGAAACAATGTGATAAAATGCAGGACGTACAGTGACAGTATTCATACCCCTTATATGACATTTTCTCATGTTACAACCACAAACATAAATGTATGTAATTAGAATTAATTGTTAGACCAACACAAAGTGGCAAATAATTGTAAAATGATAAATGGTTTTTGAAATTTTTTACAAATAAAATCTGAAAAGAGTGGCGTGCATATGTATTCAGCCCCCTTTACTCAGATACCCCTAACTAAAATCTAGTGGAACCAACTGCCTTCAGAAGAGTCCACCTGTGTGTAATTTAATCTCACTATAAATACAGCTGTTCTGTGAAGCCCTCAGAGGTTTGTTAGAGAACATTAATGAACAAACGTGTCTATCAAACAGCTCAGGTAGGAGATTCTGTCTGATTATTACTCATGCACTCCACAAATCTGGCCTTTATGGAAGAGTGGCAAGACGAAAGCCATTGTTGAAAGAAAACCATAAGAATTCCTGTTTGCAGTTTACAACAAGCCATGTGGTAATTTACAATTATGTACCACTTTGTGTTGGTCTATTACATAAAATCCCAATAAAATATAATTATGTTTTACTCACTCATCGTCTATACCGCTTTATCCTGTATACAGGGTTGAGGGGGGCCATGAGCCTATCCCAGGAGGCGGGGTACAACCTAGACAGGGTGCCAATCTATCGCAAGGTACACACTACAGGCAATTTGGGAACACTGGAGGAAACCCACCAAGCACGGTGAAAACATGCAAACTCCAAGTACGCAGAGATGGGAAGGGGGCCTGGCCAGGAATCGGACCCTGGACCCTGAAGGTGCAAAACGACAATGTGTAAAAGTTCTAGGGGTATGAATACTTTTGCAAAGCATTTTAGTTGGAACATGGGTCAATGTGATGGGTTAACATGAGTGATCTCTGTTCCCCATGATGGATTCCGACATTCTGCACTGTATATGGACATGGATGTGAGTTGGGGTCAAGGAGTCAAAAAATGTGGCAGTTTCAATACTTTACCATGCAGCTGCTGGAGCAAAATCCACACTGTTATTTCATGGTTATTGACAATTTTTAATGAACAGTGCCACAGAAAACACTCAAGAACAAAAAAAGAGATATTTTCACTACAGATTATTAGGCACTTTACAAACATTTTCTGTAGAAGCAAACAGAGAATTGTATCTACTGCTGGGAGTACTGACGCACTAAAGCAAATTATCAATGATTTGATCGTTACTCTTTACGCAGCTACAATATAAGCAGATTTTTTAAATAAATGTAACATACTGTATAATATGCTATACACTATTTACATGACAGAAGTTCAGAAGTTTTTCATCCTATTGTACATAAGCACACTGCACTACTTGAATACGCTCCTGAAATGAAAGTTACTTTATACACTTCATGGGTGGTTTTAATTTGTTCGACCCAGTATATAGTAAGGCATTCCTAAATGGTGAAAATTCTTTCAAAGGTTAAAAAACAAAAGTTATAACAATTTTCCATTTTGTCAACTGGTATTGTAAAATGTCCTCAGTTGACATTGTAGTTGGTTGGAAGTGTTCATTTAGATTAGGCGAGTCCAGTCTTATCGACAGAAGGCTGCTGTGGCTGCAGGTCTTCTTTTCAACCATGTAAACTGATTAACCAAAATCAGCTGATTAAAGGGTGGGTAGAGTCAGAATTGACTGCTGTTTTGTCCAAAAAAAAAAACAAAAAAACATTGATAGTCTTTAACCGATCAAAGCCTCATATCACCTCATATCGTCTGACATGTGAGGACAGTCTTCTTACTGTAATTCATGCCTGTTGCAATGCTGTACATAAAAAAGTTAGCTAGGAATTGGTGTTACTCTGGTATACTAATCTTCCTATGTGAATTACTTGGCACTTGGTCAGTTCTAGAATTCAGTGGTGGAAATCTGGGTGACCTCCGACTGCAGGTCTTGTTGAACTCGTGACCTGGATCCTGGTGGGATCCGTTCCAGGCCTAGTCATACTGGTGTCCTTCCTGCCTGGGACGGAGCACAAACTGATGCCGGTTCCCGGTTGGTGTTCCTTGCTCTGGAAATGCTGTTTTGTTCCATCCTGGTGCGGAATGGTAAGCAGAACTCCCTGAAGCACCTCTTGAAATTCTCATCTAGAAAGGCATAAAGAATGGGGTTGAGACTGCTGTTGGTGTAACCAAGGGCAATGCACAGGTGCCAGCTGGCGATGACGAAAGGATTCCTCTGATCGATCTCCACCAGGGTTTTGATAATGATGAAGATGTGAATGGGTGTCCAGCAGATGATAAAAGCCGCCACCACCACTAACACCATGCGAGTGATGCGACGCATGTTCCTGTCCTTCTCCTTGGAACCTGAGAGCAGCCGGACACTGCGCAGGCGAAGGATCATCAGCCCGTAGCAGATAGTGATCACGAGGACTGGCACCACAAAGGCGAAGATGAAGACACAGATTTTTGTGACTGTGTCCCAGTACCAATCAGGATCAGGAAACTTCAGAGTGCAGACTGTTTTTCCTGTTAGGAAACAGAATGAAAATATACCTGAGTTAGAACTATAATGTTTATGCTTAGGGTTTGACAGCTGTCAAAACTGCTCCAGAAAGGTGCAAGTGTGTATGTGTGTACAGGGTTTGATTCCAACCATGTGGCTTGGAATGGAAACCTGCACACACACACATCAGCCCTTTCTATAGAAAATATAACACCACTGCTTTAAGCTATATAGCAATTTGTTATAAGTAATTTATTTGAAAGCTGTTTACCTTGGTCTGTCACCTTAGTAACTGCCATGACCATTATGGGTACTCCAATAGCAGATGAGAGAATCCAAACACACACGTTGATGAGTTTGGCCTTGGCGGGAGTCCGGAACTCGAGTGCCCTGACTGGGTGGCACACAGCAATGTAACGGTCAACACTCATCATGGTCAGGGTGAAGATGCTAGTAAACATGTTGTAGTAGTCAATGGCTATGACAAGCTTGCACAGGGGCTCTCCAAAAGGCCAGGTATTCATTAGGTATTTAGCACTCTGGAAGGGAAGTGTACTGGTGGCCAAAGCATCAGCCAGAGCCAGGTTGAAAATGTAGATATTTGTGGCAGTTTTCATCTTGGTATATCTGTGAAAAAAAATATACATGGAGAAGCAAAGCAGAGTAACTCCATTAGCAATCATAACATTACATTCCAGCAACGTGTCTGGGTTTGTGTAATGGGTTTACTGTGAGAAAAAAATTATTCTATGGAAACGTTTGTCAGTACCAGGAATGTAATGCCTTATTTGGATTAAACAAATGTGTTCTTAAAAGGGAACAAATATGGACGTGAATAGGAGGCTCACTGGAAAGTCTGGTGAAGGCTTAAGTGGGAGATTTTTTTTATTTCAAGTAGGCATGAATAAGCGTTGATATGAAACTTGTGATACAGTGAAGGACCTTAGGAACTGCCTGGTTAGGGTCTGAATTTAGCTACTAGAACCAAATTAATTCATGCACATGGTTAGGGCATTGAACTACTGATTGAAAGGTGCGAGGTTCAAATCCTGCTCCCACTGTTGGCTCCTTAATCAAGCCCCGTAACCCTCAAAACTGGTATCATAGACTGATTTTTAAACAATCAGCAAAAATGTAGCCACAAGCAGCAAGCCATGATGTCCAAAAAATGGTGTACTTGGACACTAATAATAACTGTGGGATATTTAAACTAAACAGTGATAAACATAAACATCTATAGCTAAGAGATATGTCTTAACTGTATCTGGTTTAGGACACGCCCATTTCTGGTTAAAATTTAATAGATGTATATATCTTCACTATTTGTTAGGATGATCTTGAAGGGGGGTGAATGTGTAAAGAATTCATTCTCTCTTAGGAAAAAGTGAAAAAGAGTGAGATACCTATAACCTGCAGCCGTGCAAATACTTTACATTTACTCTTTCCATTTCAGGACAAAGAAATCCTTCTTTCTGGCATTTCAATCAAACCATCTCTTACAGAAAGACAATATAACTATTTGTCACCAGACTACTTCTTTTTTTATTTGACTTTCCCCATAGTCTGTTTTATTAGCTGTACTGTTCGCAGATAACTCAATGCACTGACTTTAATACTGTCTTGAAAGCTTCCGACTGCCATGAGCTGTTGCCTCGTTGGCGCTTCTTACCAGACTTTACATTTATTTGACCACATAAATTAAAAATCCCTTGAAGGCATTTCTCCAAGACATCAGGTTTTTAAAGTAGAGTGTCAGTGCATAAGATTTGTTTTCACTGGTAAAACCAGAATACTCATACAGTATGTCATGACTAGGGAGGAAACAAAACATGAAACATACTGTATATGTAAACAATAATGTTAAAGAAAGCTGACTTACAATTATTGGCACCCATTATTAATTAGAAGAAATATCACTACACAATTCAGCAAGAGATATTTTGATATTTTTTTTTATAACCCTTTCAAGCAAACTGTTTTAGTTCAGTCTTCTAATTGTGCTCTCATGTACTGTACAGTACTTTAACCTTTAAGTAGGTTAAGACTGTAGGGTCTTACATGTAACTCTTGCGTTTATTATTTTTTTTTAGGGTTGCATTTCTTTAAGCATTGCATGATCTGACCATGGGTTGAATCCACTCTTCGGAAGACTTTTATATAATAATAATAATAATAATAATAATAATAATAATAAAAGGAGAATTTACTTATTATGGAACATTAAACTTTTCCAGATTTTCAGATTCCATTGCTTACTGTAGGTCTTTCCCTTATGGTAATTTGTTAATACACACCTGAAACTGTCAAAACTTCTGCTTTACAGAGGACTGCATACCTGCTGAGCACCTAGCTTGAACTTACCCTCTGAAATCGTGTGGAAGTAGTAAGGGGGTACTTAGTATCGCCCACCGTTTTTTTTCTTTCGTTTCGGCTTCATTTTTGTTTGAAAAAAAGTAATGTCACAGAGAAAAAAAAAACATTTATATGTTGGTGTACTAAGACCCGTTACAACCATATGATTTTTATTATGTTTTTTTTTTCACAAAAGAACACCCATAGAAATAAAAGAGGGGGTACTAACTTTTACACATTCACTACACATCCAGTGTACCATCCAGGTGTCATTTTTCTTTCAACACTTTCTTTTTCTGCTAAAAAAAATTTTTTACCTTAGTGGACTGAAACTAACTGCTGCATGTGCAAGGTTTATATGTGTGCAACTGTTAGATGGTAAAATATGAACCCTGTGAACTCTATGTGCATTTTATAAAATAATTTTGCCCATTATGTTGAAAGCTGCCAGTACATCTAATTTCCAGGAAGCTTTTTTTCTATATATGTGAACCAACGTGGACCATACATAGCAACTCGATTTGAAATGCCTTTCCAAGGCTTCTATCATGCCATGCTTGTAGGATTTGTAGATTTAAGGACAACTTAAATGGAAGTACGTTAGAATATCCACCACTTAAAGATGCTCAGACCTGTTCACTTTTAAGTCCGGAATGTTCAATAGATCAGTAGTGTCTCAAAACATGAAACACAGCATCTTGTTTGGAACTGTATGGGAAAAAAAAGTCTTGGATTTGATAGATTTTAATTAATGCATTGTACACAAAGCCATTACTGCACACACTGCATGCGGGAGACGACCATTTTCCGGAGGTCCATGTTTTTATCCTGACATATCTGGTTGAAACCAGATTTGCTCTTTATGCTGCCCTTTCTTTTGCTGGTGCAAGGGCTGTACTTGGGTGAAGTGGGGCTCGTGGCTTGGACAGAGAATAATTAAATGTCAAACTTAAACAGGTTTTATCCTGAACAAAACCCAGGGTAATTATGGAGAAACTGCGACCGGACGTCATCGGATTAAGTGACATCATATCGGTTAGAATTTAGCATACTATAAAAACTGTAACTTATTAAACGTAGATTATTACTTTAATATATTTCATACTAATATCTGCCTTAATCCTTCCTTCTTCGAATTATTATTATTATTTATAAGATAAAATATAACACTGTATGACTTTGTTTTGTCTACTTTTTGTACAATTGGTTCATAATATATTGTTGATTGATATAAAGTGAAGCCACAGTCATACTTCATCCTTTTAACTTTTTCATTTTTTTAAGTAGTCTCAAGTAGACTAAAACACCAAATCAGTCATAACCATAAAACCCATCAAGATCCATCCATCTTGAACCATTAAGGCATCTGAAGGTGTGCTCTGGTATCTGGTACCAAAGTGTTAGCAGCAGATCCTTAAAGTGCTGTAAGATGGTGAACAGACTGTATGGATCATACATGTTAGTCCAGGTCCACACGCTCAATCAGATTGAGATTTGGGGGCTTTGGAGGCCAAGTAAACACCTTGAACTCTTTGTCATGTTGATCTAACCATTCCTAAGGGTGCATTATCCGGCTGAAAAAGTCTTCCGTCATGCTTGGTCTGATTCAATTTCGTCTTTGGAGTTACTTGTCAAAGTAACATCCGCATGAATGCCAGGATCAAAGGTTTTTCACCAGAACGTCGCCCAGAGCATCATACTGTCTTCTCTGACTTGCCTCCCACCCTGCATACTGCATCCTGGAGCCATCTGTTGCCCGGGAAAGTGAGGGACACACACCCAGCCATCCACATGATGTAAATGAAAACGTCCATCAAACCAGGCCACCTTCATCCATCACTCCATGGTTCAGGTCTGTAAAGCTTTCCGGAGTGCACATGGGTCAGCATGGACACTCTGATTAATATGTGGCTACGCCGGTCTGTACACAGCAAGCTCCAATGCACTGTGGATTCTGACACCTTCCTATTATAGCCAGAAATACTTTATTTATATTTTTTCTTGAGCAAATTATGCTACAGTAGCTCTTTTATGGTTTCTCACATTTTATGATTACTACAGCTTGACAGTAAATTTTGTGTTTGATTCAGAACATACATTTTATGGTTATTATATCACAATAAATTGTTGTGTCTGCTGTGTTACATTAAAATCTGTGGTTACTATAATTACATTTTGTGTTGGTTTCAGGACAGAAACAATAACATACATGTGTTTAATAAATCAAATATAATGTAGTTTTTATAATCATATTTTGTGTTTGCTATATAAATATATGTTTTCGTTTTAAGGCAAACTTTTATGGTTATTATATCAAAATAAAATTTATGGTTATGCTTGTAACATGTATTGTGGTTGCTATAAAAAGTTATATATAAAATATATACAATCCATTGTATAATTAAAAATATATATATTTTATATACAGTATATTACAATTACAGTGGTGTGAAAAAGTGTTTGCCCTCTTACTGATTTCTTTTTCTTTTTTTGCATGTTTGTCACACTTTAATAAAAAAGTGCAAAAAAAAAAAAAAAAGAAATCAGTAAGAGCGCATTCACTTTTTCACACCATTGTATATAAAAATATACAAAAGTTAGTTATGACCGGGTAATCTGATTGGACGAGGCATTCCATGACCATAGATAGTAACAGCACTAGGACATTTAACTATACGTATTACAATTTGTCTGTACAGTCTGCAGTAATGAGGAGAGAGCAGCGACCTGCCAAAACCAACATTCAAATCCAGTCGCTTTCAGCAAGAAAACACATCTGATAATGTTGTCATTTTATGTCATTTTTGATGATCTCTTCTAAGTCGTTCTGCCACCGTGTTTTATTCATACCTAAGGTGAGCTACAAGGCTAACTAGCTTCTAACACAAGGCTGAATCCCAAATCGAATTTAAAACTACTTTCACCACTGTTAATTACACTAACTGTCAGTCGCCAGCTCTGCCAGTTGCGGTGAGTCAATTTCACCAATTACAAAAGGATATGTGTTGGCACAGTTATCACAGTTCAGGTATGATATTGCTTAAATTTGTGAATATGTTTCACAACATATCGCAAGATGTACAGTCCACCAATTTGACCTTGAAGATATTTATAAGCTGATCCATTGATCCAGGATTAAACAAACCTATTCCAGCATTATGCTTATAGTGTTCTGTTTATCCAGCCACACTTATTCATTTTTTCCCCAAAAGTATTTATTTATTTATTTATTTATAATTTTATTTATTTTATGTGCTGTTCAACAACCGTTAGCTCGAATTACCCCAAATTATTAGAATTTGCTCCAGATGTTATTCTGTGTATCAGTTGTCCTTTTCACATCTTATTTAAGTGCACAGCAGGAAGCTCAGCGTGATCACTACACTGTCCTCAGCTATTCATTAGTCTTTTTATTGACAAACCCCTCCCCATGTCTAAGCCGGACCTAGGGTTCGAACTCATCAATCATCCCCATTCTAACTGATTCTAATAATTCGTCCATGAACACACTGAACATGTGGTTCCACCGCACAGTAACATTTCATTTTTAGGGTCGCTTTCTCTCTTTTTGTTCACAACATGTAGAGTAGATTTTTTGCCGTTCAGTTACTGATAGAGCTCATCCCTGCACTTATTTCTTGGGTTTAATATGCTTCACAAACATTTGCCAACTGCTGATGGGATCATTTGCCCTGCAGAACTGCGTATTCATGATTATTCCCTTTTTTTAGTGCACGCCATCTCATGGACCTACTGTAGCTCCTCTGTTTTTTTATTCATTAACTAATTTATTCACTGGAACACAAAGCAGAGTACATTTTGTCACAGTGGTGTAAAACATGCACTTTGGTAGTTCTTAATCTGCCATTACTGTGGTAATATGCAAATACAGTATAATCAATCATTTTGTGTTATTTTGTTGTTTTGATACATTTATTTATTTATTTTTTCTCATAAAAATATATTATTTTATAAAATGCACATATTCACAGGGTTCATATTTTACCATCTAACAGTTGCACACATATATTCAAAACATTTAGAAAAGACATGTTAATGAAGTAAAATATGAAATAAATCAACATTAAACCTCACTTAACCTTAATTTATGATTCCTCTTGGCACTGGCTGCTTTAAAAACAAAACTGAAAGTGACTCCCTTTTCATATTTCATTTGCTACCATCCTTGCTAACATTCATACTGTAGGACCCATGGTGCTATGTCTTTACTAAATCTTGCACAAATGCAAAAATAAGCAAGAAATAAAAACAAGAGGCTTGGTTTGTTTGCTTGTACGCCGAAAATTCTTTGTATGCTGAGGCAAATTCCTTGCAAAATTTTAGTAATTAAGGTGAAAATTCTTAAGGCTGTCATTTGTATGCCAAGGTACCACTGTACCACTTGTTCCATAATATGGCACATTTTTGACACTGCCCTTGTGCCAAAATGTCTTTATAAGTGACTCATTTGGAAAGTATACAGGAGGGTCCAAAAATCTGAGACTGTGAGTTAACTTTTTTTTGTGTGTAATTTGTACAATGATTAAACTTAAAAAAAAAAAAAGAAAAATAATGATAAAAAAATTTGTGGTTGCAGGGATCTTTTGGACCCCACTGTATATAAAATTCACCATGAATAGGATTCTTTAAAGGGCAATGTTTTATGCAGAATTCACTTTTTTCACTTTCCAGTGTACAATGTACCAACAAACAAATTGATTAAAAAAAAACAACATTCCCTGCTTATTGTTGTTCTTCCATTTTTGCACCCTCTTGTGACCTCATATAAGAGGAGTCTCTCCTTTGTCTTGCTGTTTTTAGGTATTTTTTTAAATAGTAGTTTATTAGTTTATTTAATAGATTTCCCCCCCTATTGTGACCTCATATAAAAATAACCTATCCCTTTTCATGTTTTTCTCTGCTGTTTTCTGGAGGGGCGTGGCTCCTCAGTATCTTATTTACATAGACACTGAAACAGTACATCTTAAAGAGTGAAATAAAAGGATTTTTAGGTATTGAAAAAAAAAACATTATCTGAGGGGTATTTTGATGGACATAAACAGACACACACTATGATACAGTACCTGGGCAAGCTTGTTAAAGAAATAGTAGAATAGGGGACATTTAACAAACTGCCAAACTACACACTCAGGAAAAAACCACAACAAAAAGAAAGATCGTAGTTTCTGTGGCTGTTGAAATTTAAAATCCAATTTGCTCAAACTGCCCAAATAGCATGAAAACATCTATCCAGCATTGACGCAACAAATCGCCCCTCAAGGATGTCATCAGTTGCTCTTTTGCTAATTGGGAAAGACTTTTGTCTCAACATTAACATTCCAGTACTCTGCAGTCGATTGTGTGTTCCCCACTTAACCAATAGCTCTCACGTCGTATTGGATGGCGGCTAAAAAGAGCAGACAATTTAAAAAAGGCATTGAGCCAACATCTTCCTAATTAGCAAACAAGCTGCATGCAACATCGTTAAGAGATCATTTGCCCATGTCAACAGGGAAATGATGCAGATCAGTGTGTTTGCTCTTGCTTTGTCTCTTTGTCAATTCCGTAAACGATTCTGTCTGGAATTACGACGCAGCAGGTATCGCTGGCGCTTCGCGTCTGCACGACCCAGGACTCAGATCCAGGCTTTGTGCATGTTCAAGTGCAAAAAGTGGAAAAGGGAAATATTAACCACAAAAATTTTGAAGCAAACGTTTTTGACTAGCGAAAAATGTAGGCTAATGCTTTCAAAATAGAAAGCAAATGAGCAAACAAATTAGCACCAGTGCGTCAGAGCAGAGAACAATCTCGAGCTTGCTGCGAGTCACGCTGACAAACCTGTATAAATAAGTTACAGGCAGACAAAACAAATACATCCTGGGTCATCATGTCTGATGTGAGAGAGAGAGAGATGGTAATGCCTCGTGGAAATAATGCTTTCAAGCCTGTCTGTCCTGCTCTAATTACAATCTCAACCCCAAAAATGGCTCAGGCCTGTGATTGGATAGTGGCCGCATTTCAGTGTGCCACTACCGCACTATCCTTAATGAAAGTGCAATTACATTGAGTCCACATTTATGGTTTGACTGACGTGTCTGTTCGACTTCAGTTAGCCTTGATGCGATGTAGACCAACCGAACAGTTGCATGTACAATTTGATATAACATTACAATGCAAAACATTAGGCCCGGGTCGGCAACCTTGGATTCTTTGCCTGCTGCGGATGTGCATGACTTTTGTGTGATGCACTGGGTGTTCCGGTGCCTTTCTGTCATGGCCAGCATTGGTTTTGCTTTGTTTTGCATTTACTTTTCTATGGGGTCGGACTGGACGGGCTGTCATTTGGTCCCCAGGGGTGAGCTTTGGGTCCCCATGATCTATCCCCAGTTTACTGGTATATTATTCAAAATTAATGTTAATGTGTTAATGTTATGGCTAAACACTGTATAGTCAGAACCATCTGGATCTATACTGTACAGTATCCGTTTGCATGGAGGGATAATCCAACTGCTGCATGCTTTGTATTCAAAAGAGGTGGATTTGAAATGAGATTGGGGTGACCTGCTTCCAACTCCTACTTGCATTTCAAAATTTCCATAGGAAAGGAATAAACCTGTGCTTTACAGTCTGTACTTTTGCTAACACAGCAGTTAATCCAAATCCAATGAATATTTGTTTACTTGAATGCTGGAGTAGTTCGCCTACACACTTGACACCGACCAAATAGGTTTGAGGTGTGGAGCTTTTTTTTTTTTTTTTTCCTTCTAATCAATCTTGTTCTACTGTAGATTAACATAAACTCGATTCAATTACACTAGCTTGCCAGCACTGCTCGGTGCAAATCGTAAAAAAACTCCCGCTGGACTGGACAGGGCCTTGAGATCTGCACTCACATCCTTCAGGTCACTTTAACTTTAAGCTTAAAATGGAGCCAATGATTGATTTAGTCTGTGTTTGATCTTTGTGTTTTGATCAATCTAACCCAGAATATACATTTATATACATTTTAACTGTTTTAAAGGAATGAACACTTCCTATAGTTCATCCATTCTTTGGTGTTTTGATGATGTTGATGGAGTTATGATGGGTTACAGTAAGTGCGTTTCACATTATTTTCCCCCTCATTAAACCATTCAATGGTCTCGAATTCCCGCTGAATTACAGACCACCCTCATCAGGTTAGAAATCAAAGGAAACTCATCAGTTAGAATAATTTGATTGATTTGCAGTGTCTCGTGGTTTGTATTGATTCGCAGAGACCCGTTCCTATGGGCAGTAATAGACCAAAGCCATGCCAGCGTCCCATTAATTTGTCACCCCTCCCAAGCTGTATGAGCTATGACATTATTTCAATTGTTATACTTATTCCTTTAAAACAAACGATCAAATAATGGCCCACGCAAACTAATTCGTAGCTTGACAAATAATCCTCTTGGATACGATAATAACCCACACTTTGATGCTACAGTCAAAATGGAGCCGTTTAATTTTCTTAATTTATTCAAGACCACAATCACCTTTTATGTCAATACAATTCTCTTAAGGGAGAGAACGTGTGTATTAATTGGAACGACCTTATGTTGTACGGATACTTAAATGGAACCATGTATATTTTGCTCAGGCAGATGATTGCAGCAAGCTTAAGAGTTATTGTCAACCCCATAATAATATGCTTAATAACAATTATGAAAAAAAGAAGAAATTTATGAAGAAATTTATGTTGGTAATTAGCTTAATTCCTCACTGAATTATAAGAGAAAAATGTAACCAAGTAAATGCACTATAAGAAAATAATCCTTATTTTAATTATTGCCACTGCATTTATTATTTTTTCCCCCCTTATGTGCAACCTACATTTGTCAATGTAACAGCTTCGGGTTTTCTACTATAACGTTTGATGACACACTCACAGGAAAACTGAGCATGCAATCCGAGACCACTTGTCGATACAGAATCTCCCCAGAGCCTCCCGCTCCTCCTCTTGTTCACTTTCCTCTTCAGGTCAGCCCACAGGGTTTTTAATTCGATTTAAGTCATGCGACCGAGATGACCATGTCAAAACTACATTATGTGGCCTTGAATACTAAGAAGGCTCCTATATCCTCTGGGGATAAAAAAGACCCCTCATCATCATCATCATCGCCGATCCCTAAGCATGCATTGGAGGAAAAACACTCAGGGCAATCATTCATTAATCATCCCGACACATGATAAACACATGTCACATCACGTGTCCTTAATTATAATTGAGAATAGGGAATAGGTTTGGTTCTGTATTAAACTCACATTGATTGTTAGAGGAGGATGTAGCAAACGTCAACCGCTTAGATTTGTAACTGATGAAAGAGTTTCTTCTGACATGCCTTTACCTATTCTGATAATAATATACTTGGCATAAATTATAGACTTCATTAAATAAGATTATCCTAAATGTACAGTAGGTCCGTCAGGTCAATTTACTTATGTTCACGCTGCCTAAAATCCAATGAAACAATGTCCAATATAATAAAGGCCAAACAAGCTGTCACAATCTCAGAATTGTCAAATTATTGAATCAAGCAATACAAACAACTAAGGAGATTATTAATGTATTTTGATGCATTGTTTTGCATTGTAGGAAAATCAATAGTATAGGGCTGATCTAAGTTTATTAAGAGTAAGGAAGAGCATTTTCATCACCATACAATGTGAAATGTACTGTACTGTACACACAGGATTATGTTTCAAAGAAAAACTCGTCTCAAGCCGCATGACAATGAGTTCAATGTCCTTTTCAGTAACTGGATCTGAATCGAATAAAACACCTTTGGGATGTGGTAGACTGGAAGATTTGCAGCATGGAAGTGCACCTGAAAAATGTGTGATACAGTCATGTCGACATGAACCAGGATCTCAAAACGAACGTTTTCATCGATTACATTTGAGGCTTTGAGGCTGTATTATTTTTTTTTTTAAACAACTAAAATTTATTCTGAGATTCCGAAATGAGACATATATTTTTTTAGATTTCTTTTTCCTTACTAGCATTTCTGTAGCTGACTGTACTGTACATTTTTATTTTACTTTTTCTTCGAGCAAGCTGGAACACGTTTACATTCGGCTCACTGTGACACATTTTGTCCTCACAAAGCGATAGATATTTATTCGGTCTAATTTTCTGGATGGATACGTGTTCAGCTTCAGCTCAGTAATCAGTCGAAGGGCTCTTAATTTTCAGGAAAATAAATAAATAAATAAATAAATGAAATGACAAGTTGATGGAAAATCCTCTCCTGAAAGAGCTCAAACAACTGGGGAGCCTGTAAGATAATCTCTTATCTGTAAAAGCATCTAGTTGGTAAAAAAAATTAATAAATACAGTTAACCGATTTGAATTTCTTATACTCTCATTTATTTAGAGCCGATATGAAAAAA
>JAQMYK010000021.1:12721027-12741528 GCA_030014345.1 Clarias buthupogon
AGTATTGTTGTAGAATGTAGAAAATAAATCACTAAACAAAAACAAAGACATTTGCAAGTGACCCCAAACTTTTGAACAGTAGTGTATATTGCATATATATATTATTACAAGCTGAAGTATCTGTCGATGACAGTAAAAGAGATTTTAGAAATAGTTAAAAGGTTAAAGCTAAAAAAAATATGATTAGCTTTAATTTAATCAGTGCTATTATTAATTCAGGTTTAAGCCCTTATACACTGCCGTACAGAGAGACAGTGTGTGTGGAAGCCCATATACTGTACACTGTCGTGTATGTTGAATAGTGGGGGAAGTGATATTAAATAAGTTTGTTACCAATCAATCAATCTTATTATCATCAATATTAATTTCAATAAATCCTTTTAGTGTGATATTAATTATATACATGTGAACATGAAAGGTGTCAGATTACATGTAACATAAAAGAAGAAGTCAAAACTTCCAGCTTGTGATCTGGTAATACTATGTTACTGTTACAGTATATAACTTCCCTTCTACTCAAAACATTTTGATTTATGGTGCAGGTTTAACTTTAGAAAAATACCTAAGTATTGGCAAAGTTTCATTAAATTCTGTACAGCCAGTTTTGCGTGATGGTGTGACAAAATCTGGTTCCGGGTCCTCCAAGGTCTGAAACAATGCTGAAAAGATAGCATTAAAAGAACAAGTTTTGACCAATGCATAAACAAATCCTTTCTTTTTGTTTATATACAGTAGATTATTATTCCCCTGTTACAACAAAAAATATCAATGATAACTATTTTAATGTATTGAAGAGCAAAACCCAATGTCTTCAAGCATACACACTGAATGTTAAATGTTAAATAAGCATAACACTTTATCAATATATTTTTAACTAGCTTTAAATTGTGTGGAGCTGTCTTAGCAAAGACAGCTGGGAGGGCACCTGTGCTGCACAAAAGGTCATAGTGACATCCTCAATTGGGTGTGGAATGTGGACATACACTATATTGCCAAAAGTATTCGCTTGCCTGCCTTCACATGCATATGAACTTAAATAACATCCAATTCCTAATCCATTGGATTTAATATGACGGCTTGTGCACTGGTGATAGCAGAGACTGCAAGCCAGGCCTTCTCGTCCAACATCAATGTCTGACCTCAAAAATGCGCTTCTGGAGGAATGCACACAAATTTCCATGAACACACTCCTAAACCTTGTGGAAAGCCTTCCCAGAAGAGTAGAAGCTGTTATAAAGGGTGGCCCAACATTATATGAAACCCTATGGATGAAAAATTGGATGTTACTCAAGTTGATATGCATGTGAAGGCAGGCGAGTCAATACTTTTGGCAATGTAGTGTATATTCCCCACCAGAAACAAGAATAAATTTCTTTGTTCTGTGGCTTGGTTGTTGGTCTACTTGTTGTATGCTGTCAGCCACCATCTTTGGATACGGCCTACAGAATGGATTTAGCATGCTCATTTTCCCCCAGTACTAGTTTTAGTGCCATGCAGTTAATAGAAAACTAAAGATCTTTATTAAAGATTTGTAATAAATTTTGACTTGGAAAATGAGCAAGGCTTGGTTGACGAGTACCGAGTATCATGTATCACGCATGTGCTTCTTGTTTTGACGCTGAGCGTCACGTGATCACAACTGTGCCAACGGTTTTTCACTCTCTTGCACTGTGGAATTGTGGGTAATCGTCTCCCCTGCTGGGTCTTAGTGCGCGTCTCGTACTGGTATAATCAACAGCCATGCATGCGTGTACTGTTTACTATAACACTGTGACCACGTGTGTGCGCGTAAAACATGTTTTATTTTGTGTTTGTATGCGTGTGTATTTATTATGTGTTCAATATAACACATGTGTGTGCGCGTGTAAAGCAAAACAAAGTCTCATTAGAGAGGTTAAAGATCCCTTTTATTCCGCTCCCTGGGTCAGCCAGCTGCTACAGTATGTGTGTGCACGCGCGTAATTTGACACCGTGCCCCTTCACACACACCCCTCCTCTCACCATTACACACCTCCTCCCTCCCCTCCTCCTTGCGTCTTCACACACACACACATACACACACACACACACTCTCTGCTCTACACAGAAACACTGCTCTGTCGCGATTCTTTACAAAGGAAAAGTGCAGATTAATTTGTGTTTTATTTTTACTTTACAGCAGTGATTCTGTTAGTATGCGCTCACGTGAGAGTTGTTAGCGATGTTCCTTGCTATTTTTTCTGGTAAAACAGTCTTTTCGCCAATGTGTGTGTGTGTGTGTGTGTGTGTTTGTGTGTGAAACTCAAATAAGAGAGGAGGAAATGTTACTGTGTCCGACAAGAAGTGGGGAGGGGCTGATTCCTCCTTTCCTCTTACTTTAGCTTCACACACACACAAACACACACAGCGCCTGCGTGCATAAACTTTATATTTTGTATTCATTATTTTTGTGTATTTATTTTTTTGGAGCTGTGGAACAAATAATTTGAGTTCCCATTATTCCTTATGGAATTAAAAAAAAAAAATTGATTTACGAATTATGCTCGTAATCCAAGGTTCCACTGTAGCAAATTCTGACCAATCACGATGGCACGTTAAAAATACATTAACTGTGGTATAACTAATCAATGAGCATCCAACGATGTTTAACTGGGTTTGCTGAATGGACTTTAGACCTGACTTTAAAAACAAAATAAAGTAGTTGTGTGTCATCAGGAGAGCGATGTTAAGAGAAGCAAAGTTTCTGGTCCAGTCAAGAAGAGCCAAAGTAAACCAGGAAAAAACTGGGAAAAACTGAAAACACTGGGAAGACATTTCACAGTGTATTTTCTATAATGGGCTAAAGTTGGCTTACTGGATATATAGATTTCGACTTTAATAGAACATTATTTATCACAAAGGTAAATTATAATGTTATGCCAGTCAGGTTACGGAGTACACAAGATACAAACACAAAGGTTGTAGAAAAATATTAAAAGCTAGGTAAAAAATAAAATACAAAAATCACTATGAGAAAAGAGGTTTAAAAAGTATTACCAAAAAGGGAATACCAAAGACTGAGACTAAGACCTATGATACACTGTCTACAATAGTGCAGTCAGGTACAGTAAGAATCTAAGAACTGGACATTAAGGAGGTAATACTGCATGTTCACAAATAATAAAAAAAAAAACTGTTACACAATGGTATATACTGTATATACAGGCAGATACCTAAAAAGGTACAGTACAGTAGGTGTACCAGCAAGATATGGAATATCTTGTAATATTATGTGACCATATTAATGCAGTAAGGTGGACTACCCTAAGGAGCTATAGATTAAAGAGCTTTTATGGGATGTTAGCAGATTCAACAGTTTGGTTAATAAATACAGTACAGAACAAAATGTATATGACCATATTCATCGTAAAGTTCTCAGAGAAGGAGATCCCTATCCTGACACAGGGCAGAGTTATTGTAACGTCTAATTGCAGCCAGCAGGCATGACGTTCTGTTGTGTGCTTTATCACAGCTGAAGTATTTTCTTGTTGAAAGTGCTCTGCTGTTTAGCCAGCAGGTTGTGGAGGACATGTGAGGAGTATGTTCAAGTAAAGAATGTTCAAGCATGCTTTACTCAGTTACCAACCTCAAGTACATCCCAAAATTGAGATATGTTTCAGTAGTGACAGAATATCACTGTTTCTGATGCTGTTGCTCCATATTGCACTGGCAACAACAGACTGCTAAACAATTTGCAACATTTTGCTACAGACATTAAAGGACCCGAGTTTTCTCACAAAGTAGAGTCTGTTATGTCTTTTCCTATAGACATCATTTATGTTACATTTCCAGTCCTGTCTCTTGTCAAGTTGATCTCAGACATATCTGTAGTTTTCCACCACATCCACTTCCTTACTGTGAATGCAAAATTGTGTTTGGTATAGGTTAAGTCCTCCTGAGGTCCATCTCCTTGATGTTGGAGATGCATCTCCTTGATGTTGGCCTTGACATGGTGGTTTCTCCCACACTCACTCACTCATCTTCTATACCGCTTTATCCTGTATTCAGGATCGCGGGGACCCTGCGGGCACGAGGCAGGGTACACCCTGGCCAATCCATTGCAGGGCGTGCGCACGCGCGCACACACACACACACACACACACACACAATGGTCAATTTGGGTACGGCAATTAGGGAATCAAGCCTGGCCGAGAATCGAACCCGGACCCTGGAGGTGCAAGGCGACAGTGCTAACCACTACACCACCATGCCACCATGCCCCCGGAACTGTCTAATCCGTGCCTCAGACAGTTAGCAAGCCAGTAGGTTGTGGAGGTGCCGACTTGTATCTTCTGGAGCTTCTCTTAAAGCAGTACAGGTGTTAAATGAAAGAACATGATTCTCACAGTGCTGCCTGCTTGATCTAGGTGAACAAGAGCTGATTGAAGAAGATCAATTATGGCATCATCCACACCAACCTGAGTGTGCTAGGAAAGCTAGTGAGGAGTGATGGTGGAGTCTGGGATTAGCTCCTGCAGCTATGTCTCAATAAAGCACATAACATTGCATTTAAGATATTCCTGCTGTTTCTTGGTCAGTGCATAGAGTTCATCCATTTTGTTTGCCAGCGACCTTACATTTCTCATAATAATAGAATAGAGTTTTTGTCCTTTTTGCTATGTGCTTTGTCCTGCATCCTCAGCGTCTACTCTGGGGCTTATTCAGGCAGTGTGGGTTTCGACAATGTAATGTAGGTAAGCAATAGTAGTGTGATTACAGTCGCTTCTGTTTGCACGTTTTCCTGGCAAAAAGAATTTTTAAAATCCCAGGAAAATTAAGAAAAAACTGACAAATTTAAGATGAAGTACTATTACAGGCCTTCAAGGATGATGCACTGCTATTCAGGTTTCTGCTTTTTCACCCTTACAGTAAGTTTAATTGAAAAACAAATACCTGGTTATGGTTGAGTGTATTGTAAGATAATTGAATTGGGGCCATAGACAAACAGACACGAGTCGAGGTCTTAGGGTAATTTTATTAGGAGAAATGGTAAAAGGTAAGGATTTTAACAAGTGAGAAAGAAAAGAAGGGGAGGAAAGGGGTGAGAGTGGGCAGCGGCTCCTGCCAACTCCATAATGGGGCTCTCAACCACGTGGCCAACCAGCCCCATCCAGCTCTTCTTGGGTGTGGTCTCATATGGGAGTCTATCGCGATCGTAGCCAACATTGACTGTCGTTCCTCTGGTAACCACAGTCCGGTGTTCAGTCCACTTTCTTTTGAAGTTCCTGGGGCGAATAACATCACCCCGCTCGCAAGCACATTCTTCTCGCTTCCTGGACCTTGGACACCTGAGCTAAGCTCCTCGCCTCGCTTTTTCAGCATGGAGGCTTTTCTCAAGGTTAAGATGCATTAACAATTATTATACAGCAGCTGTGCCCAATCTAGCGGCCCCACCCCTTCACACACCTGCAGAAGAGGAGGCCACCTACCTAGTGAGTCTTTGGAGTGAGTGAGGAGTGTGAAAAGATTTAGGCGCATGCCCATCAGTACCTCCATGACATTGTATACTATTATATAATGTGAGATGTAGCTCAGAATTAACCAATCATAGTCAAAATCATGTGTAAAAGTAATCTCACATCCACTTCTTATGAATGAAATGATTTTGATGAATCCCAAATTTAATTTTAAAAAAGGCTGTTCATTTACAGTAGTTAGTTTTTTTTTTTCTTGATAGAAAAATCTTACAAATGATACATGCTCTTATGGTTGAATCAATCAGGAGAGATGTGTAAAATAATTCTGAAAACATTTGATGCATCATGATGGTTCACTGTGAAGGACACCATGAACAAGCACAGAAATTGAAGTACAACACTGACATTATATAAACAGAATGTCCCTCCAGAAGTGGTGATGAGAACACCAAGGAAACCTCTGGAGCTCCAAAGACTGTGAATATGTATTTTTCACCTGTATAGGTTTTTTGGATGAAGTAACTTGACCGTGTTATGGTTTGTTAAAGCCAAGATAGAGCTTTTTGGCTACTTTTTAAAAAAAAATTGTATAAACAAAATGTAATTGAGGCATACAAAATAGGGAGACCTATCAGGCTGAGTGCTACATTACAAATAAACGCTGCTTCTATCTATCTATCTATCTATCTATCTATCTATCTATCTATCTATGAGAAAACCGACTAACAACAATGTGCTATTTTTATTCTCACAAAAGTTATGTAAAATCAAGTAAATTATAATACCTTCACTTTCCACTTTCCAAACTGAATGCTACCTTACTGTATAGTGTCCCAGTACACTGCAATTTAAGCATCTTATTATGGCATATGAAAATATCAATTACTTTAATGCAAACAGCTGAAAGGAAGATAATGTTATAAAATATTAGAAAGTTATAATAGTACTTTATCATAATAATATGATAAATTATGATTGTGATGATTGAATCAATGCAACATAATTGCATAGTTGTGTTTCCAAATGCCCATAGTGCACAAGTGACTGTGTGAGTGAGTGTGTGCTTGTGAACCCTGTGATAAAATGACACCATGTCCAGGGTGTATCCCACCTAATGCCCCAATGCAATTATAGTGGAACCTTGGATTGTGAGTAAATTGGTCTGTGAGTGTTTTGCAACACAAGCTAAATTTTTACATAAATTTGAACTTAATAAACGAGCGAGGGCTTGATATACAAGTAGTACGCACGTGTTTTGTATGCTGTGCGTCACATGATCACAACAGAGGCAATGGTTCGTCTCTCTTGCGTGCTGTGGGATTGTGGGTAATCATCTCCCATACTCAGTCTCAATGATCATGCGTCACTTGTCTAATCAACATTAGTGGGCGCATATACTGTTTATTATAAAATGGTGACCACATGTGTGTGTGTGCGCGTGTAAAGCAAAAGCAAGCGTCATTAGAGAGATTCCTTGCTAAAGAAGTTTCCCAACAGACCAGTGAGTGTATGTGAAAGTCATCCTACACAGTAGCCCCCTCCCTCCCCCTTTCCTCTTTCATTTTACTGTACTTCAGTTTTACACGCACATATACACACACACAAAACGGAACCACTGCCGGGATTCTTTTTAAAGGTAAAGTGCATGGTCATCACTCACTCACTCACTCATCTTCTATACCGCTTTATCGTGCATTCACGGTCGCAGGGGCCCTGGAGCCTATCCCAGGAGGCTTAGGGCACGAGGCAGTGTACACCCTGGACAAGGTGCCAATCCATCGCAGGGCACACACACATACACACACACTCATTCACACACTACAGGCAATTTTGGGAACGCCAGTTAGCCTAACCTGCATATCTTTGGAATATGGGAGGAAACCAGAGTACCCAGAGGAAACCCACCAAGCACGGGGAGAACATGCAAACTCCATGCAACATGCAAACGCCAAAACGCACACAGGGACGGGGACCCTGGAGGTGCAAGGCGACAGTGCTAACCACTACACCACCGTGCCGCCAAAGTGCATGGTAATTTGTTACATTTTTGCTTTATATTTTGTGTTAATTTTTCTATGAATATTTTTGGGTTGTGAAACGAATCATCTGAGTTTCCATTATTTCTTATATGGAAATTCGCTTTCGAGTGCTTTGATATACAAGGCCATTTCCGGAACAATTTATGTTCGCAATTCAAGGTTCCACTGCATACATTATACTGTATAATATATGAGCATATATTTGTATACCAGCTAGTTTTAGTTTGTTTAAAAGAGGCTGTATTAGGTAGGGCTGTTTTTTGATGTGGCTCAGCACCATGAGGAAGAGGTTCAGGATGAAATTAGAGAGATTCGTTACAACTTACTGTATATTACATGTTTTGGCATGATGAAACAAACCTGAAATCAGCAATTTAAGAAAACCAATTAGCCTAATTTGAATGTCTTTGGGCTATAGGAGGAAAACCGGAGTACCCAGAGGAAACCCACTAAGCACAGGGAGAACTTTCAAACTCCATGAATACAGGCCGCAAGGTGGGAACCAAACACAGACCCTGAAGGTGTGAGGTGGCAATCCTATCCACTACATGTGCTGCCCAAGTCAATAATACTAAATGTAATTGATTTTTATTCCTTGCAAATGGTTGGTTAATCATTTATAATGAGCTATGCTTCTGCGCTCAAGTGGTAGTTGATGCCAACACACTGAAGACATTAAAAGCTCAATTAACATTCTCAAAATTTTTCATATTTAGGGATGCAATTTATTCAATTTTTCAATTCAGTCAATCCACCTACCTGTGCAGTTTAGAAAATCTGAGAAACCAAAGGAAACCCATTGTCCCCTTGAGGGACAAACAAAACTCTGAGACTGTACATCGAGGTTAGCAACAAACCAGGGACTTTGGAGCTGCAAAGTGGCGATGCTGCTCATTGTGTCACTGCGCTGTGAGGTTAGCCAGCTAACAGCATTACTAACAGCTAGCAGCTACTATTGAAAACAATGTCATGTTCAACATTGAAATCTGGCATAGCAACTGCACAGCTAGGGAGCGTAAGGCCTTGCAGCATGTTATTAAAATCCTTGAGATGGCTGTGATTTGTTTATCCCCCTGCCATGAGGAAAACATTACAAGAGCATGTTCTATCAGATGAGCAAACATCATATTCCCTCAAGCTGTGAGAATGGTGAACTCCAATCTTCTCCACATAAAAGACTCGTACAATATTGAAGCTCAAATACCAGCACCTACAGGATAACACGACATAAATCTTTGCACATTTAATATTTGCCCATTCTATCATTCTGTATGTTTTATAGCTTATTTCCAACCCTGGCAAACTGTGTCCTTATGGACCACAATTTGGGCTCTTGGTTCTAGTAACGAGAAATTGTAAAAGCACAGCATCTAAAACATTTGTGTGTTTAAGCACAAGTGTATGTTTGGCAATTGTCCACAAACATCTAACCACCAGGTTTCTCATGTTGAACAAGATGTAATCTAATATTTGGCATCCAGAGAAGAAGAAAAACTGGCTCGGTGGCTTAGTGGTCGCCTTGCACCTCCAGGTTCTGGGTTCGGCTCGGGTCTGTGTGCATGGTGTTCACCCCGTGCTTGGTGGGTTTCCCCCCACAGTCCAAAGACATGAAGATTAGCGTAACTGTGTGTGAATGAATGTTTGAGTGAGTGTGTGTGTGTGTGTGTGTTTGTGTGTGTGTGTGTGTGTGCCCTGCATTTATTTGGCACCCCATCTAGGGTGTACCCCGCCTCGTGCCCAAGGTCTCCTGGGATAGGCTCCTGTACAGCATACTGTAAATAGAGAAAGTTTACGTAGAATAGACTGAAAATCATAATCATAAACTTTTTGTACAGCTAGCTAAGCAACATTTCAGTCTGCAGTCTGATGTCTGCAATAATAAGTACATAGACCCAACTTTAGTCTTAACTCCACCTCCTGCACTATAAATCTAATTTCGACCCCCAGGTGATTGATAAGCAATTTATTTAAAAAATGATTTATAAAATAATAATAATTCCTTTAAACAGTGTCCTTTAACAGTTCCTCAGATTATTCTCCGAGTTTGAATTTAAGAAAGCATTTGTTACTATGAGACAATAAATTATGTTATCTTAAGATAAATCCTCTCTCAAGAGGTTCAGACATCATGATAGAAAGTAATTAAAAGCCATTTACAAGCTGTTAACCTGAATAAAATGTTTAAAAAGAAAAGATTTTAATCATTTTTGCAAACCTAATATGGTTAGTTTAATTTGTATGTAGTGGGTGGAATCATTTAGATGTTTTCTCTCTCTTTATTTTTTTAAAAAGGCCCTTTAGCTGGACAATCGTGCATTTAAAAAGCAATTAAGTGTGAGAGAAATAGCTCTGACATTCTGTTGGAAGGTCAACAAACTTATCCAGGCGCATTAGTGTATATGAATTAAAATAGGAATATATTAAATTTAAATATGAAGTACGGCTCTAATAAATTCGCAGTGGTAGAGAGAGATAGACTTTGATTGTGTATGTTTATAAGATTATACATAAGACGTTTTAATGGAAAATGTATGAAAACTGGAAATGGATGAACAAGCCACCATATTTAGCATAAACATGGCATAAAACATGATTTATGTTAGCTATATGCTTTATTAAAAACCTTTAGTGTTCAGTTATAATGGATGACCTTGCATATTAGAAGATTATTCTTCCGGGTCATTCATTCAATAAATCCATCCATCCATCTACCCATCCATTCATCCATCAATCCATACATTCATCTATCTATCCATCCATCATTCCATCCATAAATATATAAATATATCCATCCATCTATCCATACATTCATAAATCCATCCATCCATACCTCCATCCATACGTCCATAAATACATCCATATATCCATACATACATACATCCCTCCATCTACTGTATAAATCCATCCATCCATACATACATACATACAAAAATACATCTATAAATACATCCAACCATACATCAATCCATCTATAAATACATACATACGTAAAAACATACATACATAAAGTACATACATCCATACATCTATAAATACATCCATCCATAAATACATACACATTCATACATAAATATGTACATACATATTGTACATACATAAATCCATCCATCCATACATACATACATCCATACTGTACATACATACATACATACATACATACATACATACATACATGCATACAATGGTGGCCAAATGTATAAAGCCAACATACAGTTTACAAACCATGTATTATAGTTCACAAAACTGGTGATGTCACTAATTCGTTCTAGCCTGAAGAGTTGTGCTAATTAATTAAAAACTGTGACAATGGTTATTTTGGATATTTTTTATTCCGGCTGGATCCATCAGGATTTGAAGAATAAAGGACTTCATATTATATGTTGACTTTAACATAGCAATTTCATTGCATTAAAATAACAAATTATTCTTATTATCATTATGATTTTCATTATTTAAAAAAAAATTAATTCCCATTTAATTGCAGGTTTGTCTCAATACCTTTGGCCACCATTGTACATTTAAGCTGACATTAGAAAATGATGGTTAACTACAATTACATATGACTTTACACACGTGGTCATTGTTTTAGGGGAGGTTGCGGCAACCAACAGAGGCACACACACTTCATACACTATGGACAATTTGTAAACATCAAATCAGCCTACAACATGTGTCTTTAAACTATGGGAGAAACTGGAGGAACCCCATCAATCACTGAGCAGATCCATGCATGCAGACCAGATACAAAATCCAAACCCCCCAACCCTGGAGCCAACCATTAAGCCACTTCCTCTGCTTCTTTGATCAAAACCATGCCCCCGAGTAAAGCTTCGGGCTGGCATTCAACATTAATTGCATTTCAGTGTAGTGCAGCGATCAAAGTGAAATACACTGCAGCTTGAAATTACATTTGTTTCTAACACAAATTCTTAAAGGTACCTTTTTGGTTATTGTTTCTCACCAGTAAGATCACACATAAGAGAAGAGCGATTAATGTTATTAATAATACTGTGTCTGCCTTGTTTGCACTTACCTTTTATAAAACCACACTGTTTTTTTTTTTTTTTAAATAAATTTAGTCTGTCCAATTCTTTTTACCCCGATTTTCTCCCCAATCTTGTCGTGTCCAATTCCTCCCCGTCACTAGGGGGCTCCCACATTAAGGCTGTCTACTACCATTCAGCCGGGAGGGCCGAAGCCTCTCACGTGTTGCCTCCGAACTACGTGACGCTCGCCGACCCCATTTTTTCGAACTGTTCGCTCACACACCATTGGGGGCGACGTAACACACTCGAGGACAGCGCTATCCGCTCCCTCCACGTGCGCGAGCTCGCAGACGCCCCCGAATGGCGTAGAGCCATGCAATTTAATGTGGGAGCACTAATACCTCTCATCCCTCCCCGCTGAGAGAGCTCGGCCAATTTAGCTCTCTCGAGGCCTCCGGCTGTGAGAGGAAAACAGCATCACAAAACCACACTGTTTTAAGAAATCATCCTGTCTTGATATTCCCGTCCCAAACATATTATGCTGCATATATTATCCCAGGTAGCGTAGAAGTTAGCATTGGCGACTCGCACCTGAGTTGAGGGTCCGATTCCCGCTTCAGGTCTGTGAGCTTCTTCCCATGCTTGGTGGATTTCCTCTGGCTACTCCGGTTCCCTCCCAGGTTAATTGGTTTGATCAGGTTAATTGGTAATGGGTGTGTGAATGTGTGTATGTGTGTGTGCCCCGCGATGGATTGGCACCCTGTTCAGGGTGTACCCTGCCTCGTGCCCGAAGCTTCGTGGGATAGGCTCCAGGCCCCCTGTGACCCTGAATACAGGATAAAGCGGTATAGAAGATGAATGAATGAATGAAAGGTTAATTGGTGTGGTGTGTGTGTCCTTGGATGAATTATCAACCTGTCCTGTGTGTACCATGCTTTGTGCCCGAAGTCTCCTGAGATATGTTCCAGGCCCCCGTGACCCTGTACACGGGATAACAAGTATAGGCGATGAGTGGATATTTTTCACTCAACAACAACTTCTGCAACTGCTGTCTAACACATTGTATGATTCTTGCTACTGCTAACATATTGTACTATTTCAAGCGACTCGGATATCGAGACATAATTAGCAGCATCAGTGAATCGTAACTAAAGAGTACTGATAAGGAGCTTGTCGGAAAGCATCACAGGATCCACACAGCATTAGTTTCAGGATTGTGCGTTGAAATGCAAACAAGACAAATCTCTTGCACCTACAATATAATCTACAGACCTGTCTCTTTGTTTATACTGTGCTACTTTTGTGGTGCACTTACAATATGTTTAGATTTCTGGAGAAGGATGTGCAGCAAGCTTGGAATTTGAGATCTGTTTAAATTCTGAGCTCATCTGGATAATTAAAAACTTTCCTGCAATCATGTATATAACGCCCCATTTCCTGGACAATATCCAAATCCACATACCATTGAGAAAACCTTTCAATTCATTGGTGCATAAATACTAAATAAGCTCCATTTTCTATTGCACAGAGAGAGGTACTGGGCAGGCTCTGCAAATTAGTAAAGAAATAAAGGGTCATTTTCTGCTCTAGAACATTCAGCCATTGTTGTCCGACAACTGTTGATTCGGTTAGCCTGCAGGGTTTCTTGAGCAAAACAAAAGTACAGTAATAACTCTCTGCACGCTCTCTGTTCAGCTCACATCTGGTGTGTGATTTAGTGCAAGGACCCAGATTGAGTTAAATACCGAAGGCTGACTCACAGAATGACCTCACTTAAAGCAAATTTAATATCATTTCCGACAGACTTTCAGAGCTATTAAACATTCAGGTAGCAATGAAGGTCTCCATCAGTGTGGAGGCAATTACATGGACTACCGCAGAGGGAAGAGGAACTACCGCAGAGGGCACGGAGGAAGTAATGTTTGTGTGGTCCATGTTTTTTTTTGGGGGGGGGGCCGGGGCATTAATTAGTAGAAATAAGACAGTGCCTTGTGTTTTTTTGTCCATGCTTATCTTAGACACAATAATTTAATAATTTTACTCCCGGAAATGCATAAGATAACATTCATTATTTGAATGATGAAATAATTGTATTATCGGAGCACTGTTGTTTTACACCTAAGGATGGGGGTTCAAATCCCCCTTCCAGGCTACGTTACAACAACTGAATGAAATGAATCTGCATGGAGAAATATCAGAGCCATTCCTCTCATCTCGATCTTCAAATAGTTCTATTTAGCTTCGTACTTTTTTATCTATGCATAATTGCACAATAGTGGTAACACGGTATTACGGTTTTAAGATGGATGGATAAGTTTCACGGAACATTGGATGATTTTAGGTGTGTTTCACTCTAGCAGTCATTGGTGCCAGAGGTTGAAAGGTTATTATCAGGAACATCATGTACTACATTGAGTTCTTTGGTAATACAGTAGTTCGATGTGGATTCTAAGCTTGGTGCTGAGGATTTGGTTCAGAGAGAACATTTCTGGTTATGGTTTAAAATGTTATGTCTGATTAGAATTTTTTTACAATGAAATATATGCTCCGTCATGTCCGCGTGTCCACTCAATTGTTTCAAAACAGTTTTGAACAGACTTGAACAGTTGTTGCAGTGTGACAGGACACATTATTCCCTAATGCCAGTGGCCTCTTTCAGCAGGATACAGTTGCCAGGAAGGGGTTAACTTGGTCTGCAACAATGTTTAGGTAGGGGGTACTTGTCAAAGGAACATCCACTTGAATGTCAGAATGCAATGTTTCCCAGGAGACCATTACCCAGAATATTGCATTACCTCACTTGGCTTGGCATCTTTCCATAGGGCCATCTTATTCCCAGCAAGGAATGCACAAGAACCCAACTGTGGATATGATTTACACCTTTTCCACCTTTTTCCGTTGCTCCATGGTCCAGTTCTGATAATCATGTGACCATTGTAGGAACCTTTGGCATTAAACATTGGGTAAACAAGGGCACTCTGACCGGTCTACAGCTACACAGTCCCATATGCAACAAGCAGCGATACACTGTGTGTTCTGACATCTTTCTATATACCCCCACACACACACACACACATATCAGTGAGTCTTGGATGCCCAGTACTCTGTTATTGGTTTACTGTTTGTTCTTCCTTGGAAAACTTTTGGCAAGTTTAGTACCAACCACTGCAGACTGGGAACACCATACAAGACCTGCTGTTGTTCTGACCCAGTCATTCAGCCATCATTATTTAGCCCTTGTCAAAGTCAGCCAGATTCTTATGCTCCCCATTTTTCCTACCCTAATCTGACCAACAAGGTCACTTGCTGAGTAATACTACACAGTATATACCAAACAATGATAGATGTTAGTTAGGCTTTGCTGTTATGTCTGATCAGTGTAGATGTGTGTACGGTGACCTTGCATGGTAAAAAGATACTATACATGAAAAGATAAGTCCTTTTATAGCATGACCAAGATACAGTATGTTTGGTGCATAAGAACAGGAGTGGCCAGGATAGGGCCTTTATCTCAACACCAATGAACACTATTGAGATGAAGTGTAATGCCAACAGCATATTGTGCTACAGTGCTAGAATTCACTTTTCTGTAGTGGAACGCTAAAACAAATAGAGAAGGCTATAGCTTTGTGAACGGGGTGGTCAAGTAGTGATTGGGACATGGTGGTCAAATGTCCAAAAAGCCTTGGTCATAAAAAGCTATAACTGGCTATAACTTCAGGCCACATACGAATGTCATGAAGATAATTGACAAAGCCAGAACTAAGCAGACTTCCTTTACAGATATTCTCAGCGTGATATCTATCGATTGCTACGCCTGCCATTTAGATTCCCCTCTACCTTTGTCTCTGCATATCTGTATTTTAGGACGCATTATGAAAACGTGTCCTCTTTGTTCAGATGAGACAGTATAATCATTATAGAACATTCAAAGCCAATTGCCATGTAATAGTTTTGGGTCGAATTCACCCAGCCAGTAGCCACTACATTACTATTCACCTCATTTGACAGTAGATCTTGGCCTTTTGAAACCCTTTGTTCCTCTCAGCATAAATTGTAAGCTTACCTGCCTACGCTACTGCCACAAAGGGACTGGGACTCTAACTGAGAACTAATAATGCTGGTAAGGTCAGTGGTTGAGCTGCAGAGAGAAGGTGGTATTATTGCTGCCGTCAGAGGTGTCTGTGAAAGCTTTGTCTGCTTTTGACCATAATGTGTCTACAGAGCAGAGGTTACATATAATTTCAAAATGCTCCAGTCTATGACACACAAATACAGTACAGTATCTCCTTTAATGACCTTGTTTACTGTGCAGAAAAGCAATTAAAAATTTGTCAGCATTTGTCCCCCTTTATATTTGACGTGAGGTCATTCAAAAATATTATTCTTTGGATTGCATGGACCATCTGTACACATGTTTAAAGAAATTGGACAACGTTTTTTTTTTCATCTTTAGCTAAAACTTCTGGTTTTGGTAGCACCAGAGTGCTTCTTTTGTGTACGTGTATGAGGGCTGTAGTGGTAAAGAGGTGGGTAAACTATGCCATGAAAATGTATTTGCCCATTTCCTGATTTATTTTTTATTTTTGCATAAATGATTGAGATAATTAGACATGCCCTCACTCACTCACTCACTCATTCACTCGTCATCTATACCACTTCATCTGTATACAGAGTCGCGGGGGTCCTGTACCCTTTCCCGAGGAAAGCTAGGGCACTCCCCGGACAGGGTGCCAATCCATTGCAGGGCACACACAGATATATATATATATATATATATATATATACTGTATATATATACACACACACTCAATTACACACTACATTCCCACTAAATTGGGAACGCTAATTAGGTTAATCTGCATGTCTTTGAACTGTGGGAGGAAACCAGAGTACCCAAAGGAAATCCATCAAGCACATCCATCGGATCCAGATCCTGGAGGTGCAGGGTGACTGTGGTAACCGCTAAGCCACCGTGCCGCCATGATCATTTCATTTATTAAGGCGATTTATTGTTTTGATCTGGCAAAACAATAAGAATAAGCCAGGGTGATGAGAGGCTGTTCTAGGAATATCATTAGCCAATTTTAAAGCTGCATTAATGCCAGTCATAGGCGGTTAACTGCTTGTCAAAGTTGGGTAAACGTTATTGCATAAATTTAGAAGGTGTGTAAATGCTATTTTCATGCGTTTAGACCCTATTACAGCCCTGGTTGTAGGTCATCAGCCAAAAGATCGAACTTGTTGTGTATACTGAGATCCATTTCTGCTCACCACTGTTGTACAGTAAAGAGTGGATATTTGAATTGCTCTAAAGCTCGAGATGCACTACACGACTTTAACAATACTAAAAAATTCTGTTTTATGACGACTCAAAAATGCTCAATCATACACAACAATGAGGGATCATAGACCACATGACTTATTATTCCAACTGAGGTCAACTGAACTAACCAAACCCTCACAGTAACTCTTGTGAGAGCAAGAGCAAACTCTTGAGAGTAAAGAAGACGAAGAAGAAGAAATACATAAAAAATGGATGCAAGACAGGCAGCATCGTTTTTAACCACCATCTGCAGCGAGAAAGAAAAAATGTTTTAAAAAAAGCTTTTTTTTGTTTCCTGTCTGTCATCCCACATACTCTATGTCCCTCGGATATTGATTGTACACATTCCCCGGACGGGTCCGTGACCACTGTACACTACGCGACAGCATCCAGTGTCGGCTCTGAAAGATCACACATTGGATACACTGCGACTTGTGTCAGGACGAGTCTGTCCTCAGACAGCTCTCCTCACACACTTGCTGATTCAAGTCTGTACCACATACAGATTTCTGTGCCATTCCTCTTGCCGCGCCAACTGGCTGCAACATGTGCTGATTGGTTCAGACTAGGACAGACTCAGCATGATTTTGAAACCTATACAAAAATTCTGTTTAAATTCATGTAGTGTATCCGCCGTCTGACCCTTCTCCTCATCAACAAAGTGTTTCCATGCACAGAACTGCCAAACTGGTTGTTGAAATTATGTTTGATGAAGTCATTAAATAAAGCCCTTAACATTAATCTGATTGGATAATTGCTTGAATGAGCAATTACAAAATAGAAAATCTCCACTAAAGTGTATTTAATCTTTGAGTTTCAGGTCAAATTATGTAGAGGGTTTGCTACTGTACATGGAAATTGATTAAGCATATATTTATTTATTTATTTATTTATTTATTATGACCAATTACCAGTTCAAGGCTTTACATCATCTACAGTCTGGCTGGGAAATAACTGACCACAGTACAGGTAACTATACAAAATCTACCCACCATTTTGGTATTTTGGTAGATTATTCTTCAAAACATAGGTTCAGTTCAATAAGGTTTTTGGGCATTCACTTATGCACAGCTTTCTTCAAGTCTCAACACAGCATTTTAATTGGGTTAAGTTCTAGACTTTTGGACTAAGCCATTCCAAAACTTTGATTCTTTAATTTTTAGCAATTCTGATGAAGATCAGAAGGGTCTGAGCTCTTTTTTTTTTTTTGTATTTCTTTGAGCATTGGAGTGAATGTGATTGGACGTTCACTCCTGGGAAGATTGGCAATTTAAAAAATAATAAAAATGCTTTTCACTTATGAGTGATCTTCCTCACTGCAGAATGTTGAACTCCAAATTGTTTGGAAATACTTTTATAACCCTTTCATTGGTGTGCAGCAACAATTGCTTCTCTAAGACCATTGCTTATGTCTTTCCCTTTTGGCATGGTGTTAACTCACACCTGAATGATCCGGACCAGTAAACTGCCCAAACTTCTGCTTTTATAGAGGTGATGATCAATTAGTCAAGGACTAATCACCCTCTTAGATTTATTGAAAGCAATACAGGGGTACTTAGTATTGCCTGCAATGTATGATTTTTGTATATGTTCCTGTACTGTGATCAGCTATTTCCCAAGTCAGACTGTAGATGATGAAGGAGAATGGACCACTCATTACACATTTTAGATCTTGCAGTTTGTTTTTTATTACACACATGTGGGTAATGAGATATAAATGCAGATACATTGATAAGGGGTACATATAATCATTCCTTACAGGTTATAAAAAGAGGGAAAAAATTAAGATGATATTTTGCAACCTGACTAAAGCTCATTAATCCCCAACTGGAATCCAACTGGGCCCATAAGAAATGTTACAATTGTATTATAATTATATATACTATAATTTGCCATGGTAAAGTACAGTGCATACTAATTATATACATATACATAATTATATGCCATAGGTTTACTGTGGTACCTCTGACATTACCATATAGGCATCACTTTTCACGACTTGATAGTGTAGGCACTGTGGCATTCAGTGGGTACAGGAGTACTGTACTATGGTGTGTACCACAATACATATTGGTACTTATTGGGTACACTAGATAAGTACACTATATTCTACCATATATTAGGGTGGCGTGGATTAGAGATTAGCACTGCTGCTTTGCACCTCCAGGGTCAGTGTTCGATTCCCACCTTGGGTTTGCAGATAGATAGATAGATTACTGATCCTGTAGGAAATTCCACATATTGTCATACATATTGTGATATTCTATATGTCACCTACACAACCATACACTTTATCATTATATCCCATAAACAAGTAAAAAAATATATATTTTTTTGACAATACCCATATTACCATAGTAGTACTGGATACTGGCGAAAATACCATGATACAGGTTCCATTGGACTACCGTGATAAAAAAAAAAAATAATAATTATCTATCAAATGTGTGAGAGACACATTGTAATGTCAATGTTATGCCTCAGATACAGAATAAGAAAGTAGAAGTTTATATGCAGGGATAAAGTGTGTACTGTAAATTTGAGATGTTCTAGGAGTAATGGAGCAGAGATCTCTCATAGACGAAGTACAAAGGAAAAACAATATATTCTAATACTGTGCTTCTCCCCTGAGATTACATTCATTAGGCTTCCCTTGCCAGTGCCAACTCTTGATGATATGTGTGTTAGGCTTGTGTATGTCTATATCAGAATTTCTGAAATTGATCCTCTGGGATCCTCATGCAGTTTTCCTAGCTGGCGCTTAGAGACTCACAGTCTACACTATAATTCCCTCCCAGTTCCTAATGCACCTAAACAGAGCAACTATAATTTATACATACCTAGTGTAATTGGGCAAGTTTATCGGGAGCGCCAGTAAACAGGCATGAACACAAATCATGCATATTTTTTTAACCACTCAAACACACTAAACGTGGCAATTATTCACCAGATTTGTTGAATTGGCTGTATTTGAGTTAAACAGTCCAAACTGTGCTGGACACTAGCCCTTTAAGAATAGATTTAACAGCCCTGACTTGAAGCATTGCTAACAAAATACTGGCACATTTCAGCATGTCATCACAGCAACACTGGAATTAATATGTACAGTAGCTCCACCCAGGCACAGCCAGCAGCTAATCAGCAACCAGAGACTAAGCAGCCATGATATCCTGCACATGACAACATTTCCAGCTGATAACAGCGTTTATTTTCATTGCATATAGAGGTCAAATCTATGGGAACATTTTGGATATGGTAAAGTGTCAAGTACTGGAGTATTTCAGGATTTTGGATTATTTGATGCTTCATCAGTGGACCAATTTCAATTATTTTTTTTACAAGGACACCTTTAAACAAAGAATAAAAGGGAAAATACAGAAAACCGTCTTTTAAAACAGGTTTGTCACAACTCAAGGGCATTTGCCAAACTTTGCATATTATCATCCAGCTGCACACTTCCATTATATTTAAGTTTAAAGTTTTGATTCAGATGATTGCTACATGAACATGAAGAAACAACCATTTCTCATGTTTACGAGGTAAGTGAAGTGTGTGACGCACTTCATAAAACGGATGTTATCAAAAATTGGTAGGGCTATTCAATAGGTATATGTAACGGTATCAAAACTTCACGGTATGGTAATACCTCGGTATGAATGGCACGGTACGGTATTTATTGAATCATTTACAGGAAAAACAAAACTAATGAAGAGAC
>JAQMYK010000021.1:12760244-12773188 GCA_030014345.1 Clarias buthupogon
GTCTTAGTGCTCGTCTCTCACTAGTATAATCAACATCCGTGCGCGCGTGTACTGTTTACTACAACACTGTGACCACGTGTCTGCGCGTAAAACAGAGCAGGGTTATTTTGTGTTTGTAAGCATGTGTGTACAGCGCGCATGTACTGTTTCTTATGACTCACGTGTGTGAGCGCGTGTAAAGCAAAAGCAAGTCTCATTAGAGAGGTTAAAGATCCATTTTTTCTCTCCATCTCTGTAGTTAGTCGTTATGTGTGTAAGCGCGCCTACTTTGATGCCGTGCTCCTTCACACACACAAACACACATGCACACACACACACACAAACACACACACACTCTCTTTCTCTCTCTCGCCCTCCCACCCCCTCCTCCTCTCGGCTTCTCACACACATAGAGACGCACACTCTCTGCCCTACACAGATGAAACAATTATTTTTATGTATTTATTTTTTGGGCTGTGAAACAAATAATTTGAGTTTCCATTATTTCGTATGGGAAAATTCAATTTGGTTTACAAGTTTTTTGGAATACGAGCCCGCTTCCGGAACGAATTATGCTCGTAATCCGAGGTTCCGCTGTAGATCATAACGATCAGATTGAATTTTATATTTTGAAATTATTTCATTAAAATTACAAATGTTTTAGGGTTCAAAATTCAACAAATGGTTTAAAAATATACAGGGTGATTCACATGAAAGAGACCCCTAATATTCTGGAATAACTCCCATAAAATATAAAGAGTATTGCTATGTTTGATGCAAAAAAAATTAATAAGAAATGCACAACACAAATTATACAGCATTTTAATGTTTCCATCCATCCATCCATCCAAGAACCTAGTAGAGTCCATGCAGGCCAATGCTGACCATTGTATTCATTCCCATTTTTACAAATGTGGTAGGACCTCAATATTCATACATGTCAAATCGAACCAACAGTCTATCTATGATTCACAACTTTATTCAGGAACCTTAAGGCCCACTTTTTGGTTATCCGTGATCTTTTCCATTGGTCTATCCATGCAGGTACAAGAGGGCTCCAAGAGGGGTCATTCTCAAAATTCCTTAACATTGTTATCTGCTGAAAACCAGAAACAATTACAAAATATTAACAAATATTTTGCAGTTATTTTTGTCCCAATGGACAGATTTATATTCCTACAAACGTTCTAGTTACAGGAACAGAAGCTCTTGGGTCAGGGTTTAGTATCATTGTCAAAAGAAAGAAATATATAATATTTTTTTATCTTTCTAATTTTCCTCACACATTAAAAGCTCATGTTTGGGCTTATACTTTATTTACCTGATTTGTGACATGGCATGAAGTATTAGAGAGTGAGTCAGCAGTGCTGGAGTGGTCCTTCAGGACACATAATTAGGAGAAAAACATATGCACCTGTTCTCACGTCAACACAGCACTGAGACGCAGGGTCTGGACGCGAGCCAAAACCCCACAGAGTGAGAAGAGAGATGAAGGGAAGATAACATGCAACAAAGAGCAATCAGTACTGAAGTTGTAAACATATGGCTGTTGGACAGCATGCATAAAATAAAAGTGGTTCAATTAATTAGATCACGGTCCACGCACTCATACACATGCAAGCATGTGTACATACTGTAGGTCATACTGTAAGTATTTTCTTGCCATCCAGATTCTCAGGCGTTTACGTCTGTTTCGTTGTTAGTTTACGTTCATCAATGGAGTAAGACTAAGTAGAGGCCAGGGGTGATCAGTGTTGGCACAGCAATTTCAACAATAATCTGTCATACTGTACCTGATTGACATGCCATGGTTTCAAGCATTTCTTAGGCGTCATAGTCACAGTCAGAGTGACAGGTAATCAAATTCAGGTCGATACCAGCATCTCGGTTTGGGTTTGCAGAAGAAATACACAAGATGTCACCCTAATACATGAAAATGAGAATGATGAGAATTTCATTATGCAAAGTAATCTGCGGAAAACAAGAAACATGTGCACAAAATCAAGGAAATAACTGAAACAAAACTACATGGGACCTCTAGACACAACCACAACTACAATTAGACAAAGTGACAGTAATTGAACAGCGACTACATCATTGTTCATGTTTGTATTATTTGGCTTTTCCTTTTCTTTTAAGGTGCCAGGACATAAAGCAGCAACCTGCCAATTGTACAAACTGAGCGCTGCCCATTTGTCAGCATTTTTTACACTAAGGTGCCAGAAATGGCTTTGTACGTATAGTCTGTACATCAAGGTGCAAAGATGGCTTAGTGGTTAGCCCTGTCGCCTTGCACCTCCAGGGTCTGGGTTTGATTCCCACCATGGCCTGTGTGCATGTTCTCCTCGTGCTTGGTGGGTTTCCTCTGGGTACTCCTGTTTCCTCTCACAGTCCAAAGACATGCAGATTAGGGTAAGTGGCATTCCCAAAAATTGACACCCCATCCAGAGTGTACCCCACTGCGTCCCCTAAGTCTCTTGGCATTGGCTCCAGCAAGTGGTATATATGACAATTATGAGTCTGCATATCATTCGAACAATTTTTTTGTTGATTAGTTGATCTCTGTGATATAGTTCTCTTTTGAGTTAATTTCAAACAGTGGATGTAATTTTAACAAAAATATACTCGAAGGACACAAGCAGTCAGCGGGCTGTATTTGTTAAGGCCCAGAAGAAGTGAACGCAAAAATCGGAGTCACTTTCGTAGGAGTTCCTAGATCATATCATATATACTTGAAAAGTAGGCATGTGACTTGAATGAGAATGGAAAGATGGGAATTCATGTGACTTTTTGCCTTTGCAGATGTGTAGGGTGTTCGGTTATGCTGTTCACTTTTTGCCGAACTGAACAGATTGCTTAACAAATGAATAAACAAAAGAGTCATTGCTGGTTCCTTAAGCATGCTCTCTAACCCGTGACCGCTCACTTACACTGTAAATATGTATTGATTGGTTTGGAGCTCTCTTGTCAGCCATTATGGAAGTGATTTTAAGCTTTAAGATGTAGAGGGGGGAAAAGTGTACTAAATACCATAGCTTTGCACACATGTCTCAGTGTGTATTTATCCTTATCTATACATTAAGTATGTACAGTATAAGTTTAATCAAAAGAAGAAAAAAAAAGAGGAGGCATTAAAAACCTCATTTGATTCAACATGACACTTCTCCTAATGGCTTATTTTGACAGAATTAATTTGTGAATTTGTTGATCGGTGAGATGAGAGTGTCGTCTGGGAGATCACAATCTGTGCAGCGATGCATGTGTTCTGCTGCTTAACTTAAAATCTTTGATACTTTGTGAAACCAAATTTTCGCGATCAGGTCTATTCATGCGTGTATCCACACTTTCTCACTCAATCACTTGGGTTGAGAGAGAACACAGCTTACATGCACTCACAGAGCATGAGATTACTTCCTTCAAGTCTGATGATTCTCAAGTGCGAGGGTAAAGTAGGGTTGAGAAGAAATTAGACCCTTGAATAATAACCATGCAATTTGGCCTGTGTGAGTAAGAAAAAGAAAGCGGCATGGAAGAGAGTATGTTTTCGCGGCAGGGCCTTGAGTGCATTGCGCAGATAAAGCTTTTCTCACCAGAGAACCCGATTAGCTAGACCTGTCGCTGCAGTGAGACAAAAAGGAGACCGGGTTTGACTTATTACGTCTTTTTGATCAGTCGATGAGTAGCAGAAACTTTCTTGCCGACTCCAGGACAAATTTGCATTATTTGGCTACTTACATAAATGAATAAAGATTGAAATTAGGCCTAATTATCAGCCTTTGGGCTAAAGACAAGAGTGAAATAGCATTTTAATGAGAAAGGGGTGTATAGAGAAGAAAGCCAATCTGCATACTGTGTCCTGAGAGTCCTCAAAAGTTCAGTGGAAATTTTATTACCTGAAACACTCCTCATTGTGTCCTCGTGTTTAATCTGGCACTTCCCTCAGGGCTAACCTACTATCCACTGCATCGAGGAGAGTTTCATTTCCAACACGCTAAACACTAGAGTAAGAGGACTGTGCTTAACACACTACTAATGAGCATTAATAGCTACTGTACACAGACAGCTTTACTCTCCCTGTCAGTCACCTTCTATACGGCTTATTCTGTAAAGGGACACGGAGGGCCTGGAGCCAATCCCAGGGGACTTAGCAATTGGAAAAGCCAGTTAGCCTAATCTGCACTGTGGGAGGAAACCGGAGTACCCGGAGGAAATCCACCAAGCATGGGGAGAACATGCAAACTCCATGCACACAGAGAAGGGAATCGAGCCTGGCTGGGAAACGAACCCATCGCAAGGTGACAGTGCTAACCGCTACTACTGTATGTTTATTTATATTAAAAAAGAATGTTTATTTTAAACAAATATTGGGGAAATTCTTTGGTTTTAAGGGCTACATAAAGATACAGTATTGTGCAAAAGTCTGCTGTACAAATAAACAAGTATGTCTTGAAAACAAAAAGTTTCTACATTCCATGAAGTACTTAAAAAAAGCAGTAAGTAAACATTAATTAATGAAACAAAGTCAATAATTGGTGTGATGATCCTTTGCTTAAAATATAGTCTCAGGTACAATTTGTCCTTCTGAGCACCTGCTTTCTTTTTTCATGCGTGCAAAACCCAGAATCTTTCTTTTTGTTATTTTTGTGTCTAAAAAGTGTTTTTTTTCTTTTTTTCTTTTTTTTTTTACATAATACACTGATTTCTTAATGGGACTAGAGATAATTTCTTGGAATATTATTCATTTATTTATTAGTTTTTCTGAGAATCAGACTTTTTAAACTGACTTAAGAATGAAGTCATAACATAAGCATAACAAAGTTTGAACAAAACAAAAAAAAACACAGGGTGCCTAAGACTTTTACACAGGACTGTACATCAATGCTTTAAAAAAATAATAATAATAATAATAAATAAAAACATGTCTGTGGAAACAGTCCCAGGTGTTCATCTACTTCATCCTATTTGCTGCTCTATTTAAATCAGTAATTGAATTAAATATGTGTCAGTGGTGCATGGTGCTCTCTCAACCAGGAGTTACTGTACATATAAGCCAAGGGTAATACTAAGACCAAGACTGCTTCTTCACACAGGTTAACTGCAAAGACAAAGCTTGTACAGAGCTGTGTGACCAGGAACATCTCTTAGAGTTCAAATACAAACTCTGTAAATAAGCGGGTGTTCGAGTCAAACTGGGACTTTTAACAGAATAAAAATCCACTTTATTTCTCTATATAATCCCCTGCTACACTAATGCACTTATCCATATTCAGAAAGGTACAGTAGAAAGTTTTCTCAGTATGCCAAAGCTATGATCGGACTGCCTGCTTTATGTCTGAAATGTCGGCCTCCCAGGAACTCCTTTAACGGCCCAAACATGTGGAGTTCCTGAAATGCTCAAGTGGTGTTGGTGAATGATTGTGTGTACAGTTTCTACCGATCAGATGCATCTCTTCTGCAAGTTGTCAACAAACACTTCAAGGATCAGACGTTCCACTAGCAAAATGGTCATGTGAGTGACTACAACGTCAGTCATGGGAAAAATTTCTCACAAGTCCCGGTTTGACTTGAACGCTTCTTGTCCTACGCTCGACTTTGATTTGAAAGCAGTAAGTTATAAGTAACATTTGACCTTCAGTAGAAAATTATATTTTGATTTAGAGTAATGATAAATTCCATATTTATTGATGTCCACCGTTTTTCTCTAGACACAACAAAGCAAAGGCCATGTTATGTGACTTTGTGATTCTGGAGGATTTCTATGGAGTTTATGCTGTCACTAAGTGAAAAATAGACTACAACAAGCATGGTACTCTGTGCTATAAAAAGGTACTTTCAGTCATTTTCAGTCATGCTGCTGTAATCATTTCGGCAGATAATTGCTACCCCTAATGACGACACCCACGCAACATGAAACAATCTAATTGGCCACCACCCACCTTTTCCCCTTTCCTCCCCGACTTTGCTCCTCTCTAACGCCCACACTCATTTTCTCCAGAAAAATAAATAAATAAATAGGGATGGGGACAAAAAAAAATTCTTTGTCCTGCTGCGGTGAGAATGCACTATAACGGTACAATGTGTCTGTGGTGAATTAGACTAAATTCAGTCTCAACACGTTAGTATCACGTCAGAATGATATAATCAGACAAACACTGGAAAACCATGGCGAGTTAGTCATCTGGGACATGTGCTCTTCTTTCATGCGTAACACATTTATTACTCTGTGTTGTGACTAGCATGTGACTAACATCATATGCCGCATGTGTAACATATTCAGCAAGCTGAAGAAGAAAATATACAGATTCGACTTCAGGTGGCGTAGTGGGTAGCACTGTCTCCTTGCACATTTGATTCCCGTCCCGGTTTTGCATGTTCTCTCTGTGTTTGGTGATTTTCCTCCAGATATAATTTCCTCCCACAACCCAAAAGACATGCAGCTTAGGTAAATTGGTGTTCCCAAATTGGCCACAGTATGTAAGTCTCCTGGTATAGGCTCCAGGCCCCCTGTTAATACAAAATAAAGCTGTATAGAAGGTGAGTCTTGAGTTAGTGGGTTGGTTCATGTCTTTCGTTGGCAGAGGATGTGAGAAGCTGCAGTGGTGGCACAAAGACAACATACACCATGTATTTAAGTTCTCGTTGGGCACAAAACAAATAATTTCACTTATTAGTTCTATACTGTGTGGCTGAAGGGTTGTGCTAATTAACCGAAAAACTAGAGAAAAAAACTGGTTAAGTGACAATGGAGTCATGGCCTGAGTCATCTCCAAACCTAAACCCAGTAGAAAACTGTTGGAGAATTTTGAAGAAGTCAGGAGCGGTCAAGAAACCATCTGAAACCATCTTCTATACTGTACATGATCTTCAGGAAGCAATCAAGCAGGCATGGAATAAGCCAGAGACACCAGTGACTTCTTTGTCCAGCCAGATTCAGTAGGTTTTGAAGATTGATGCTTGTAAAGCCATTTCACTGCATAAAATGACAAATTATCTTTATTCTTATTATCTTGACTGCTATTATTTAAAACAATTATAATGTCATTAAAACATGGAATTTCACATTTTGGCCACCATGCACAATCAACACAGCACCACGATATGAGATTTATCTTGTACGTATTAATTGTGACAGTCACATTGATGTTTATAATAAAGTTGTTTTTTAATACTGTAATACTGACATCTGTAATACTGACGAAATGACAGCCTATAATTATATCCTCAGAGTTGTGAACACTTGAGCTGCATTCCTGTCACAGTTGTAAGATACTGTACTGTACTTGTACACCAGATCAGCATTGGATTAATAATTTAAAACAGCAGACAGACCAAAATGTGAGGCTAAATCAAGGTACAGCATTAAGGGGCAAGGTGCGATCAGAATATCATAGACGAAACTAGGAATAATAGTCGAAAGTCTGAATAACAAGAGCAATAAAACAAACAGCTTAGTAATGTCACACTAGTGCTGAAACACTTCAGATTGGACTGAGGGTCAAAGCAACTTTAAACAGGTGTTGTGTAATGAAAAACAGGGTAGTAATCAGGAGTCTTGTTGGGAAGTGTAGTCTTTGCCATCCATGTTTGTAGGCATTCTGAAAATTTTAGTTTTTTTGTGAAGGACCCTGTAACTGCATTCTGATCTGCAAGTATGCCATGCAAAGTAGACTGCCCAGGGTGTTTAGCCATGTTAAGTACTATTCCAAAGAGTATTCCAATAGTATTGCGTACTATTCCAAACAGCAAGGAGCAAAATTGCTCCGTGAAAGGAAAAACTGAACAGAGTAGGGAACAAGCAAAACTTCTCACAAGTCAAATGACGGATATATTACCAGGGTTGGGAGTATTCACCATCTGATGTGAAGTCAGCGGCAGATATAATTTTCTTCTATATAAAACAGTTGTATAGAAGCAGCATCACAGGTGGCATGTGTAGCTAGGAAGTGTAGCTCAAGGCCCATTTATGTCTAAGAGGGAAAGTTCAGGTCATTGGAGTCAAGGGCAAGTTTGGACATAAGCAGGCACTTCGTTTCCTTGATGCTGTTGTTCCTGTAAAATGAGAAAACAAAAGTTGGGTACATTTGGTGTAATAGATCCCTTTTAAATCTGTCATTTGTCATAAAGTGCAGCACACCTCTGCTTATAAATTGGTTAATGCATTAAGCCGTACTGGGTCATAGTGAATATGGTGTTTAACTCAGACTGTGAGGTAGCAGAATGTAATGTAACCTGACTACCTCACGGTTAGACTGTTGCAGTGTCTGCTGTTGGTGTCACATACTGTGTTGTTTAATGTATTGTAGCACTGTTGTCTCGGGGAAGCTGTATATGGTTGATATGACAATAAAAGCCATTTGAATTGACTGGACATAATGAAAATACTTCACTTAGACTCTTACATCCTTGTGAACACTGTTTATATTGTTTAATGATGTACAAATGGTATAATGATGTACAGTAGCAGAATTACTTGATACTTGATACCACTACAGGTAGTGTATGTACATCTTTTCAATTTATATCTAAATATAGTATATACAGTAATGTTTCATACAATAGAGGACCCGAACCCAGTCTCAGAAGATCAGTCTCCAGCCAGATTGTGTCACAGCATCATGCAAAACTGGCTGGACAGAATTTAATGGCAGACATGTGCGTAGGCTTCAACCTGAAATAATATAAATATCACTGATTACATTAAGGCTACTGTAATCAGCTTCATTTCAAGTTTAACCCTTTTAACTCTTTTTCCATCAACAATGGGTAATTTACACTAGTTTGAATATATTCACATAAGAGGAAACCCGAACAGAACTGTAAACAGCCCATAAATGTAATAAACCACAAGCATAATTCAAATCTGCAGCTTTTGTTGCAAAACTCCAACAATAGCAATACATTTCACATGAATGTAATATTGCATTTATGAGAGTATTATAATATCAAATTCAGTGCAATTATGTTTGCGGGAAATGTATTACGTTTATTACATTAAAAGCTGCAGTTTTGGATTATGTTTGTGGTTTATTATGTTTGTGGGCTGGTATTACATTGGAGGGTGTTACACAGACATAAGGAGAACATACAGAGCCTGGAGCTGTAAGAAAGGGAAAATGATACCCACTGCACCACTGTGCTGTTTTTCATGATTGTAGCTGAGTATAAATAAATCCATGAGCCAGTCAAGTCCAATGATGTAAAATGCAAACATAAAACATTTTATTGGGGAGGGGGGGACAGCTGGCAGAGAACAGCTGATTCTGCAGTCACACATTCTGTGGAGCGCATCCCTCTTTCAATCATCTGTAACATGCATCTAAATGAACGCAATATCATTGATGCATTGGTATTCATGACGTGAGTCGATTACTCAAACCGTTATAGCACTAGGTCACAAGTATTATACAAGTATACAGATAATTTCCAAAAGAAGCATAAACCAGTCTTCCATTAGAAGTACCAGCCCCCCACCCCCCATTAGTACAAAGGGAAATATTTAAAAAGCTGCTTATCCAAGGCTGTCTGTCCCTCTCACATCCATATTCAGACTTCAAACAGACAGCAAAAAAAAATCTTCCTAGGAGATGTCTGTGTTATGACTTTTTTTAAATAAACAAACAAACATTCACAAACAGTCTTTGAATTATAACGACAGGACTGCTTTCATAATCATAGCATAGATGTAATGTATTTGTGCAGAGGGCCAAAATGAATAAATAAATAAATAAATAAATAAATAAATAAATAAATAAAGTTAAATAAAGTGTTTAAATGAGTACAAAGTCCAAAATCGAAAGATATCTTCAAATAAAGTTCTATTATGATTATTAATTTAGAAATGTTCATGAGATAATATCACATTTGAATATTTAAAAAATGTATACTACAGTATATACTGATCTTATGTAACCCTCAAAAAGAAGTATCTTCATAACTATTATCTTGCATACCGCTGCTTAAATTACATGCTACTGTCAATCAAAATCTAAACCTGACTCGTGGGAGGCCTTGAGCCAGTACCCCCTGGACAGCATTCCAATCCAATATGGGTCACACAAACACGTTCACAGTATGGAGAATTTGAAATTTCCCAATTTACCTACTTTACATGTCTTTGGACTGTGGGAGGAATCTAGAGTACACGGAGGAAACCCACCCAGCACATTAATTTTATAACTGAAGGAAAAGATGAGCAGTCAAAGTAACAGTCCAAAGCCCAGATAAAGCATAAATTGCTACAGAGAACGTCCATTTCCCAAATGCCACCGTTGGGATTTGATTCAGGCAAGAGCTCATATTAGATCTGAAACTATCTTCTATTTTTCTCTTTTATTATCTTGTAGTTTATTGGTTCATGACTCAAATGATGTTTTGCTCTAATATCAAATACTAGCATCAAAAACACTAAAAACCCCAAACATGGCTTATGAACATAACAATTCGATTTCAAGTAACAATTTCAAGAGCCTCAAGCTAAATGAAGTTCAGAGGCTCTCACACCTGACCGACACTACAGGCTGCTATCGGGGGAATTTTTGAGTAAACCTGTAATAGGCAGTTGAGAGGTGACAGCATACAGCCATCCAGCAGGCGCACTAGCAGCTCGTTTCGAGTGATTTTTAGATGTGCCTTTGTTCACATGTGGTTAATACAGTAGGCGGTATGTGTCAGCAAGGTGCACACACAGAGCCAGGGGTGCCAGCCCAATTATATATATAAAAAAAGTACACACACACACACACACTCACACACACAAATCCACACACACAAATCCACGAAACTGGCCCACAAACTCAGGAAACTGTTTTTGACTGTGGTGTACATGTATGGACATGTTTTACTCCAAAATCCTCCTTTTATTATTCCAATCACTACAATATATAATAAGAGAATTGATTCTGTTCATCACATGACACTCTGTCTACAGTATACTTGTTTAATGCATGTTTTTTTTCTCCCTATAAAACAAAATCTTGTCGTGTTTAACCAATCCTAACTCGCTACCATGTTATTATTTGTCCTGGCCCTCCACTGAAAAATGGCCAAAGAGTAAAGGGATGAAGGAAACAAACTGTATTAGCACTTGTTGCAGGTCCTGTTTTTGACCACTAGAGCAAATATCAAGTTGTTGGAGCTTAATGAGGCAGTAAGCATGCAGCTCAATAGCTGTGTATCATCTTGAAAATCAGTATAACTGATAGGATGCTGCTTTATGCAAGTCTGAAAAATAAAATTAAGCAATGAAACTATACTACTAATTAATTTAGTGGTTCTAGACCACAGCAGGAGTCTATGTTTACTTCATTAGGTGTGCTTTGGCTTATTACCCACTATTCACTCTCTAAACTATCTTTCGATTGGTTATTACCATTAGCCCTACGTACTGTACTTACATAGAAATGGGAAAAATCTAGAATATCAAGAAATTTTTAAAGCCTTTTGTTAAAAACAACCTTAACTTAAGTAGAAAATCAATCACAAATTTCCATAAAATTCCTATTGGCTTTTTAAAAAACAAATAATTGTATTTAGTAAAAATAACAAAATTATTAAGTCAATAGGATTTTTTTGTTTTAGATGTATAGTACATACCCTGTCCAGGGTGTACCCTGCCTCGTGCCCGAAGCTTCCTGGGATAGGCTCCAGGCCCCCCGCGACCCTGAATACAGGATAACGCGGTATAGAAGATGAATGAATGAATGAATGAATGAATGAATGTATAGTACATTTATACAATATTTAAAATGTAAATTTAAATGCATTTTACTGTACTGTATAAACGGCTAGTTCGTGTATTTGCAATTGAATTTCTCTTATAAACTGCCCATACTTTAAATTCCAGAGTATGTATTTGTTCATTTGCATTTTGAATTTGACAGTACATTTCTGTGCACAAAAATGCAAATGGCCATTTGACACTTTCATTCTTATCATCTGAACTGTCATATTACTGCAATATTGACAAAGTAATAGCCTTTCCATTTTCACACCTTTATACTTTAACTTATCCCAAAAAAATAAATGAAGTAGATAAAACACCTCTGCAATCCCATTTGCAATTTCACTGTCAACAAGTTAGCCCTGTCAATCAGACACTTGGAGTGGGACTGAATTGGACGCGGAATGCTTTGCAAGTAGTGATGTGAGACTAAAATGTGCACACAGCCAGCACTCATATATTCATCTCAGTGTTTTTAAATCCACAGTACTGTATGTTTTTGTTCCCCATTGAAATTAACTACTTTTCCAGTAATAGGCATATCTTTTTTTTTTTTTTGGATAAAAGAGTGGAGGTAGGACATTTATAACAATCCAAACATGATGATAGAAACATCATGAAAGGGATTTGCTATTTATACAGAATCTATTTTTATGCATGCACGTGGACTTTAGTTATGATTTTCCTGTACTAAACTGAGAGATGAAATGATGTATCATTAAAAATAATGACGCTATTGTAAGGACAAAAATGAAATATATGAAAGGAAAACAATTCCAAAGTCCAACCCATAATGTAAAATTTACAGGTATAATAATAATAATAATAATAATAATAATAATAATAATGATGATGATGATGATGATAAGATGACGGTAGAGGTGGCAAAGGTCAAACAAAGAGCATATGAGGACTTGTATGCTAGGTTGGACAGTAAGGAGGGAGAGGTGGATCTGTACAGGTTGACGAGGCAAAGAGATAGAGATGGGAAGGATGTGCAGCATGTTAGAGTGATTAAAGATAGAGATGGAAATGTACTGACAGGTGCCATGAGGGTGATTGGAAGATGGAAGGAGTACTTTAAAGAGTCGATGAATGAGGAAAATGAAAGAGAACGAAGAGTGGAAGAGGTGACTGTTGTGGAGCAGGAAGTAGCAAATATTAGTAAAAGTGAGGTGAGGAGGGCGTTAAAGAGGATGAAGAGTGGAAAGGCAGTTGGTCCTGATGACATACCTATGGAGGTATG
>JAQMYK010000021.1:12773288-12789345 GCA_030014345.1 Clarias buthupogon
AGATAGGATCAAGAATGAGTTCATCAGAGGGACAACCCATGTTAGATGTTTTGGAGATAAAGTCAGAGAGGCCAGATAGAGGTGGTTTGGACACGTTCAAGGGAGAGATTGTGAGCATATTGATAGAAGGATGCTGTGGTTGGAACTGCCAGGCAGGAGGTCTAAATGAAGACCAAAGAGGAGATTTATGATACAGTGAGAGAGGACATGAAGTTAGTTGGGGTGAGAGAAGAAGAAGGAGAGGATAGGGTTAAGTGGAGGCAGATGAATTTCTGTGGCGAGCCCTGAAAGGGAACAGCTGAAAGACAAATAATAATAATAATAATAATAAAACAGTGCATTCCCCTAATAAATAAAATCATCATTAAAAAAAATGCATTTTGTATTTTCTCAGTTTATCTTTGTGTAATATTACATTTTTTTTAATGATATGAACAATTTAAGTGTGACAAACCCACAAATGCAAAAAAAAACAAGAATAAAATTAGAAAGGGGGCAAATACTTTTTCAAGGCACTGTATGTCCTCATGCTGTATACTGTACATTGGTAGCCAAAAGTATTGGGACAAAAGTGAAATTCAAAGTTTAAATGACATTTTCATTAAGAAAAATAATGACAGTCAAAAAATAGTTTAGCGAATGGTTTGTCATTTAATGCAATGAAATTACTACAAAACTTTTAAAATTTAGTATGAAGTCTTTTTTTTTTTTCGTTAAAATAGGCTGGATATGCCAGGGCACAGAGTCAAAAAGAGGTCTGTAGTACTCATTGGTGTAGTAAGTGTCACTCGTTCAATCCATGCCTGCTTGAAGATCACGTACAGAAGATGGGTTCTTGACCGCTCCTGCTGTTTTTACCATTATTCAACAGTTTTCTACTGAGTTTAGATCTGGAGATGACCGACACAGGTCATGGCTCCAGAAACTGAATATCAGATTTTCAGTTAATTTGCACAACCCTATAGCCAAATAGACTAGAACTAATAAGTGACATCACCTGTTTTGTGCACAGGGAGAACTATAACACACGGCATATGTTGTCTTAATACTGAAAATTTCCCCCTTGTCCCATCCTAATTCTTAAAAAATGTATATTCAAAAATATTGTGGTTTTCCTTATGTTTTCTTTACATTATTTTACTTTCATTTTCCTTTTCGATTACCAGTTTTAGCTGAGTCTCCGTACTTCTTTTGTTCAAGCAACCATCCCTGTTGAAGTCCCTCTGATCTCATCACCGAAAGTCACCATCAAAATCCTTGCTCAGCACCTTCAACCGTTACACAACATACCGATACGAATAAAGCATCCTTTGAAGTTATCCTTTGGTAATATTGTAGGGATCTAAATTATAAATATAGCACACATCTTTTTCAATTCATATTAGAAGCTGAAAATGGTTCAGACTCTCTGAATAAAAGTCTAGTACACCTGTTCGGATATGATTAGGGATTTACCCCCTTTTAAATCTCTCTTCCTAGCTTTCGTGCAGATGCTTTGAAGCAGCCTGATCTACTTTTCTTTGTCATCTGCTGTCTGTTAGGTTGCTGCTTATTTCACCTTAGCGTATGAAAATATCCAGTTCTGGAACTTATATTCATATTCAACAGAATATATACACGCACACGCACACACACATATATATATACTGTGTATAAACATAATTATAAGCTATTCAGTTAGTTCCCAGCCATAACCCAACCTACCCATGAAAGTCCAAAGCCCACATTTCATGGAAAATTCTAGAAATTATTGGCTTAAATGGCCTTTCTTTTGTTGGGAGAAGGAAAATAGATAAAAATAAACAGACAATATAATAACTAAAGGAAGGATATGAAAACAATAAAGGAAAAGCTGCATGAAATGTGCATTGATCACAAATTTAGGAACAAAAATATTAGGCCAGGTAACCTGCACATACTGTAAAAGGCCAAAGCCAAGACTTCACCTGATACTGTATGTAACCAGACCCCTTATAGGGTTAGTACTACTACATTTACACAATTAGCAAACCACCAGGCGGCATGGTGGCTTAGTGGTTAGCACTGCCGCTTTGCACCTCCAGGGTCCAAATTTGATTCCCGGCCAGGTTCGATTCCCACCTCTGTGTGCATGGAGTTTGCATGTTCTCCCTGGAGTCTCCGCGTGCTTGGTAGGTTCCCTCTGGGTACTCTGGTTTTCTTCCTCCCACAGTCCTAAGATTAGCAGATTAGATAAGTTGGTGTTGTGAATGAGTATGTGCACCCCGCCTCGTGCCCTAAGTCTCCTGGGATAGGCTCCAGGCCCCCTGCGACTATATGTATATGTATAGAGGATTAAGCGGTATATTCGATGAGAGAGAAAGACCAAAGAGCACCATGTGGTGCAAAACTGGCAAACCTACTGACACCATTTACTCCCAGTGAAGCACAATTTAAGAGGGTGGGGGCAACTATAGTAGCATATGAAGGAAATATTTAAGTTATACATTTAACATTTAGATTTAAAATTTATATTCATATTCAACCTTGACATTTATTTTTACCTACTCAACTTGCACAACAGGCACACTATGGTATAAGACTGGCAACTTTACTTGCAAAGTGGTTTTCCGCTCCAAGCTGTCAGGATAATTAACATACAGTTCACATGCAATTAAATTAAGCATTTGTACATCATCCAATCTCAATATGCTATTGAATCATATTGAATAAACAGTAATAAACTAAAAATAGTCAATATTAGGTGAGACAAGCCGTTGGAAATGCACAAGTAGTCTCAGGTACATCTTGGTGCAATTTTATAATGAAGTTAGCTGGTGAGTATTTTTTTTTTTGAGCATCTTGGAGAATTTGGCACATCTCTTCTGGAGATCCTGACTATCATATCTATTTGTGTTTGCACATATAACTGAATAGACTTCATTATGGTGTTTGTCTGAAAAGGGTACATTTAAACAACATCACACGAGAGGGAGAACTGTTTTACTAAATACCAGCTCAGCTGTAATGCAGTCATAGACCCAATGTCGCAGCAGTTTGAAATTCTTACAGGTACTATGGATCTTTAGAAACATTCTGTGGTATGACCTCCGGTCAACATTCACACTACGGGCAATGTGAGAAGGCCAAATAGCCTAATTTGCTTATCTTCGGACTGTGGGAGGAAACCAGAGTACCCGGAGGAAACCCACCAAGCACGGGGAGAACATGCAAACTCCATGCACACAGAGCCTGAGGCAGAAATTGTACCCGGGCCCTGGAGGCTACAGGGTTTAATCCCAAATTGTGGAAAAAGTAAAGCTAGCGGCCTATGGTATGCAATCCCTTGTTCCACACACCAAGTAGTGCTTTTGATCAGGGGGATCACTTTTGAGAGAGAATTGGAATAGTTTATTTATTTATTTATTTATTTATTTTTTTTTCAGTGACTCAATAATGCAGAAGTCATAAAATAAACAACTTTTGTTTATAGTATTTGTATGAATGAAAAATAAATCAATTTAACATTTAGATTTAACATGTTGATTTACATTTATGTTTTATATTTAATATTTAGACAGAAACTTTGACGTCTACTAATATTTGTCACTATCTACATTTATCAGTATGCTTTTAATAAGACTTAAAACATTTTTTTTTAACCCTCTCAAGGCAGACATTGCTGATTTGCAACAGTTAAAAACTAACTACCTTATTACCCCAGATACATATTTTATGAGTTTTTTTTTCTCAGAAGTACTTTCCCCAAATATCAGATTTTTCCTGTTACTAAAACTTAATTTGAGCCTGAAAGGGTTAAACAGTTTGTTCAGGTTTTTAACACGTGTGGGGAAGGGTTAAACTTCTGGCTGCTTCTATTTCTGTAGCTAGTAAAGGTGTGCAGTGAGCAGCAGACAGATTGAGAGTCTCTTCAGCCTGCATCTGTAATTGCATTTTGCTACCTTTAGCTGATTCTTTTCTGGCAATATTTCCCCCCTTTTCTCCTCTTCTAGTGGATTTCTGATAATATTCCCAGAGTTTCAAGTTAGCACTATCCACAATGTTTTTCTGAGGTAAGTACACTATATGGACAAAAGTATTTGGACAAACCTACAATAACATTGTATCCAAATACATATTCTTCAATATGGAGTTGGTTCCCCTTTTACAGTTATAACAGCTTCCACTCGTCTTGGAAGGCTGTCCGAAAGATTTTGGAGTGTTCCTGTGGGAATTCGTGCCCATTCATTCTGTAGAGCATTTATGAGGTCAGGCACTGATGTTGGATGAGAAGGCCTGGCTCGCAAACTTCGTTCCAGTTCATCCCAAAGGTGCTGGATGGGGTTGAGGTCAGGGCTCTGTGTTAAGGCCAGTCAAGTTCTTCCACTCTGAACTTATCAAACCACGTCTTTATAGTCCTTGTTTTGAGCACTGGGTCATAGGCATGTTGGAATAGAAAAAGGCCTTCCCCAAACTGTTGCCACAAAGTCACATAGCATAGCATTGTCTAAGAAGTCTTGGTATGCTGAAGCATTAAGATTTCCCTTCACTGGGGATAAGCGCCTGATTGAAACACCTGAATTCAATAATTTACAAATTTGGCCAAATACTGTACATTTTGCCCATCTTTTTGTCTCAGAATGAGATGTACAGTAGGAACTTATGTTAGATTAAGTGTTTAAACAGTTTCAGGATTAGAGAGGTACAGTAAGGGTCTCGATCATATACTGTAGGTCCAGTGTCTGATTGTGGTGCAAATTGATTCATTAGCTTTCGGTTTCTGGGTGTACAGTACCTCAGGATAATCTCCATCAAAACATGAACAAATTGCCTGAGTGGGGCATGTGAGAGTGCACAAAAGGACCCTGGTGTAGAAATTGTCCAGTATTATTCCCTCCCTTATAAAAATGTCTGTCCTGTATTAGCTGGTTCCTACAAATACAGTGGTTGCAGCCTAATTAAAAGTCCCCTTGAACAAATAAGGTAAAGTTACGATATTTAGTATCTTGTAGAATATCTAGCACTTCATTATGTAGTATATGACTACATTCTGTCGGCCTTTGTTGCAATCCCATACCAGGGATACAATAGGTTTTTTGAGTCATAAAAGCTTAAAAAACAGTTACATTTTATCATTTAGTCTGTTTTCCTAAAGTTAGGGTTGTGGTAAGGTTTACTTGAAACCCAAGTCACAATCTGTGTCTTACAAAACAGCATTTAAATCCTTAAAATCAAGACCATTACATGATGAGTAATGAAGATGTTGGTATCCATTTTTCCCAGTTGTCCTATTATTAATGATACTAGACTTTGACAAAAAAAAATTTAATGGTTTGGGTACAGAATGTACTCACCCCATTACTATTATTGTTGCAAGGTCCAGATTCTTAGGCCATCTTTGAATTAGTTTGCACTGGACAACTGAGCAACATGATGAGTCAAAGCATTAACAAGATGTCCTCACGTAACAAAATGTTAATGGTCTTGGATGGTTAACTTGACGTGAGCACTTTGCATAAGGCTTGATGAGTCTCATTCTTGAAGGCTTTCTTTTGTCAATAGCAAAACTGATGAGTGAGTCAGGAGACAATTCACTGGCTCTGCGATATATTCCGTAATCACGTCTCTTTATAGCCAGTGACAGAATTAAGTATTGAGAGCAGGCTCATTTCTTGTGAATCAAGCAGCCATTCAGGCGTAAAGCTCTAAAGCAGAGCTGCCCAAATTCTTGCCTACAAATGGCCAAAAATTTAACTGGGTGGAGGGCGATGAGACAAAGGAAAAAGTTAAATGATACTGTATTTGAAATTACATTGAAGTATGTTAAGTAATAAGTAAAACCTATAAACTTCCTATGAGCAACATTTTATGATTACCACTCGCTTCTGTTGTTGTGAAAAATTTATGTTGAGACACAATATTACAAATGAAATTGAGAGGAAGAAGAGCAGGAGATAGAGTTAAGACCATAATTTTTGTGGCAGGCCAAAACAAAGGCCGGCCCACGTGTGCCAAATTGGGCAGCTCTAAAGTGTTCTTATGCTCTAACTAGCTGAAGTACCCATCATACACAGGAAAAGAGTTTATATAAATAGTTATAATGTCAAAGCTAATAATAAGATGATCAGCACTAATGTAATCTGTGATAATATTATTTCTGGTTGAAGCCGACTTACATGTCTGTCTGTCTTTCTGTACGGCAGAATTCTCTATCTAACTTATTAATACAAAGAAATAAAATTTTGTAGGGTCTTACACCTTGTTTACGCTTAGTTGTACTTTTTTCATCGTCAGTCAAATACACTTCGTGTTCAGTAATCAGAGAGTGAATCACAGATACGAAATTGGAAAAGTGGACAGGATAAAGTTTTGTCTTAAAATATCTCCAGCCTGTTAAAATTCACTTATATCACTTTATTAACATCAGTAAACCATATATCAGTAAACTTCCGATATCAGTAGGAACTAATTCCAGTAAAAATATTCAGTTTAGCTTAATTAATATTCATTGATGCAGGTGTTTGTTAACAGGTGACATTGAGCAAGTAGCGTATTAGTAGCTTATTTTTATGTAGTTTATTAAATCCGGCAACTGTTCATAACATCACTTTTACTCAACATTTTGATTTCGTTCATTAAACTTCAGGCAGATATCTAAGTGCTGCAAAAACAGACAGACAGACATACCAGAGACGGGTTTCGGGTCCTCCAATGTATGAAACAAAAATATATCATTGAAAGAGCGAGTTTTGATCAATGCAAAGACAAAACCTTTCTTTTAATTATATAGATTAAATAGGCCGACAAACCAGACAATATGACTGCAAAATACTGTATAAGCAATGGCCAATCCAAGTACCTTCCCCTCCTACAGTAGTAAGCAGATGGCATACTTTATCTTTGTTGTACTTGATCCTTTGATAAACAAAGTACAGCGAGCTCTGTCACAAGATGCCTTGTCACTTGGAAGCATCTGCATCAAGTTTCTTAGGTTGAGAGATGAAAAGCCAGTGGGCGGTGTGATGATGCCACTGGAAGCTGATGAAGATTTTTAGTGTGGAATGTTTAAGTTATAAACCATGCTGCACCAATAATGTCTTATGGAAAGATTACATACAGACAAGTGCAGCATTTTTTATTTGGGGTGATTTAAAAAAAATAAAAAAATTTAAAAAATATTGCAGAAAAAACTCAGATGCACAAAATGAACAAGCTGATAACAAAGCAATGCTGGAGATAGATATAACGTAAGACTGAGAGTCTGGGTTTGAGCATTTGAGTTTGAGTGTCTGGAATTACACAGCACTCTGCCACAGAAGTGCCACAGGGTTGGTCAGTTTCATAAGGGTGGAAGCGGGTAGTCAGATATGAAGCCCGCAGGACACATAAAGGACAGATTAGAGTGTATTGGCTGCTTCTGCAGCGCTGCATGACACATTTACTGAATACGTTCATTGTCTGGTCTTCAGGGAACTGCTTTTTTTGAGAAGCATTTAAAATAAAAAAGAAAAAAACTAATAAAGATGAAGATTTTAACAGACACAAATAATTATTTTCAGTAGGTTGCATTCCAAAAATGAACCGCTTACATGATTATTTACAGAAAACCATGTGCACACACACACACACACCCACACACACACACATATATATATATATATATATCGGCCGGCCGGCCACTCCTGGGAAGGTTCTGCACTGTTCCATGTTTTTGCCATTTGTAGATAATGGCTCTCACTGTGGTTTGCTGCAGTACCAAAGCTTTAGAAAAGGATTTATAACCTTTTCCAGACTGATAGATCTCAATTATTTTCTTTCTCATTTGTTTTTGAATTTCTTTGGATCTCTGACGGTTATCCTACCAGGTTTTGATAATATGTTCTAGGGTTTTTAACCCAATTTCTGTAATTTCCAATCTTTTGAGGTTTTTGTCCACATACTGTATATTGCTATGATGTCTTGAGCATTACTACAAAATTGCAGCATTGAGTTATCCTGTAGTATCCTGTAGAAATACAGGTTTTCTGTAATAATAGTAATTACACTGCTGCCATTAATTTGCTGTAAACAATTTACATGTTCAGTTCTTATAGTGTATGTTTTCTGCTAACTGTCAACATAAGCATAAATTATTTCTTTTCCATGCAAGAGCTTGATGTACTGCTGGCAGATGTACACATGGTAGTTCACGTGGCTAACGATGTCTCCAGCGAGTTAACAAACATTCACTAATTAATGCACGAAAACCCTTCTGTGAAAGCAAGAAGCAGATTTGTTTTTCTTTGTTCTCCTTAGTGTATTGTTCCAGTAATAAAAAAAAAATATATTTTTAATTACTTTCTACAGCTCAGCAGAGGGTAAAGGAAATTTAGGTTTATACTCAGGGAAAAAAAGAAGGTTTTCAACATAATAAAACTAATAAACTTTTATCTCCTGGATTATGAAATGAATGAGATTTCATTAGGTGCAGTTGACCAACCATGAGAATACTAATGTAACAAAGCGATACAAAGTGAATACTCATATGGTAAAATCTCATAAGACTGAAATTAAATTATTATAATTTCAGTCATTTATAATTCCTATAAGTTCTTTGTGTCATAACCTACCACAAGTCCAAGTGTTGGTTTGTTTCAGTGTTGAGGCAGTTTTATTTGTACAGTGACTTTTATGTGATAGTTCTTAAGCTATTATTGAGTGTCATGCAGAAACAGGTGAATCATCTCACCCTAATAATGGCTTTAAGATATAATGCTTTCTTTTATCCCATTAGTCCGTAGCCAATTGCTTTCCTGTGCCGACTTCAAGCGGCACAACTACAACTGATCATAATCGATTTCCAATTGCTTGCATCCACTACAGTAGCTCTGGTCCCAAGCCAAAAAAGAAAATGCCCTCTGAAATACTTTATAGCATTTTTTTTTTTCACAATAACTGAAGAGACTATCCAAATGTTGAATAGTTATGGAAATAAACTCAAAATTCTTATGAAAGAAAGGTAGATTGATACAGATTATATACAGTACCTATATATGATGATCAGCACTAACATTATACCCGCTGCCAGGTGAGCTGAGCAACATTGGTCACAAACTATACCATCAATATCGAGTCCATTCAGTCCGATCCCAAAGAAAAGCCAATACAGCACAAATTGTCCAAAAAAAAAACAAAAAAAACAATGCACGTCATTGTACTTTAGAAAGGCAACAGGACACCCAGTGCACCATATCCCACCACGTACAGGGCTCAGCAGACAAAAAGCCCAAGGTCACTGATCCAGCCACCCAAACTTGCCAAATTCTAATTCGACTGACCCCCCACAGGACCAACATGTCGGATTGACAGTGGCCCCACTCTGCAACCCCAAAAATCCACTAGCAATGTCCTGCACACCTCCAAGAGACCCTGCAGAGCCATGCACTGAGGTACCCCAGTGACACAAGGTGAACCCCAATCTGAGAAGATTTTAATTTTAATCATTTTAATGTTTTGGTTGATTGGTGGACAGTATAATATACCACTGTATTACCTTTTAAATTCTTATAGCATAATATTTTGAACCATAACCTTGAGTTCTTTTCTTCTCTTCATGGGAAGAATCCATATAACAAATGTCTATAGAGCAAAAAGCATTTTCTGTGAGAATGTTCGAAATGTCAGAATTTTCCATTCAGCACCTTTAAAAGAAAAACATATGAACAACAAGTCCTATAGCCATGCTGCATAACCAGGGATACACAGTAGGTACTGTATAGTGTAGTAGGCAAGAACCATCACCTCACTGTGGTTATCCACAAGATTTCAGACAAGAGTCCAAAAAAGAGTTTTAAAAAAATACTATGCATTAATGTTTCTATTTATCAATAAATATCTTCAAATAATTGGAAAGTGAAATTGAAGTGTTTCTCAAGTAATCTAAAAAAAATAAAATAAAGATCAAATGAAATGAGAAGGAGCATCATGAGTGCCGTACTCAATAAACATCTTTATTAGGAGTTATCCTCAAGGGTGCAGATTGGCTGGCTGAGTATTTGAACCTATTTTTCTGACAATCTTTTGCTATTTAGTTTAACTTCAGTTGGTTACGCTTAGCATCTCTCACGCTTCAAATTGCACTAGAGCTCTCGAGTCATTGAGGGCCTCTCAGTCTCACACATTGTGATGAAGCCAGTCGATGCCAGGCCACGCACATCAGCTAAAAGCTAATTGGAAATAGGCTTCCTGAGAAGCTGGCATAAATGCTTAGTATGCTAATCATTAACAAATATACAAATGCTAACAATTCCTCCACTGCATAAGTATTCTACCTTTTCATGTTATTCGTGTATATGTTCAGCAAGAATGCTGGAGTGAAAGCTCAACATGAACGCTATTAATCTGCGATCATGTTTAACCGCGCTAAGATATTATAGACATCCCATAAAGGCTTGACGCAAGTGTTGCTTCTGTGAGTATACACTGTACAGGAAAAGGTGTTTTTTTTAAAAAGCTTCAATTAAACCCTTCAGTTTAACAGTTTGCAGAGTCAAAACCATGGTTGATTAAACATCAACTACACTTTTTTTTAATCATCTTTATTCCTTTTTTAAGGGGACTACTCACCAGTAAATCCAGGGGATTTGATACAGGATTACTCTCATTAGGAGGATTAGGAAGTAAAACCTGATTTTTACACCATACACTGATATGCAGAGTGGTATCCAACACATTATGTGCCATTGTTCATTACCCTGCATATGCACTGATTTTTTCTAGATGATATATTTAAAGTTTATGACATTTGGCAGTTACTATTACCCAAGTTAGTGCAGTGAGAGAGAACATGAAGGGTCAGGGGTAGTTTAGCAGTTGCCACTGTTGGGGCCTTGAGCAAGGCTTTAAACCCTCAACTGCTCAGATGTATAATGAGATAAAAATGTAAGTCGCTCTGGATAAGGAGGTCTCCCAAATGCCTAGATGTAGATGTAGATGTAGATGCAGTTAGTTGGTGTGAGATTAGAGGATAGGGTTGGATGGAGGTAGATGATTCGCTGTGGCGACCCCTGAAAGGCCAAAAGACAAAGAAGAAGAAGTAGCATAAAAATCTATATAAATAAAAGAAAGGTTTTGTCTGTACATTGGTCAGAACTCACTGTTTCTTATGTTTTATACATCATTTTGTCACAATATCATGCAAAACTGGCTTGACAAAATGTAATGAAACATATGCTGTACTGGTATTTGCTTAAAGGTAACATATGAAATCAAAATGTTGAGTAGAAGTGAATTCATGAACAGTTTTGTACCAGATAAGAACACTTATCCCAATTTGGCACCCGTGGGCCGGCCTTTGTTTTGGCCTGCCACAAAAATAATGGTCTTAACTCCTGCTCCCTTTCCACTCATTTTTATTTGTAATATTTAAGCTGATCAGTTCATTTTTAGCCTCAACCTTTTAACTATTTCTACAAACTGATGACCATTGTATTTATGCCCAAAGTTATGGAATAGTCTTCCAATTAATGTTCAGACACAGTCTCAGTGTTTAAGTCTAGGCTAAAAACCTATTTATTTAGCCAAGCATTTTTGTAAATACATTTGCCTTGGGTAAAGGAGCAGATCTGGGGGACTCATGGACGTAGAGTATTATGGTGAACTGGTACTGTATGTTTAGATGCTGTCTTCCCCACTCTCATTGATCACTCAGGTTTGTTGATGGTGAGGTGATTGGTTGCTTTACATCTCAGGGAGCCCTCATGTCTGTGTTTCCTTCTGGCTCTCCCGTTTAGTTATGCTGTTATAGTTAGTCCTGCCGGAGTCTCTGCTTGCACTCTGCACTAAATATACATTCACATTATACATTGTGTGATTGTGACCATACCTAACTGTTACCTTTCCTTCTCTTCTGCTCTCCCCTCTTCTCTCTCCCTCTCTCTCCCTGCCTCTCTGTCTTTATCGAGCTACACATGAGCTGCCAGTGATCCAGACCCCCTCTTCCCTCTGGACCTGTCTGACTCGTCCTAGTGTCCCACTTCTGGTTGGAGATCTCGTCGCATGGAAGCCCCGTGTGGTCTGACTGGGATGCATTTGGTGTCTGGGGACGGTTCTACTTCACCATGAAGATGGGCCTGTCCGCGGCTGATGCAGACAGCTGTTCTCTGAGGACTTGAGACACAGTCACTTGATTGTTCAGGAATGGAGTTTCCTACAGTCTACCTGAGCCTTCAATAATGAACAGGACTCCTTATTAACTTAAACACATCTCCTGTTATACTGAACTTCCAGCCTTCTAACACACAGTATGATGCAGATCAATCCCTGTTATACGTTATCACCCAAATGAGGATTGGCTCCCTTTTGAGTCTTATTCCTCTCAAGGTTTCTTCCTATTGACAGCTCAGGAAGTTTTTCCTTGCCACTGTCGCCGTCGTGCTCAGCTTGCTCATCAGGGACAAACTGATCACTTTGATTCATACACGTTTACATCTCATACAAACTTAAATAATTCTTTTGATTGTGTAAATCTGCTTTGCTACAATGTTAATTGTTAAAAGCTCTATACAAATAACATTTAATTGAAAATTAATTTAATTCTCCTCTTGTACGACCGTGGTAGGACTTCCGGTCAACATTTACACTACGGGAAATTTGGGAATGCCAATTATGTGTTGAGAAGACATACCGAATAAACAAACAAAAAAAATCAAGTTGAGTCAGCAATTTACATTCACTGAGATGAAATCATGTGATTTCATCATGATGATACTTTTATCATAACCAGATATTCTGTGAAATTTAGTTATCTTTGTCTTTACAAGACTGTTCTTGTTCTCTTTAGAGCTCTGCCGTGGAGGATTGGGCCATTGGAGTGATGAATGGCCTTTAGGTTCTACTGGAAGATCATGAACAAGCTTTAGAAATGTGTTGTAGTCCTTGATATCCTGTGACTATGCAGCAGCTTTAGTAGTGATTCTTTTGTCAGGTCTGTGCTCTGTACACTGAATTCCAAAAGGACTGGCTGAGCACCTATAAAGCCATCCAAATGGTTTCATTTGGACTTGGAGAAACATGCTCCTCTCAGATGCACATGTTGAGAAACAAACTCTTGTTGCCATAGAATTTTTTATTGTGTTTGGCACATTGTGGAAACTGTTCATCTTTTCTAGATGTTATAAATGGATATGAGATTGTAATATAAAAGAATCAGTAAGAGCCTGATAAGGATCTGGGGTATTTTATTGTTCTTTAAGAAAAATTTGACCTGTATTCTCCTGTTTTATGCAGATCATGGTTTTAAATTGGACTTGTTTTGGAAGAATATAGTTATTTTTAGGTAATGTTTGCGTGTTTAAATTGTTGAGGTATTGTAAGGCTAACTTGTTCTATATTAATGGGCTACAATGGGGGACAACTTACCTTTTTGAGTAGATGAAAAGTTAGACTAAGTCAACCCTAGAGAAATTTAATTAATTGAGCCCACAACCAATACTACTTGAGCTGAATTTGAGTTACCGTACAAGTTGAGTCAACTTAAGATTTTGAACTGGGGTACACGTCGTGTCCACAAAACAGCAATGTGAAATATTTAGCTTGGCCAGCAAAATTTTTATAAAAAGTTGATTTTTTTTTTTCAGTGTAGGCCCACAGCCCCCCCAAAAATATTTACCTGTCCTTGGACAGGTAGTTTTTCTGCCAATGTATGTGCTTAGCTGGTAATCTGTGACAACATCACCTTTTCTCACTTATGAGGGTTAGGCTTCAGCACTTGCAGAAAATAGAGCTCACATTGAAGCATTACTCCATTTGGGGGAAAACTCAATGCCATTATAGTCATGCGGTGCAGCCTGGGGCATGAAGTGGGGGGAAATGCACTCAATCATCCTCTGGCATAGAGAGAGACAGAGCTGGAGCTGTTTACTTGAATTTCGTGCCGTGAGAGCTGCACACAAGATTCAAAGAAAAGAATGAGGCTTTAAGAGCTGTACAAGGTGCCTTTCCATAAAAAGCCATAACCAATCATCCCACTGCTTTGTCTCCTGCTTCACACTGTCTTGCTGAATCCTTTGTGAGCAAAGGCATGTTGTAAATGTACAGGCTGATATAGCAGGCAAAGTTACAAGCATGGGTCCAAGTCCATAGCATAGATCAACAGAAAAAGAAAAACAAGAATAATTGGCAATTTATAAATTGGTTGTATAACTAGAAACACTAAACCAAGGAACCTTAAAACACTAATAAATATGGATAAGAAATGCACATTAACATAGATGAAGCACAAATCATCCAAAAACATGGAAGCTTTTAAATAGTCAAAATGTTCAAAAATGAATGCAAAACAAGTACACAATAGGGAGACAAGACAGTGATGGGAATGGGATTCGGATCAAAGCAAATTGCATATGGTTATCCAAGCAAAACAAAAATGAATAGAACATAGAAGCTCTGCCATTTGCCCTGAAAAATGCCAAGGACGCTAAGAGCCACAGCAGGCTCTGAGAGGGTAAAGGTAATTACGTTTAGAAAGTAAATCAATATTTAAAAAGATATTACATACGCTTGAATTTTTCATTCAAAAAGCATGCTGTTACTGGTATATTGTTACCCAACATAACCTCAAATTAACATTGTGGGAAAGAATAAGCCTTGCCTGAGACTAGACAAAATGAAGAGTTTAGTCCTCAGAATAAGGCCATGTCCCCACCCACTTCACACCAAGAAAAGAATATATTAAAAAGCATTTTTAAGTAAGCATTTCCCACAAAACAGAAATAGTGTTTCAGTAATATGAATATAACCCGTACCTGAATGTTAAAAAAAAGCATCTTTGGCATATGAACAAATTACCAAAGTTGCTCGTACATCTGGAAGCCATGATAACAACAAGTTTTGAACGACTCCCAGAAGTACGAGCGACTTTGTTGTTCTTTCTACCTTGATGGTATCCAAGCACTAGTGAAACACTGGGATAAGTGCATTAGTGTAACAGGAGATTATATAAAGAAATAAAGGGAGTTTATATCTCATAACCGTGTTCTGTTACCAATCAAAAGTTCTGGGTTGAGTTGAACACCCCTCGTGTACTGTATATACACACATATACTGTACATACACACTGAAATGATGTGTGATATTTTGCCTGAATAAAACATGCAGCAATATTGCCATCTTGTGATTTATTTTAGTCGAGACACTGATTATGCTTGGCCTCCAAAAATGCATTTTAATTTTCTTAACAAAATAACATTTTGTCTGCTTGTGTATTTGTACTGGCTTGTCTCTTTGATCAGACCAGACATGCCGGCGTTTTGTCCCTGTGGACATGGATGAGCCTTGGGTGCTAATGATCCTACCTGTAATTTTATATCAGGCAAGCAGCACATTTGATAATCAGTTTAAATGTGTTAGCGTTATATTTTAATGTTCTAGTTGATATTAAAAAATAATAATAAAAAGCTATTTAAAATATAAAAGATCATGTTTACAGTAATTGATACATATACAGTTTAATTTTAAAAAGCAATAATAAGTAGAATATTTAAGAAATTAAAATGAATAGCAACACTACTACTCCAGAAAGCTGAACAGCTCTTTACCTTCAGGTGGTTACTGCAGTCAATCCTTCTTTAAACTGCAGCACCTGTTCAAACTGCTCCTTATACTTAACTTCATGCGTGGTCACTAGATAGTATGTTTGGACCACAACTTAATAACCTCATTGCATATGATTTCATTAGTATAGATACTGTAGATGATTACCTTTATTTACTCCTTGACATACAGAATCATCTCCAAAACATCAAGCATCTTGCCACATGAGTTAATGGATGATCTCATTACCACACATTCTTAAGTCATGGCCACAACATAGTAAGTCGTGGCCGCAACACGCTATCTCATTCCTATGCCTTAGTAAGTCGTGGCCGCAACACGCTCTCTCATTCCTATGCCTTAGTAAGTCATAGTCACAACATACTATCTCGTTCCCACAGTAAGTCGTGGCCACAACACACTCTCATTCCTATGCCTTAGTAAGTCATGGTCACAACACACTCTCATTCCTATGCCTTAGTAAGTCATGGTCACAACACACTCTCATTCCTATGCCTTAGTAAGTCAT
>JAQMYK010000021.1:12794160-12804833 GCA_030014345.1 Clarias buthupogon
CGTCTTTAAAAAGTAATCAGTTACATTACAGCGTTATTTTCTGATAAAAGTAACTAGTTAGAGTACTTTTCCATTGCCGAAAATGAAAACTCCTTTGTGATTCCTCATGCATGTTGTTTTAGTCAAGACCTTTATAATTATTCTACCAATTAACTACTAATACCCTCACCTACGTGGTTTTGCGCGGTGGCCGTAAGTACGGTTCATCATGATTCACCGCGAGTTTTGCCGCTGTGATTACGTTTCCATCTTTCCGCGCGTCTGTCCTCATATAGTCAAACCGCATAGGTGAGATAGGGGTATAACAGCAGGAATAACAGAGGGGGGGGCGGGTTATTGGGGGCAGGTCTTGTAGGACGACTTTCACACACGCGATAATGGATTGGGAATGACTGCTGTCTGGCTCTCAATTTGAATAAATTGTCTGAATAACAGATTACATTTTTGAAAATAACTACTGTAAGTAACTGAGTACTTAAATGGTGGACCTAACGCGTTAGATTACTCGTTACATCAAAAGTAATCCAAGTACTCTAACGTGTTACACCCAACACTGTTCATGTTGAGATTTAAAAAAATAACCAGCAAAGGGGTGCGTTGTAATTGCAAACAAATAAAAAGTAAGGCATGCACCCCCAAGCACCCCTCCCCCACCCGGGCCCATTCACCCGCATCATTTCCACGTTCGTTGCTGGTGTCACGCAATGCAGCATTCTCAGACTCCTCCAATTGCAAGGAGGTAAAATTCTGATTATAGGCAATTTAAGCATGACATCACTGCAGGAAATGAATAACCTCGTTTGGCTTTCTCTACGACTTGGACGCGGGAGCACTCAGAGGGCACCAGGCCCCAGTTTAAAGACGCATCAGATGATTGTGGCGAGGCAATGAGGGAGGCAGCAGACAGTATTCCCATATGATTACTGTGATTAAATCCCAACATGCACCTGCAAAACATAAGTCATAAATGTGCATGCGGTAACCACGCAATAATCTTGAGAATCCCTCTAGACACCAAAGTAGTTTAGCTGGGTTTATTTTCGCTTCAAAATAAGAGCCAGGGTACTTTATTTACTTTGCACGATGACTCCAGGGTCTTTAATTCAGTCCCCTACCTCAGCTGGTGTGAACTCTTTACCTCCAAGTCACTTAAAGGGTCCAGCTTCTTGATTTTTTTTTTTTTTTTTTTGTCCCTGTGTCCTCTGATTCCTTAACTCCTTCCAGGGCAGCCGAGCCACAAAGTCATCCTTCCCTATGATTCGCCACCACTGACCAGAACCACAATCCAAATCTAGAAAAAAGGGCAATGAGGTAAATCCAGTTTTGTAAACAGGGGATGAGTGATCATGATGGAGTCAGCCCTTCCTTTGCCCAAAAAAATGTCAATTATAGAAAAGGAAAAAAGTAGATTTCTAGCTGCCTACCAAAAATTGCTAATTATACATTATATGGTCGTTGATGTGGAATTAAATTTTTTTCTTCTCAGCTCGATTGTCTGCAAACAAACTTCATGGGTTTTTACAAGCTGCCTATTTTACTTTCTCTGGTTCTCAAGAACTCGTAAGGCTGATTTATGCCTCTGCATCAAGTCTCCACCATAGGTCTCACATAACCTGAAATGTAAATACACAATGAATACATGATCTGTGATTGATTCTTCTACACTTCCTTCTTTTTTAAATTGACCTGATCATTGTATTGACCATCCCTTCTGACTTGCTCCTGCATTGCAGGAATTTCACTAAAAGAAACTGTATTAGTGCAGACTCCACTCAGCTAGATAGAAAGTTCCATCCGTCCATCCATCTAGGAACCTTGGTAGTCCAACTAGGAGTGTGATTCACTTGAAAGAAGCCCAGAATATTCTGTAATAACTCTTGCTATGATGAAGCAATACGAACAACAACAACAAAAAACGCTACATACTGTACTTTGATGTATGTGTAATCGATTGCATTACGAATTTGCATGACAAAGTTGCACAGATTGTGTCCTGTGACATTTTCGGATGGCCTCCACCATGAGAGTGGATCAATGATGATGTCGATTCCAGTTTCCGTACCATCCCCTAATCCCCTAAACACTTTTGGTGGGTACGTCAGGAACACCATAATTCTTCCTAAATTCACTTTGACATTGCTTAAACAAATTGGCGACTCAGTAGGTTTACACTATGAAGATCCACCATCCTGAAGAAAAGTTGAGTGACTGAGTGAAAGGATACGACATTAAACGATGACTGATAGTAATGGCTGTCTGGTACACCATGTTCGAAGCTCCATATACTGAGAAGCACATTGCATGTTGTTTCGTTCAGATTGCTTCGTCTTCGCAAGAGTTATTCCACAATATTTGGGGCATCTTTCGAATAAATCAACCTGTATTAATTTTTACAACTGTGGTTGGACCTTCGCTCAACATTCACACATGCATTCACACATTATGGGCAATTTTGGAACGCCACTTAACCTAATCTACATGTCTTTGAACTGTGGGAGGAAACCGGAGGAAACCCACCAAGCACAGGGAGAACATGCAAGCTCCATGCACACAGACCCTGAGGCGAGAATCAAACCTGTACCCTGGAGTGCTAGGTAGACAGATAGGGCTGTAAGTTATTCTATGCATTTAAGAAGCATCAAACATCCCCAAGGACAGGAACATAAACAAGCAGGCAAATAAGAAGCTTCCACAGTGTTGAAATGAAGTAGATATTTGGACATGTAGAATATTTAACCTTGTGGCAGGAGGAACTTATGGATTATTATATAAAACTTACTGTATTCTGTCCCAAGCATTTGTATTATTTAATCAACTACCCTTAAATTGGTGTGTGTCTTTATTTCCCTTTAGGACTGAAAAGAATTCTTGATAGCATATGCCAGGATCAGCCAAGAATGATTCCAAAAGCCTTATCACTCATGCAACACAAAGCCAGTCAAAATATTTAAATGAAGGTATTAAAACACCGCACTATGTACAGTAGGTGTTCGAAGAGTCCCAGGAGAGTTAGAATGTCCTGTCCAATGACGGAAAAATAAACATGGTTAGCCTGCGACAGAGAGACTCAGAAACTCATACAATAATACACTGTCCAACCAAGACAAATATAGTCTGACTTTAGAGACGGAAATAGCCTGAAGACACTCATAGACATAGATTTTTACAAACATTTCGACAGATGGAAAAAAAATGAGAGAGGACACAAACACACAGGCACATTTGTATTCAGGTGAAGGAAAAATTAACACACACTTACACAGAACTACTAATAAACACGACTATGAGGTCCTCATTTCACCCCACACTCATGGCAAGGAGGAAGTAACAGTACTTCCGAACTTGATGATTATATAATAATAAATAAATAAAATCTTTCTGTCTCTCTCTCTTCCACACACACACACACACACACACAGATGCACGCTAGTCTACTCAGCCGTGGGAGACTACATGTCGAGTTAGTCAGGGTACAACGTGTCATTGGGTTAATACCTGCTTGTGCTTGTTTCTCGGCCAGCCTAATCCTGATAGTAAAACAAACACCTTTGGTCTATTTAATGTTTAAACCTTATCTTAATGTTTTTCCTTTCCCAGTTACACTCCTAAGCTTCTGGTCTGTTTTCCTTCCTTCTAAATGTGCATAGAGTACAGTGTTGCTGTTGTTTCTGAAGTTGGACAAATGAGCAGTGAGTCAGAACAAAGTGGCCGTACTAGCACCACCAAATGTGACCTCCATTTCAAGTACAGAATCAATGCTTGAATGAGGTTGAGTCAAAATGGTCCCTGCACTGGCTTGTTTAAGAAAAGACAAATACATAATTTTTCAACATAATAATGTTTTAGACTGAGCTGTGAGCCACAAATGCACCACTGGCTTCACTTCTTCATTAGAAGTGACTCTTCGTCCTCGTTGTCTGCTTTCCGGGAACCAAACATGTGAAAGTCTGATGGAGCCAGATAAGTACTGTCGGGAGGATACTTTACCACCTCAAAACATAGTTGACAAAGCGTGTTGACAGTGTGGGCAGAAGTGTGCAGATGTGCATCATCATGCAAGATCGCCCTCGGATCGCAGTCCTCTGCGTTTAATCTGAAGCCTCTCATTGGAACGAGCACTGTTAATTGTTGAACCCTTTTACTGATAAATCTTCCAATACTAATGATTGAGAATCCTAGAAAACTGTAAGCATTGATGAATTTTCCAGCTGATGGTTGACTTTTGAACTTTTTCTTGGTCGGCATTTGAGGATGTTTCTGTACTCTGACGTTTACTCTCAGGCTCACAGTGATGAATCCATGTCTCATCACCAGTAATGACTCTCGTCAAGAAACTTTCACCTTCCTTAGAGTATCGGTCCAAATTTCATTTGTGGATATCCAAACACTTCACAGTCTTCGATATAAGAAATAACAGCACCAGGTATTCCTTCATACCACAAATAAGCCAATCACTGCATTCTGCTTTTCTTTCATGCAAATCGCAACCATTTGTGCTCACTTCACAGTTACTGTAGAAATAAACTGTTGTAACTGTTCAGACCTACACAGCAGTAACCAGGTAGACGGAAAGTGCCGATACGTTTTAATATAACCAGAGTGCGGATAATTTTTGACTCACCCCTGTATAACAATAAAATACCATCGTAAATTGGACATCTGCACCAAAGGGCAAAAGTGAGTAAGCTTGGCCTCCCACTGAAAGCATGAGAAAGACTGAAACAGTGACCCAACTCTGACATCTTGATCAAATTTATTCCAAACACATCAACCTCCTTAGATTTCACTTGACCTCCCTATACTTGTTATTTGAACTAAATAATTCATTTAACTAGTGTCTGATCCCCATTAATTCACCCATTTTCTTACAGTGTACTTCATCCACCACATGGGCACACAGCCTGTATTGCTTTTAATCAGCTATCTGGCAAGTGCTCCACACTTCCCGTAGCCAGGCACTTTACCGCCATCAGCTTTCATTTTAAGAATGTAATATATATGGCGACTTTAACCAACACCCTTCTGTTTCATATAAAACGTTTGCAACATTTGCTGAGCGGAAATTCATCGTGACTTGTTTTGCTGGAATGCAACCTGACACAATCTAATATTTCTCTGGCAAAAAGGAAAGCTAAAGCTACTGAGTGTGAATTTGTTTTCGTAGAGACTTTGGATTATACAAACATACTGTTTGAATTCACATCTGGCGAAGAAGCACAGCTGCCGGCAACTCATCATGACATACAGTCCACTGACTCAATGACTGCCAGTAAAAGCAAATTGTGGAAGATGCAACAGCTTTGTGATATTTACAGTACTTTCTTTATCTGCACTTCAATGTTTATATTCTTTAAAGGGGCCCAATTATGCAAATGTATTTTTTTTTTAGACATTCAAATGTGTCTCTAGGTCAGGTGTTCCCTAATTCCTTTTTTTTTAAAGCCAATTAGCCAATTTCCTCCTTGTTGTGACCTCATTTAACAAATACTGTACCTGCAATCCAATGTGATGCTCAGGTCTGCATAGCACTGCTCACCTCTAGGGGGCGTTTCTCAAGTGGCAGCTCATTTACATAGACAGTGAAACAGCACAATGCGGAGGAGGAGTGAAACAGAGGTATGAAAAAATGCATTATCAGAGAATGCTTTAGGGATCTCTAGGATATTTTCAAAAAGACCAAAGCTGTGACTTTTATTTTGCACAATTCTCAATTTACTGTCTAGCAACCTTGTGAAACACATACACATACACTCTTGTCCAGCTGTGCTTCTCAATTCTGCTCTCTCTCTCTTTCTCGCTCTCTCTTCTGACAACATAAACACCCACCAAGAAATAAATTTCATAATAAGCCACAGGTTAAAAGCATTAAGCGTTACCTGTTGGTCTTGCTGTGTTCTTCAGCCTGCAAGCAACGTTCGATCACACCTGCTGGCCCTCTTTCCAACAAATTGCATTAGTACATTTTTTTATTATTGTGACTTATGTTGTACATCCTTTCCTATGGTAGCCCCTAGATACAAAGCGCATACTAATGTGAAAGCACAAACATCACGGAAATGCACCGCAAAATACAAAAATAAAAAAAAAGTGCATGCAAAAAAAGTTTTGCTACATAGGATGTACTCTGGGATGGTAGGGGGACTGTTTTTTCAAAATGCAATCAAGCGTGCAGAGAAAAGTTTAGTGAGCATGCCAGTCAGAAGCATGTGGCGCAACTCGCCACTCATTAAGTCATTTGCCAAGCTGCACTCCCTGCTCTGCACACAAAGGGGACAAACAAGTTGAGATTCTGTGAGTGAGGGATTGCACCAGCCTGGAGTGCTGCTTGTCACCCAAATAGTGCTGGGGTACCTCAGATGCTAGACTACTGTTTGGAAGATTATAGGTTATATAGGTTATAGCCACTGTTGGGCCCTTAAGCAAAGCCCTTCCATCTTAACTACTCACAGTTCTAGATAATGGCATCTGCTAAATCCCATAAATGTAACTAGTTCAGCTCCAGGTGGTGGTCAACAGGGATACCTCCCCTGCCAAGACCCAGCCTAAGATATGTCCTGTTTTCTCTTTTTTGCTGTGTCTCAGCCAGGCCCTGCATCGTCCTAGCCAACCCCAGCTGCACCCTCTGGGGCCAAGACATCCTCCTGATGGCTCTATGGAATGGCCTTAAGAACACTGCCTGCCTTTGAAAACCCAGATTTGCTGGCATCTTGCTTGCTCTGCTACTTGGGACATTGCATCTGCAGCACACCCCAACTTAAGTTAAGCCTTTTATTTGTCACATATACATTACTGCACAGTAAAAAAATTTCCTTTGCTGTGCACAGGGTCAGCCATGATACAGCAACCCTGGAGCAGACTGGGTTAAGGGCCTTGTTCAAGGGCCCAACAGTGGCAACCTGGTGAAGCTGAGGATGGAACCGCAGATCTTCCGATCATTAACTTAGTGCCTTAGCCCTCTGAGCTACCATGGCCTACTTGCTGACTAAGCCCTTCAACAAAACACATGCCAAACCCCCAGCCAGCACTCATGCCCCTTATCACAGCCCCAGTGTTACAGAAAGCTAGACCTCATTACAAGGTCCATGAATCAAATAACTGACTGAAGATAGCAGGCTGGTTGTCCTGGTTCGCTTGTCCACAGAGTCATGCCTTAAGGGGGCACTGTCAGGGTCACCACCAACCCCCAACCCTAATGACATAGGCTACCAGCATGCCATTTTAGACTTTTACAGTAGTTGTTTTTGTTTCAGGCAGTGGTTGCTCATGCAGTTGAGGCTCTGGGTTGCTGATCAGAGGTTCAGGGGTTTGAGCTCTGCCACCACTGGGTCACTTTTTTTGGGTCCTTGGGCAAGATAACCCTTCGTCCTACTGTATATAACCCAGCCTCTGCATACAGTGTCAGTGCCAAGAAAAAATGTGATGGTTGTGACCGCTAATATGTCAACCTCTATGATACGCACAATAAATTTAAAAAAGCAGATTTTTGGACTTTTTATGCCCAAGGGACTTCTACTATGAATTTTTTCTTTGTAGTGACTTCTGGCTCTACTGTTATGTTTTATTTCCACATCTGTTTCTCTTTATGGTATGCTAGTCTCTTTATTTACACACTCCTTTGGCTAGTCTGGTTTTATTTTGTTATACACATTACAAAGCTGATAGTTGGGTTATAGGATATGCAGGGTTCATGCTAATTATTCAGTGTTTTTGCACAGCGCACAGTCTTAGTCTCTTAGCGTAGTCTTTGATCGAGGTTAGCTTTCTTTCAAATTTTCAAATATGTTTAATACATTCTGTCTTTTGCCTCTTGACTCAAATAAAAATGTAAAACATATTTCATGTTTATGACAACAGTCTGATGTCAGTGGAAGACTAACATTTACTGTAAATAGAGCAAAAATACTGTATGTAAAGCATAAAAAGGTCTGTGTTTTTCAAGGCATTAACATTCGGTTTGTCACACTGAAGGCAGAGGTGGAAAAAGGAGTTATTGTAAAACCTGATGAGGAAAACACAGACTCACAGCCACAACTTCAAGCCACAATTCCAAACGTTTCTGCTCAGAGGGAGCTACAAGAGGAAAAGCAGAAACTGGGAGCTCAGATAAAAAGACTGCTAAAGTAATCTACAGTACACTTGAAACACACACAGAGAAATGACACACACACACGCACATAGTATACATACTGTATACACACACACACACACACAATCTGTTTGAAGAGTGACAAATAAAAGCAGCATGCGACTATTAGGTTTCTTTAACAGCGGATCATTACTATGCTGCCATGGTAACAAGGAAAAACTAATAAAATGACTAACACATTGTTCAATCTAAGTGCAAATTAAACCAAATTGCTGACAAGAGTACTGTGAGTTCTTAGATTTAAACAAAAAGAATTAACTGTTTTATATTTGGCATAGTTCATAAGTCTAGAATTTCACCTTCTTTGGCATAGTTAATAGTTCAGAACTTCTTTGAGTCCAGTAGAGAATACATTCTTACATCAGCGTATTTTTATATATTTAATGGAAATGGAACTTATTGTTTGAAATAAGGACACATGCTTTTGTTCAAAGGAGTACAGATGAATACATGTATGACCTTGTGCTTTGTGGAGAGTCCCTGTTGTACCAAGAGTAATTTTGTAGATTTTTGTTGTTGAAAGAATAAAACTTTCAAACACATAATCAATGGAAAAACAGACAGAAAATTTCTTTCTTAAGCCACTGGGGTAACATTCTGTACGTTCTCCTCTTCATTTACCTCTGTTGGGATTACCATGAACTTAAACCTGCAACACTGAGCCACATTTCCAAAAAATGTCCTCAAAAAATTGTGTGTATGCAGTAAGAACTTGTAGAACTTGCCAGGAATGCAGTAGAACCGGATAAGGTTGGAGTATTGTTTTTGGGGGGAAAAAGCCTGGTGAGGACATGGTCGAAGCAAGATGAAGGAAGAACTCAATGACCCCATTGACTAGTTTACGGTGTAACTAACACCTCTTAGGGAATTTCTTAAAGCTCTCATAAGCTCATAAGCAGTCATTGGGATGATATTGTGTTCCTCAACCTCTTCAGGTTGTAGATCACCACATTAAGTTTACATTGTGCTCTTCTGGCACTTACCATGTTTTTGCAGCAGGTTACCACCACATCTATGAGACATTCAGGGAATTCCTCACACCAACACTTCATGCTGAAAAGCACTGCAAATCTCTCAGTATTTATACCAAGCCGCCAGGTGCAGTGACAACATAAGTGCATAATAAGCACTTGGTACAGGTGTGGTGTGATCTGATCAGACATAATAACCCAGGTTGATCTCACTGGACCATATGATCATGTGTGTGACAGGAAATCTGTGACAACATGACGTAGACACATTGACAACCTGAAAGGGACACGGCTAAGAAGTAGTATGAACTTGAAGAATGCACTTTTTTCCCCACCATTTTGACCCCTTTCCCGCTGTGTTCTTCTATATTTTTAGGATGAAGTGGGAACTTCCTGGTCTTCATTGGAGTGTGACAGGGTCATTAATAAACATAAACATCTGTGACTTTTAACTGGTTGTTTATACAGGATGTACAGTACAAGACACTTACTTAGCTTATACAGGACAAGATTCTGAGCTTTGTAAAGTTTATGTGTGGTCAACAATAGTCTTATATACAGTTCTTGGAAGTCATCATTGGGCTACAGTTCACCAGAAAATGACTTTGGTAGAAGTACAGTAAAAGTCATATTCTGGAGTGGTACAGGGGGCAGAGCTTTTCCTTACAAAGCCCCAAAGTTATGGCATAGCCTTCCAAATAGTGTTCGGGACTCTGACACAGTCTCGGTGTTTAAGTCCAGGCTAAAAATCTATTTATTTAGCCAAGCATTTTTGTAAATAGATTTATCTTAGGTAAAGGAGCAGATCTGGGGGACTCATGGACGTGGAGTATTATGGTGAACTGGTATGTTTAGATGCTGTCTTCCCCACTCTCATTGATAACTTGATGGTGAGGTGATTGGTTGCTTTACATCTCAGGGAGCCCTCATGTCTGTGTTTCCTTCTGGCTCTCCCTTTTACAGTAGTTTGCTTGCACTCTACACTAAATATACATTCACTTTATACATTATGTGACTGTGACCATACCTAACTGTTATCTCTCCTCGTCTGCGCTCCCCTCTCCTGTTCTCTCTCCCCTTCTCTCTCTTTCTCTCTCTCTGTCGAGCTACACATGTCGTTCCTGAGCTTCCAGTGATCCAGACCTCCTCTGCCCTCCGGAACTGTCTGACTCATTCCAGTGTCCTGCTTCTGGTTGGAGATCTCATCGCATGGATGCTCTGTGTGTCTCTTAGGGATGCGTCTGGTGTCTGGGGACGGTTTCACTCTACCATGAAGACGGTTCTGGCCAACACTGATGTTGACAGCTGTTTCTCTGAGGATTTGACTTGGCTGCAGTCGCTCGATGGTTCAGAACTGGAATTTCCTATGAATCGACCTGAGCCTCCAATAACTACCTGGACTCCATATTAACATCAATTAACATCAACTGTTATGCTGAACTGCCTGCCATCTAACACACAGTATGAATGCAGATCAACTCCTGCTCTCTGTTTCACCCAAATGAGGATGGGTTCCCTGTTGAGTCTGGTTCCTCTCAAGGTTTCTTCCTATTACC
>JAQMYK010000021.1:12824841-12845401 GCA_030014345.1 Clarias buthupogon
TGTATCAATGAACCTCAGTGATGAAAGGGGCAACAGTGATAAAGTGTTTTAGAATAGGGGTAATGATGAATGCTTTATATTTAAGTCTTTTGAAGGCAAGTTCAAGGCAAAGAGCATCTCCCACCTACAGTACCTTATACAACTTGTTACACTCAGTTCTTCACCATACTACTTTTGAACATCTAGCATGTCATGACTTGACTTGATATTTCAATTTACAATGAAGACATGGATTAAGACTCTTCACAGTCCTGGCATGCAGGTAATAGAATAGACAACTTTCTTCAGTTGTCTGAACAGCTGAGACTCCAGCTATGTTCAAATGAAGGTTAGGGCTATGTTCACATTATCATCGTGAAGTAACCCAATTTTGATCTACATTGGGTTTTTTTTTATTATCCAAATGTAACACAGATCATTTTTGGGGCTGGTGTTTTTCAGATCAGATCTGAATCAATTTCATATGTGGTCACGGTCTGCACCGGAAGCAAGGGGATTTCATAGCATGCTAGCAACAACTTATAAAACAGCTAAAGACATATTGATGTGGTCTTGCGTCCACATTAGAGTCAAATGAAAGTCACTTGTCTTTATGAATGTGAACCAGAATAGAGCAATGTGGCTTGTAATGTAAACGTAGCCTAACAGACCTTTCCCTGACATAATTAGCCTTAACTAGCATGAGGATATTTTTAATACAGAATACAAAGTATTTCTGTAAGTCACTCTGGATAAGTGCATCTGGTAAATGTACAGGAACCTCATGGTGAATTAACGGTTCTAGGAACTGGCCCTTAGGCAATATACTTGCTAATGACATCCACAAGAATGCTGCATACAGTAGCGTCTGGCTTTTGTCAGCTGTTGCCTGCAACAAGTGTTATGCACTTAAATGCTTATTCAGCATGCTTATTCAGCATTTATGAACTGGTTCCTTGTTTTACTGTGAAAAGGTCTTTTCCTGCCTCCTTAATGATATAAAAATATAATATGCTTTAGCCATCATGGGGCATGTAGGAGACTAACGTTGAGTTAGCTTGTTATCAGAGGGAACCCATTAGGGTTTAAGTGAAAAGAATATTTGTGAAATTACTATCATATTTCTCAGTTAGTGTTAATCAACTAGTACCCAGCAACCTCATGATAAAAGGAAATATTTTATCAGGATGCTCAAATTTTTCTATTCATAGGAATCTCCAAAGGTCCCTATCAGTTCCCGAAACTGGCTATTTGACTTTAACTTCATCCATGAAAATTGCCAACAATGTTTCAAAGTTACAAAGTTAACCTTGTGTGATTTATACTTTTATCTACGAGGAAAAATTATAAAGAACCATCAAAGCAGCAGTGGCGCTTACAGACAATTTTAAGTGGGGGACGGGGCCATGGCCAGTGGATTGTGGGGGGCCAGCACCTCAGAGAATTTCTTTTTCTTTTTGTCAAGGAATTTCCACTTTGCATAGAAACCAAATACAATTACTCAAGGCTGCCATGATACTCCCAATCACAGATCATAAAGATCAAACATAATTATTTCAAGGTTTTATTACTGTAAATGTTACACATAAAAAAGGCACAAAATACATTTCTGGCATGGGCATAAGTTTTGAAAATGACACAAAGATTAAGTTTCACAAAGACTGCTGCTTTTGTGTTTTTAGATATTTTTGTCAGATGTTACTCTAAGCATTTCATAATTACAAGCATTTCATAAGTGTTAAAGGCTTTTATTGACAATTACATTAAGTTTATGCAAAGCGTCAATACTTGCAGTGTTGACCCTTCTTTTTCAAGCCTTCTGCAATTCGCCCTGGCATGCTATCACCCAACTTCTGTGCAAAATCCTGACTGATGGCAGCCCAATGTTGCATAATCACTTCTTGGAGTTTGTCAGAATTTGTGTGTTTTTGTTTGTCCAACCGCCTCTTGAGGATCGACCACAAGTTCTCAATGGGATTAAGGTCTGGGGAGTTTCCTGGTCATGGACACAAAATTCAGATGTTTTGTTCCCTGAGCCACTTAGTTATCATTTTTGCCTTATTGTAAGGTGCTCTATCATGCTGGAAAAAGTATTGTTTGTCACCAGCCTGTTCTTGCATAGTTGGGAGAAGTTGCTCAGATGATGTTCCGTTCTTTATTCATGGCTGTGTTCTTAGGCAAAATTGTGAGTGAGCCCTCTGCCTTGGCTGAGAAGCAACCACACACATGAATGGTCTCAGGATGTTTTACTAATGGCATGACACAGGACTGATGGTATCACTCACCTCCATACATTTCAGAAAGGGCAGCAAAGAAGCCACTTCTCTCCAGGAAAAAAATATTAGGGATTCCCCCAAACTGATATTCTGCAAAAAGGTACAGGAATTGTGCTTATAAAAACTCACAGTCCTTGCGTTCTGCCTGAGACCATGGATGAAACTTGTTTTGTAGTAGCTTAGCTTAGCTCTGTCCTTATCTCTGTAGCATAGAAGAAACCCAGCATCCAGAGGGGGTAGCCACAGGGGGTCCAAGCTCTTTGTCACGATGGCAATGCCTAACCCTGCCCCTGCCAAAAAACATATGTTCCTAGTATGTGTTTACGGATACAATTTATGAGTGCTTTGAAACCTTTTTTTTTTTTATTTGAGGTACTGACCAATCACTTTAACAATATGCAATATTTGTTGAGAGCAAGGTTGGTGGTATGTATTTCTAATCAGTCTAATTTAGACTGTTAGTTAGTAAGTTGAAGGCACTCTTACGATCAAGTTTGGTGAACTTCTTAGTCATTTTGGCAAAAATTGAAGGGACAAGGGATCTCAAGTGCCAGTGCTTTACTCGGTTTAAACCCTTGCAGGCCTCTCATTTTCATGCGCACAGAAGAATCCACCAGCTGTGGGTGTGGTCAATGGTCTTATCCACAAAATGCCAAAGGACCTTATTTGATGTATTTATTCTTTTTGTTCTGCTCTCCAATGAACTATCGTGTGTGTGTGTCCTATTTGACTGGAATGAAAGCCTGCAACTACACTACATATCATCTGCAAATAATAGGGTTGTTGCTTCTAACCCTATGGGGCTTAGACAGATCTCTAACATTGGTTGCATCTTGGTATCCTGTCCATAAAAACCACAAATAGGAGTGGAGACCAGACACATCTTTAAGTCCAACACCAAGCATAAACATTTTCAAATTAACACCATGAATAAGAATGCAACTCTCAGTATACACGTATAGAAATAGAATGTTGTGCAGCGCCTCCAGTTCCACACATGTCAAGGGACATTGACCTTCTCTAGATCCACAAAACCCATCACAGGATTGATGGGTAGTGTAGTGCTTCATGGAAGTCCCATTGTTTCATGGATTGGATATTGGCTTGATCATACAAAGTTTTACTGAATTCTAGGTTTGGATCAAGAACAATCAGACTATGTCTCACACTTTAAGCAATGTTTATTCATGTACCCATATTGGAAAGTTGTTTTTTCTGTTTTTACTCTCTATGGATTGCTGTCAGGGCAACTCACTCAATCATTTTCTATACCGTTTATCCTGTACAGGGATACGGTAGTCCTGGAGCCTATCCCAAGGGACTTGGGGCATTGGCAGAATACACCCTGGATGGGGTGTCAATCCATTGCAGTACACATGCTAACTCAGACACTCACTCAATCACATCACACACTATGGGCAATCTAGGAACACCATTTACCCTAATTAATTATATGACTCTGGACTGTTTTTTTAGGTTCAAAGAGAAGAGTGTCTGAAATAAGTTTTAAGATGATTTAAAAGAAGAACAGTTATTGCATGTTGTGTTCACCACACCTCGATATACTTAGCGGCCTGGCCCTAACAACACACACATGCTTGCATACTGTCTTAAGATCTCTGTTTATTCTCTGCAAAGAGAGCTAATTTAAGCATTTGGCCAGGTGCTGTTGTCACATACAAGCCCAACATCAAGAGAACCAGTCATTAACATGTCAGTCATAGAGAGACCCAGAGACAGATGGACGCAATAGGAAATACATTTGTATTTTCTGTTTGACAAAAGGATTTCAGCAGATACAAGTTGTTTGGATGTATATTCATCTGGATACAAGATATAGGAAATGTTACTGTATTAGGAATCAGGGGGTTGTTTTATGAGCACAGGAACCTTCTCATCAGATACCTTACAGATTATTACAATTATTTGTTAATGACGAGAATAAAAGACAAAATGTGACTGACTGTGAAAATCCATCTACATGGTGGTAGTTTAGTGGTTAACACTGCGGCCTCGCATCTCCAGGGTCGGGGTTTGATACCCGCTTTAAGCATAAAGTTTACATGTTTGCAGGTTCCCTCCAGATGCTCAGGTTTCCTCCCATAGTCCAAAGACATGCAGATTAGACTAACTGGCATTCCCAAATTGCTTCATAGTGTGTGTGTATGTGTATGTGTGTTCCCTGGGATGGATTAGCACCCTGTCCAAGGTGTACCTGACCTCGTGTCCTACTGTAAGTCTCCTTGGATAAGCTCCAGGCCCACTGCGACCTTTTATACAGGATAAAGTGGTATAGACTATGAGTGAGTGTTTTCTGCATGAAATCATATTTAGAATACAGTGTCAAATTCTTTCAGTTATTTCATTGGAGGTCAGTCACTTTTCAGGACATTAAAATATTATACTCAGTAATACATACTTTGATGAAATTTTAAAAACTTTTGTATATACAGTGTTGAAAAAGTAAGAAAATGTGTATTTGTGTAATATTAAAACTTACACAACTTAAACAAATATGCAAAAAAAAAAAGTCAGGAAGGGGCAACGATTGCATGCAAGTTTGATGAAGTGAGCAGGATAGCATTTGTTCATTAAGGCTGATGGAATTTTACAGTAACCCTCACTATTTCCATTCCCAGTTAAGCTTTATTTATTTATTTTTGCTTAGTCATTAGTCTGTGACTAATGCTGCTTTTATTTAACCCAGTTGTTCTGAAAATGTGAGGCAGACTCCCTTTGGGAAGCACGAGACAACTGCAGTGGAGACAGAGCAAGATGGAATGAAAGCATAAAGGGCATGAGGGATAAACTGAAGAGTAGTAGGAAAAAGCTAGATCATACATTGAACAAAAAACAGAGCTTGAGAACGAAATGTACAAGGGACAAAATGTAGACATAATGGTTACACTAGAGAGTTTTGAACAAATATTATGACTGTTGCTTTTCTTACAAGTTGATTTACTGTAACTGGCTAGCAATATCGCAAGACAACTTGAAAAAATAAAAAATAAAACATGGATGCAATTGTGACAGGTTTTAAAGGGGACCTACAGTCAAATACACCCTATTTTTTCCCAATGTCAATATTTATTTAAGAAAAATGTGCATCAGGTGTGCAGACCTCTATAAAAGGAGAAGTTTTGGCAGTTTGCTGGTCTGGAGCATTCAGGTGCATGTTAACACAATGCCATAAGGGAAAGACATACTGTAAGCAATGGTCTTTGCAATTGTTGCTGCCCATAAATATGGACACGATTATAAAACCAATTTCCAAACAATTTGGGGTTCAACATTTTACATTGAGAAAGATTATGCACAAGTGGGAACCATTCAAGACAGTTGCCAGTCTTTCCAGGAGTGGACGTTCCAGCACCTTCAACCCAAGGTTACAAGAGTTACATCTCAGAACGTACAGGCCTCACTGAGAATGTAAAATGTTAAAGGCAGTGACAGCACAATTAGAAGAAGACAGAACAAGTATGGTTTATTTGGAAAAGTTGACATGAGAAAGCTCTCCTTTCTAAAAAGAAAATGGAAGCATGACTGAGGTTCACAAAACTGGAACAATGTGCAATGGACAGATGAGACCAAAGTGGAGTTGTTTAGCCTTAATGTCCAGCACCATTGTGAAAACCGAAAACCATTTCAGCAGAAACACCTCATGATTCGGGCTTGTTTTTGCAGCCACAGGTACTAGGCACCTTGCAGTCATTGAATCGACCTTGAACTCCTCTGTACTGTATATCAGAGCATTCTAGAGGCAAATGTCTGTCTGACAGCTAAAGCTTGCAACAGGACAGTGATCCAAAGCACAACAGTAAATCTACATCACAAAGGCTGAAAAATAAAATAATCAAGGTTTTGGAATGGCTTAGTCAAATTCCAGACCTCAACCCATGCACCTAAAAAGCTGTAGCAGGACCTTAAGAGAGCTGTGCACGTAAATTCCCAATAAACTCAATGAACCAAAGCAATGTTGTAAAGAATAGTGGGCCAAAATTCCTCCACAACAATGTATGAGACTGATGAAGTCATACGGGAAAGGATTACTTCGAGTTGTTGCTACTAAAGGTGAATCTACAAGCTATTGAGAATTACGGTGGTACTTAGTATTGCCCAAATGTTTTTCTTTTTGACTTCATTTTTGTTAATGAAATAATGGCATACTAAAAATGGTTATATGTTTTTGGACATATGAGGTTGTATTTGCCTAATACTAAGTCCTGCTAAGATAAGATGATTTTTATTATGTTTTTACACAAAAGCACATGGAATTAAAAGAGGGGGTACTAACGTTTGACCATGACTTTATTATGCAAATATAACTTTTTAGTAATTTTTCAACATTCACATTCAGGTCTCCAGTGTGTGCATACAAATGAAAAAAATGTGAAAAGAAACATTCCCTGCTGTTTGTCCTTTATCTTTTTTTTCCATTAGCCGGTGTATAAAATTTCTCCTAATTGTGACTTCATATAAGAAGACCCTCCCCCACTTTGTTGCCCCATTTTGCTGTTCTCTGGAGTGATGTGACACAGAAGTAGTTCATTTACATAGACACTGAAATGGCTCATTTGGAAGAGGAGTGAAATAAAGGGCGTTTGAGGACACTTTAGGACTGTGGCTATTAAAATTGGGCGCCCAGTCAAAATGACCCCAAGAGCACAACGAAGACTCAATGAGGTAAAAAACAACCCAGAGTGACTGCCAAAGATTTGAAAGCATCATTGGAACTGGCTAACATCTGTGTTCATGAGTCTACAGTATGTAAAATATTGAACCAGTACAGTAGGGGGTCCATGGCAGGACACCAGAAAGGAAGCCACTGCTCTAAAAGAACATTGCTGCACAGCTGAAGTTTGTGAAAGAGTACATTGACCCTCCACAGTGGTATTGGCAAAATGTTTAGTGCACTGATGAAACTAAGATTGAACTCTTTGGAAAGAACACGCAGTACTACATCTGACATAAAAAAGGGCACTGCATATCATCATGAAAACATCATCCTACAATATAGTGTGGTGAAAAAAACATCATGATTTGATTACAGTCATTGAGGGGAAGATGATTCCTAAGCATATCATTAAAAAATTCATGATAATGTGAGAATGTCTGTATGTTGAAGCAGTTGGGTGATGCAACAGGACAATGACCCAAAACAACAACAAGTCCACAACAGAATGGCTTCAGAAAAACAAAATCTGCTTTTTGGAGTGGCCAAGTCAGAGCCCAGACCTCAGCCCAATGGAGATGCTATGGAATGACTTGAGGAGAGTCATACACATGAGACGTTCAAAGAATATGATAGAGCTAAAGCTGTTCTGCCAGAAAGAATGGGCTAAAATTCTTCTTGAACGATAGATATGCAGGTCTGATCCACAGCTACAGGAAGCGCCTGGTTGATGTTATTGCTGCTAAGGGGGGCCAACCAGTCATTAATTCCAAGAGTTCACTTAGTTTTTCCATTATCATTTTGAATGTTGAATTAATTGTGTGTTCAATTAAGACATGAAAGATCAGATTTTTTTGTGTGTTATTATTTTAGGCACATTATATTTGTTAATACCCTTGACTTAGATGAAGATCAGATTTGATGACAAATTAATGGAGAAATCCATAAAATTCCAAAAGGTTTGCATACTTTTCTTGCAACTGTATACAGTACAGTATATAACAAGGTCCAGGGTTGAAAACCACTGATCTACAAAAATTAATAATAAAAAAATCTCATTCTTTCACTTGGACCAGGCTGTTTCATGAATTGGCTTCTTACAAAAAATCCAAAAAGTGGGTAAAATATAATTACTGAGTCTTTATATGGTGTTCCCAGGCTGCTCTGAATCACGTTGGCAATCCTATAATAGTAATTCCCAGTCAGCGATGTATTTGGGGTAATTCTCAAGTTTATGCTTTGGAGGCCTCAGCTCTCTATAGGAATGGACTGTATGATTTGCAAACACTTAAAAGAAGGTGTGTTGTGGGTGTATGGTTATACAATATTTGATTTGTCTTTTGATATTGTCTTTTTCCATCACAAAAGAATGCAAGGCCAGCTGGTAGGGTAGGTTAAAAATGTAAGAGGTTTAGACTGATTGACTGATTAAAGCATGAATTATTTAGTGACTGTGCCTGATAAAACCAAAACCCTGTCTAACTTTCTGTCAAACTTACAAATGCAACTTATATGCAATGAAAAGTGGGTCAAATTGGTACTTTATCAATTGGTACTTATAGTACTGTTAGTGTAACTTAGTGTAACTATTGATACTGCTGTGAAAAAAAGGATAGCAGTGTAAATGCTGATAGAAATATTTACAAAATACGCGTGTGTAAAAACAGAAGCGTCGTGGCAGCTCCAATGTGTCATTCCTAACCACGTTAGCATGCAGCGCTAGCATGCAAGTCTGGATTCCAACTTACTGTACATATGTAACTTGGAATACTTCCTGTGGAGAAAATGTTTGCGTGGCTTTGCTGATCAGCATGGTGTAATTGTGTAGAAAAAGCAAAAAAAAAAAAAAAAAACACCCACAGATGTTGTGCATGTCGACAACACAGCAGATGCTAAGACCAAACCTGTGATTGTAGAATTGTAGCAACCACAGAGAGCATGCAAGCTTAAAAGCTTCTCACAAAATTCACCCTGTGAACTTTCTGAAAACACTTAGTTCTTTTTTTCCCTTACAGACACTGACTGCTGGTTCTGCACCTAGAGAATTAAATTGTATTAAATTTGTATTGAATTTAATACAACTGGAATAACAAATGTTATTGTTGAGGAATTCAGAAGATGAACTGTTGGAGTGAACTGATGCTCAAACAACTCCCACCATGACACACGCCATGGAGAGTCTTGTTTGAGATGTTCTCAAGTTTTGCCAGATTAGCTTCATAAGATGTTTGGAATCTCCCCAGCAGTGATGCTGCTCCCCCAGTACAAAAAAAAATAAAAATATGCAGAAAATAAATATGAATGAAGAACTTTATTAACCTGCTGCACACATGAAGATCCTGAATCTCCATAGCATGACGGAAAGTGGAAATTACTTCATCGTTAAGTAAGGCAATCGTGTCATGCTTATGATCATAAACTCAGGGCAAATGCTCATTCATGCCATGTCATCTTTTTACTGTGAGTGTGACATAAAGCACAAGTATAAATAAGGTTTTAATGAATTATTCTGGCTGGGGAATCATACTCTGACTCCACAAAATATAAAAAGCTTTCTATGACGATATGTTTTATTGTTTATAGTTTCATTGTTTACTGTTGTGTCTGGGGCATTATTTACATCTCTCCTTCTGCAGACAGACAGCATGTACTGTACTTTAAGGCTGGTTGGCTCACAACACTGACTCACAGCAAGCTGTTAGGATTTTGAAGGAAAGCAGACTAGGATAGTGTTAGTCATAACTCTCCCTATTTTGCAATATGAGTATTTTCCCTAAATACTCATACACACACTTGAAAAGACACAAACACACATGCAGTGGTGGCCAGAAGTATTGAGACATAAGAGAAATCCAATGTTTCAATGACACTCAATATTCATCTTCTTCTAAATCGTTTATTCTCTGGGGTCCGGAGTCTACCCCAGGATACTTTAGTGTACACCCTGGGCAGACTGCCAATTCATCATCTCAGGACACACACACACACACACACACACACACACACACACACACACACACACTACAGGCAATTTGGGGACACTAATTAACCTAGCCTGCATATCTTTAGGGTTAGGGAGGAAACTGGAGGACCCGGAGGAAACCCACCATTGCACGTAGACCTGAATCCAACCCTCAACCCTGGAGATGTGAGGCCAGTTGTAACCACTATGCCACATATTACAAATCAATATCAAGTCCTTTATTCTTCAAAATCTGCTGTATCCGGCTGGGCATAGTGTCAAAAAGACATCTGCAGTACTCTGGTGTCTCTTTCTCAATCCGTGCCGGCTTGATTGCTTCTTAAAAGTCATGTAGCCTACAGAAGATAGGTCCTTAACCTTTCCTCTTCCTCACAGTTTTTTATTGGGTTTAGGTCTGAAGATGACCCAGGTCATAGCTGCAGAATTATCTGAACACCATTATCACATAGACAGCTTTTCAACTAGTTTTTCAGTTATCACAACTTTTCACAGAAAGAAATATACAGTAATACATGGCATCTGTTGTCTTAATATTTTTGGCCACCACTGTACACAGTCTGTTCTTTGTTTAGTGTTTGACGTAGTAAAGGGCGTGAGGATTTAGAGTCTGTGTTTTAGTGTTTTGTTATTCTGTGTTCAATTTCTGTGTTCATTTCTTTATTTGCCTCTTGTCTTGTTTTGATTATCACTGAGATATTTCCTGAAGCTAAACTATTTCCGAACTGTGTGAGGAGACGCATAAATCCCTAATATTTCTGGCTTCCTAGTAAAGCAGACCTGTGGTACTGTGCAAAAGTCTTGAGCCACCCCTCATTACTTCATATTTTTCTTCCAAAGAGCCAGACATTCTTGTATTTTTAATGTGGTCTTGAGGAATAGTTCTCAAGGCTTCCTGAAGGACCTTTTTAGCTCTCATTTTTGGCAAGTTTTTGGCTCTCATTTTCAGTCCAGTCCTTGTACCTGAGCAGTTTGAGAGGAATGTTTTTTTTGGGTTGTTGTTAAGCCACAAAGTGACCTATGAATAATTCAAGCAAAGGGAAAAATATCTAACTTAAGGCATGAACCAGTGAGAAAGTGGAGCAGATGATGACAGATGATCAGGCCAGTGATTCGTATACTGGTGATGCTGAATGCTGAGTGGTTGGAAGAGATGAGAGGGGAAATGAGTTTGCTGCTGAGGTTGCTACATAAACAACACATTTTTAAATTGTATATTTTTAGAGGTGGCGGAACAGTGGCTTAGTGGTTAGCACTGTCGACTTGCAACTTCAAGGTCCAGGTTTGATTCCCGGCCAGGTCTGCATGTTCTCCCTGTGCTTGGTGGGTTTCCCCTGGGTACTCCAGTTTCTTCCCACAATCCAAAGACATGCTGATTAGGCTAATTGGCGATCCCATAGTGTGTGTGTGTGTGAGTGTGTGTATGTATGTGCCCCGTGGTGAATTGGTCCCCTGTCCGGGGTGTACCCTGCGTCATGCCCTAAGTTTCCTGGGATAGGCTCGAAGCCCCCTGCGACTCAGTATACAGGATAAAGCGGTATAGACAATGAATGAGTGAGTGAGTAAAATACAAACCCAATTCCAAAAAAGTTGGGACACTGTGCAAATTGTGAATAAAAACAGAATGCAATCATGTGGAAGTTTCATATTTCAATATTTTATTCAGAATACAACAAAGATGGCATATCAAATGTTTAAACTGAGAAAATGTATCATTTTTAAAAAGTTGGGACAAGGCCATGTTTACCACTGTGTGGAATCCCCTCTTCTTTTTATAACAGTTTGCAAACGCCTGGGGACCGAAGAAACAAGTTGCTCAAATTTAGGAATAGGAATGTTGTCCCATTCATGTCTAATACAGGCTTCTAGTTGTTCAACTGTCTTAGGTCTTCTTTGTCGCATCTTCCTCTTTATGATGCGCCAAATGTTTTCTATGGGTGAAAGATCTGGACTGCAGACTGGCCATTTCAGTACCCGGATCCTTCTCCTACGCAGCCATGATGTTGTAATTGATGCAGTATGTGGTCTGGCATTGTCATGTTGGAAAATGCAAGGTCTTCCCTGAAAGAGACAACGTCTGGATGGGAGCAAATGCTGCCCATGCCCCACACACTCATGCAACCCCATACCATCAGAGATGCAGGCTTCTGAACTGAGCTGATAACAACTTGGGTTGTCCTTGTCCTCTTTAGTCCGGATGACATGGCGTCCCAGTTTCCCAAAAAGAACTTCAAATTTTGAGTCGTCTGACCACAGAACAGTTTTCCACTTTGCCACAGTCCATTTTAAATGAGCCTTGGCCCAGAGAAAACGCCTGCGCTTCTGGATCATGTTTAGATATGGCTTCTTTTTTGACCTATAGAGTTTTAGCCGGCAACGGCGAATGGCACGGTGGATTGTGTTTACCGACAATGTTTTCTGGAAGTATTCCTGAGCCCATGTTGTGATTTCCATTACAGTAGCATTCCTGTATGTGATGAAGTGCCGCCAAGGGCCCGAAGATCACGGACATCCAGTATGGCCTTCTGGCCTTGACCCTTACACACAGAGATTGATCCACATTCTCTGAATCTTTGGATGATATTATGCACTGTAGATGATGATGATACCTTCTTTGCAATTTTTCTCTGAGAAACTCCTTTCTGATATTGCACCAATATTTTTCACCACAGCATTTGGGGAATTGGTGATCCTTTGCGCATCATGACTTCTGAGAGACACTGCCACTTTGAGAGGCTCTTTTTATACCCAATCATGTTGCCAATTGACCTAATAAGTTGCAAATTGGTCCTCCAGCTGATTCTTATATGTACATTTAACTTTTCCGGTCTCTTATTGCTACCTGTCCCAACTTTTTTAGAATGTGTAGCGCTCACGAAATCCAAAATGAGCTAATATATGGCATGACATTTCATAATGTCTCACTTTCAACATTTGATATGTTATCTACAGTATATTCTATTCTGAATAAAATATTGACATTTGAAACTTTCACTTCATTGCATTCTGTTTTTATTCACAATTTGTACAGTGTCCCAACTTTTTTGGAATCTGATTTATAGAAGATTTTACCACAGTAATATACATCACGTAAATGTGATACAATTAGGACCTACTGTCCACTGATCACTATGAAGTTTCTTCTCTCCCACCATCTCTTTCTTTCTGTCTCTCATTTTCTCTCTTGCAGTCTTTGCTTTGCTACTTTTACTTTTTACTCCTTTGCTCTGGACTGGATGTCAGCCGCATGGACTCAGTGACCCCACCCAGCCATTGTGCTATAAAAAGTCATGGCATTTTCCTCCAAAAGCCATGAAAATAAGAAATGCTGGAACTAGTCTGCTTTGACTTTTGCTTTGCTGCTTCTGCCTGATTTGCCTCTAAATATATTTATATTTTTCTACCTTTTACAACAAAGAAAAAACTATAAGAATTATTATTAATTTATTAATATTATTAATTATTATTTCATATCATTTTTGTTCACTTAATTTTGTCAGAAATAAGTTCAACACAAAGATGTTCTTCCACTTTTTGAAATTTTGCAATAGCATGTTTAATTTGAGTGTTTGCCTTTACCAAAACTGTTTTTTCACAAATTGGGAATTTCTATTATAGTCATTTTTTCACAACATTAGATTCCTCATTCATTTCATACTTGCCTTGTATGCTATAATGAAGCCCTGAATACTTTTCATTTAACTTGTTACCAATTTAAACAGTAGTAAATATGGATTTTGCCCCAGTTAGATTAATCAAAGAAAAATAAATCTAATGTATATTTAATAATAATAATAATAACAATAATAATAGTCTAGATCTGTAATAAATATTAAATAATAATATTTAATATAAATAATATAAATATTATAGGTCTGAACAAATGTCCTTTCTTATAAGGCATTTTAGATAATTAATTGTTCTTACACTTATATAAAATAATCCCATAGCCAGTGAAAGGATCCATCTGGTATTATAATAAACCAAATCTAATTATTCAAGCTCACAAATAAAACTCATTTTTAAACAAGTTAATGTAAGTATTAACCTTAATATTTACCGTTCATATTCCAGCTGGACAACAATTCACATCCTGACATGCCTAAATTTCCTTCTCTTTTACTATTTTTACAAACACACCATGTTAGTTAGTGTGTGCAGCTTTAAATTAACTGCCCCTGAATGCACTTTTATGGAAATGCATTTTCTTAGCCATCAAAAGGCGCGGACCAGAAATTGTTTAGAAGAAAATACCCCCTTTTCAACCTCCTCTTGCTGTAACAGATGAAAGGGGAAATGAGGTTGCTGCTGAGGTTGTTACATAAATAACCAATTTTGCCACTGTGCAGCCTGTCACATTGAAATATTTGTTCCCATTCTTTAATCTTACAACCCACAATTCTGACAAAAACAAGCAGAAAAACGTTTTGGAGTAACAAAACTTAATTTGTTTAATTCATGATGGCATCATCAATGTTCAGTGATATTAAAAAATGAAAACACAACTAAGAGCTGAAAGAAGCTAGGTTAACTGCTAGCCACTAACCTAAACAACTGGAGGTGTAGCTCCATATCCGCCTCATTTTAAATAGTATATTGCTAAACAGATTAAATTGAGTTTCACTGTGAAATAGCACTTCTATACACAAACAATCTGTTGTTACAAAAGGCCCATGCAATTGACTTAAAAAGATTCACACCAGTTTTTCAGGTACAATATCATTACTCCTCAAAATTACTGTTCAATGTAATCAAATGTATCAAACTTCAGCATGCAATGCAAGCTATTATTAAAAGCATTAGCCTCAAAATGTGTGTCATGTCAAGAAATGTGCTTAACAAACAATAACGATCGGAAAAGATCCGCACTTTATTCATTTATGCAGTATTTCACTAGTTATGCCATAAATTAACTTGTCAAACCAAATATTTTTTTGACCACCTTAGATGACAAGTTCATATAAATATCACTGGATATGCTTTTGATTAAAGCAAACTGTCAGAAAGTGGTACTGGATATAATACAGATCCTATTGCAGATTTGTCTAAAAGACAGAGGTATATAATATATTTTCATTTAATTAGTTTTTAAAAAAGTGAGATTCTGAACACAAGTTTCATTCGTTCATCTTTATTAAGGCTTTTATCTTGGTCAAAGTGGAGCCTAAGATGTATGTTTTTGAAAATATGGTCTATTTCCATGAAAGAGCACGGTAATCAGCAAATTCACACTTAGCTGACTTAGCTTTATTCTTTTGTTTCTTCATATGACACACATCTCCTTTTCTCCCCTTCCTTTTTTCTTCTTACTTTATGTATAGAAAGATCATTTAGCTTAGTAACAAGAAGCTTATGATATCCATAACTGGATTTTTTAATGGATTTTTTTAAATAATCCAGTTTATCTAATATACTACTTTGAATAAAATCCTTTTTTTTTATTGCAAGCTTTGCATTTTTGTATTCTCGTGTTATTTTAAGACACAAAGGTCAGCTGTTCTGGAAGTGTTCTTGCAAGAATAGTATTGTGAAATGCATGTCTCTCGTGAAGACCTTCCCAGGAAAGCAAGACCAAAACTTAGCTCTGCTGCAGAGGAGAAGTTCATTTAGAGTCACCAGTTACCTCAGAAATCACCAATTAACAACCAGCACCTCAGATTAGTGCAGTTATGAGGGATTTAGAGAGCATAAGTAGCAGATATACGTCTCAATATCAACTGTTCAAAGTAGTTAAAAAAAATTCAATATGTATGTATGTTTGTATGTATGTACAGTTGTGCTAAAAAAATTTCATACCTTGGGAGAATTTGCAAGATTATATGAGTGAGAAGGCGAAACAATTTTATTTTATTTATTATAGGACTCAAGTTCATACACTTCTATTTCAATTCTATCTCATTAGCAATCTTGTACATATTGTAAATTGTCCAAAAAAAGTTTATATTTGTATAATTTTCTCTTTTTATATTCAATTTCAGTATTTGAATAATCTTCTTTTTTTTATTTTATGTCAAGAGCAGTCGTACTAGCATTGCACTGCATATCATACTGTGTGTGTGATAAATAAAATTTTGATTTGAATATGTAAGACATAACAGAATGGCACAATCAAGCAAAACATGACAATAAAGCAAATGAGCAAATAATCCCTTTTCAAAAGTTTGCATACCTTTTAGTTCTTAATATCGTTGTATTGCCTCGTTTAGCTAGAATGATGGCATGCAGTCTTTTGTAATGATTGTGCACGAGGTCCTTAATTCTCTCAGGTGGTATAGTTGCCCATTCTTCTTGGCAATATGCCTTCAGTTCTTGTTCCTTTTGGTTGTCTTGCATGAATTGCATGTTTAAGATCTCCCTGAATTGGCTCCAGAACCTTCACCTTTTTCTGCTGTAACCACTGGAGGGTTAACTTGGCCTTGTGCTTTGGATCATTGTAATGTTGGAACATCCAAGAGTGTCCCATAATGCAAATTGTCTGCCAGTATTTTCTGATAACATGCTGCATTTATCTTGCCATCAATTTTGACTAACTTCCCTCCCTGTGCCACTGGAGTTCACACAGCCCAAAACATAAGAAACGTAACGTAAGAGATCCACCACCATGCTTTACATGATGGTGTACTTTTCACTGTAGCCCTTGTTGACTCCTCTGTGATTATAAAGTTCAGTTTTGTTCTCATTACTCCAAATGTTTCTGTTCTAGAACCTGTATGTCTTGTCAAGGTGCCGTCTGGCGTAGTGCAAGGGTGCAGTAATGGCTTTCTCCTGGCAACTCGACCATGCAGGTCATTTGTATTCAAATACCTCTTTATTCTGGGTTTTTCTTTGGGGCCCAAACAATTCTTCTGGCAATAGTGTGTGTGAAATCTTTCTTATTCTACCTGACCGTAGTTAATATGAACAGAATCTCCACCTCTTTATCAGAGTTTAAACAGTACTGACTGACATTTTCTAGTGTCAAAATATACTTTTATATTCTTTTCCTGTTTTTTAAAGTTCAACTACCTTATTACGCAGGTAGATTGGCAGTTCTTTTGTCTTCCCCATGGTGCAGTATCCGGCCAAGTCAGTGCATCACCTCATCATGAGCTGAGAAACTCACTGACTATTTACGAACAGACACTAATTACAATTACAATGAGTCACAGGTGTGGAAACTTCCCTTTAATAGCCATTTAAACATGTGTGTGTGTGTGTGTGTGTGTACAATATAATGTGGCCAAACATTTAAGGATGTGTAAACCTTTGATCAGGGTTGTTTGGGTGATTTCAGTTATCATTAGATTTCAAAAAAAGGAGTCAAACATTTATATGATAATTAATGACTTATAATCTTTTGCATTAATCAGTTATATTTTCCAAATAAATGGCAATGTTTAAAAATTTCTTTCAGGGGATGCAAACTTTTGAGCACTACTGTATGTATGTATGTGTGTGTGTCTTGCAGGAAGCTAAAAAAACGCACATTATGAAACAATTTTCTCCTTCCTTAAACTTGGATTTATAAAATCTGTCTTTCATAATGTAGGGTCACTGGGTTTGATGGGAATATTTATAATCCAATGATATTTTCTTCACTTATACTATTGCAATTTCTTAGCATCCATTCTCATACAGCATTTTCAACTCAAATCACTCCACACTTCATTCATATGAGTTCATAATGGGATGAAATCGCCCATTAAACTGGGATGCTATTAATATGGTATTTAACGTACACAGGATTTATTAAGTAATTAAACACAAATTGGACAACATATGTGTGACAGTATGTGGAGACAGTACTGGTACCGTGATTGGTTCAGGAAATAACAAAAATATCAGATCAAGTATGTGTTTCACAGCTCTGGGCCTACTGTAGCATGCACCAGCTGTACAGGAGAGAATGTAGAAGGGTCTAAGGTGTGAAAAGGCAGATTAGATTTGATTCGATTGAGATCCAAATCCTTTTTTTTCTCCAAAAAAGGGGAAAAAAACAGAGCCTAGCTGATGGAAAATGTTAACTCTATCCTGTCTGTATGTCAAATAAGTTTGATTCATTTCATTTCTCTTCTCAGAGCAACAAGTATCATAACTGGGTTAGTATGTGTCAAGTCACATTATGCTTTCAGAACCTACCGTATTTCAATAACCAAAACTCCTGTGCGTGCTTGAATATGTGCAGTGTGTGAGGAGGACCCCGAGAGCCAGCATGCCCTGAGACGGAGACCGAGTCAATGGGCGAGTGAGCTCAGGGCAACCATCCATTGCTAAACCAAACAAACTGCCATCTGAAGAGCCTCTGTGTGGGCCCAGTGCCACCAGAAACACACTCCAGAAACTCAAATATTTGGCAAGTTCAAAAGAGGTGAAGAAGGAAAGAGTAGAAAATGTTGAACCTGAATGAGGGAGTGAGAAGTAGGAAAGTGATTTTGTGACTTTTTCTGTAATGGGAACCATTAATCACGGTGAAGACACTTTTGTAGCAGTTTGTTACATAAGAAATTATGCACTGATGATATGTACTGTGTGCCTTGCAAAAGTATTCATACCCCTCGAACATAAATTAATTTTATTATGATTTTATGTTATGATTATATTATGATAGACCAACACAAAGTGAAAATTAGTGAAAATTATAAATGGTTTTCAATTATTTTACAAATAAATACCTGAAAAGTGTGGTCTGCATTTGTATTCAGCCCCATTTGTATTGAGTCAATACTTTGTAGAATCACCCTTTGCTGCAGCTACTGCTGCGAGTCTTGGGGTGTGTCTCTACCAGCTTTGCACATCTAGAAAGTAAAACTTTTTCTCATTTGACTTTGTGAAATAGCTCAAGCTCCAGTCAGATTGAATTTAGGTCTGGACATTCACTAGGCCATTATAAGCATGAATATGCTTTGATCTAAACCATTCCATTGTATGTTCTGGCTGTATGTTTAGGGTCATTGTCCAGCTGAAAGGTAAATCACCGACCCAATCTGAAGTCTTTTCCAGACTCTAACAGGTTTTCTTCTAAGATTGCAATGTATTTGGCTCCATACATCCATCTTCCCATAAGCTCTGACCAGTTTCCCTGTCCCTATTGAAAAAAAGCATTCCCAAAACATGATGCTGCCACCACCATGCACAGTGTTAGTTTTGCTCCACACATAGAGTTTTGCATTTAGGCCAAAAAGTTACATTTTGGTCTCATCTGACCAGAGCACCTTCTTCCAATATGTTTACACCTTTTACTAATGTTATGCTCATCATTGCACTACTATATATTCTACCTGTATTTATTCTGTATATACTATACAATACAGAACTCACACATGTACATACTGTTACTTTTAGCCATTTAATCTTCCAGACATGCTAATCAACTGCAATGTTTGCAGAGTCACTGCATTACACTGTATTATGTACACCATTATATATATTGTGCAGATATTGTCAGTTACATGAACCATCGGGGCAGCAAAAGGTCAACCTTAATTCTCTACTTTCAATGGAATCTTCTCACCTGGGTCCACCTGCTCAGTTGAGGTAGTGTATGTACCCATATGAGTGGTGTCTGCACCCAAAACTATTTTCTTAGACAGGTTTGCCAAAGCCAGTGCAAGTCAACATGTATACTATTGTATGTCACCCTGGTACAGCCACTCAGCTGGGACAAGATACTGTACATTAGCCCATGACAAACCTTATCATCTTCTATATACTTGTCCTTCTCTTCAACTGATTTTTACTTAATTGCGCAATCAAAATACAGATTGAAATACTTGTTTAGACCTTGGTCAGAAAGTTTTGGTGAGTTCTTTCCCATGATAGTCTGTAGCAGTCACGGCACTGTAGCATCACTCTTGGACTTCTAAACTTATCACATCCCTGCTAAAAGGAAAAGAGATGATTTATCTATGTATAATAATTCATGGATTTTCTTAAGGACTTTGGGCTGATCATAGTCTAATCACCCAACATTGTGACTCAACATAATTTTGGCATGTTCAGTAAAGGCAAACTAGAAGGACTCTGGTCCAAAAGTGTAATATGGCACTGTTTCGATTGGATGATGGCATCGAATACTCAGACCAACTGTTTTATTGTGGCAGAAATATATAAGCGTTTCCCTCATATGTGACCCGTCATATCAAGTCAGGTATTAAACCACACAGGAACTTTTATGAATACGATCCAAGCTGGTTACTCCAGTTGTGATGGAAAAACTTTGCTATTAAACAGTTATACAGGCAAAGTTATATTTATAATATGGGTAGCAGCTAAATCCTTCTGTCAAAGTGAGACTGAGGCTTCTCTTTCTTACTACATCACACACGATCCTCATCTACTGTAAGTATTCTAAGAAAAAATATTTTTGCAGTTTGCAAGCCCCTCCTTATAAACAAAATCACACCGATACATCAGGAAACTGACATGATACAGAAGCAAACTTGGTACCAAAGGGAAGTTTATTAAAATCCATGCATAAGTAAAATCACCCAAAAAAATGCAACTTAATACCTGCTTTGATGTGATGGGTCACATATATTTCTGGAACCTGATGGTAGAAATGGTGGTGGACATTGTTACCTTTGGATTACTGATGAGCTACAGTGGTGTTCAAAATAATAGCAGTGTGTTGAAAAAAGTGAGTAAAGCTCCATATCCATATAATAACTTTTAATT
>JAQMYK010000021.1:12860743-12879747 GCA_030014345.1 Clarias buthupogon
TATACATATCTATATATCTATATATATATATATATATATATATATATATATATATATATATATATATATATATATGGATGTAGTTTGATTCAATTAAATTTTATTTGTATAGCGCTTTTAACAATTGTAAATGTAAACTCCCTGAGATGGCAATAGGAAGAAACCTTGAGAGGAACCAGACTCAACAGGGAACCCATCCTCATTTGAGTGCAACAGAAAGCAGGAATTGATCTGCATTCATACTGTGTGTTTGCTGACCTGTTTCATCTGTTAATCCGTGCCAGGGCTTGTACTGTATCTCTCCTCTCCCGCACTCTTCCTCCGCACCTATGCATGAACCCGTTTAAACTTGTACAGCCTTGTTGACTATGGTATCGTGCTAGCGTGAATGTATAGCGTTATGCTTGAAAGACAAAAAAGTCACGATTGGAATAAAATGCACGGCATTATCGGCACGGAAATCTGCAGTACAAAATATTTGTTATGCTTTGTGCCTCGAAGCCTTCACAGCCTTGAAAGACTTCTGCCTGGAAAAGAAAGCTCATTCAACATGCTCTCAATATATACTTATCAAATAAGGACTACTTTAATCAGTCTGTTATTGTCATTCTCAGAGACAGGTTGATTTTTCTTTTAATATATAGCAGGTGATTCCTTCTACACATAATCTTTCATTTCCATGTTTCAAGCAGGAAGCGAAACCCTGTCTTTGCATTTGATTTTGATTACAGCATGCTTTAAAAAACCCACATGTGACCAAGTACACGTACTGTAGCAAGTGAACCTCTAGACCAAATATTATAAAATAATATACATTATGTATTGATATTCAGTCTAGAAATACAGAGATATCGTGTTTGGTCCATATCGCCCAGGTCTACTAATGATTCTGCATTAGAGATATCGGAAAAAATCAATTATCAGGTATGTATCATGATAGTTTTGTGTGGCACACTGAATCCAAAATCTTTATTATTATTATGTTTTTCTCTTTTCTCACTGGTGAAGTTTCTGTATTACAGAGCAGAAACAATATGCAGCAACTTTACTGCAGGCTGAGTTCAAATTATATTCCCCGCACAACCTTATAGAACAACATTTTCACTACACCTCTATCTCTATGGGTATACAAGACGACCCATATCATCATGCATCACCAAGCTAACTTAATGGCACAGCCAACATCGCCACGCTGAAGGAGGCAACTTCCGGGTTCAGATTTCTCTCCTCCTGAAGCCCTCATTCATCCTGACCTTATTTACTTATTGTATCTCAACTCTCTCCCACACATTTATCTCAACTACTTCCCTCTATTCAACCCTACCTCTCTCCCTTGATCACCTTACAAAGGGTGACAACGCATTATAAATCACCCTTCTTTCTCCTGTAGCCAAGTCTACTCCCCTTTCTCCTCAACATTATTTCATGAGTCACTTTTCCTAACCAAAAGTTGTCACTGAACACACTTGTCTCTTGTAGAAATGATGTTTTGCCACTCCTACACCAGAACTTTCTCTCTCTCATCCTTGAGTCAGGCAATACTTCAACCTACAGAAGTCACACCTTACTACCCTTGCTGTCCTTTTGAGCCATCAGTGGATAAACAGAGTCGTTCTAATACAAAGATAACTGACTGATTTTTTACAGACAATAAGGACACCTCACTTTGAGAGCCATGAATTCACTACTACATTTACTCAAGTCTCCACTTTCACCCTTATAATTTGAAAGTCCATCTGGCTGCAATTAATCTCAAGAAGGTCTTCAATTTGATCCCTTCTCTTGCCTTCTCTTCTCAAAACTTTCTGATTTCTACTTCAAAATGGCCTCATTTCCTAGACACACTAAAGTTACTATCATCAGATAGTTGAAGCTTTTTGATTTTCTGATTAGTCTCACTAACAAATGGTTTTCCAATGTATACATGACTCTTTAGTCCCAATCCTGAGTTCTCATTGCATTGTACTAGTTGAAATACTCTTACCTTCACTGTTAAACATATACTATATTGACATACAGTAAGTACATGGCCAAACCTGTAAATTATTAAGTTGCAGAGTTTCAGTCAGTCCCCTTATCCCCTGTGAAGGGCAATCTTAATGCTTCAGCATACCAAGACATCTTGTACAATTCTATGCTTCCGACTTTGTGCAGTCCCTTTTCTGTTCCAACATGACCGTGCCCCAGTATACAAAGCAAGGACTATAAAGACATGGTTTGATGAGCTTGGTGTAGAAGAACTTGACTGGCCCTAACACAGAAGCCTCACCTCAACCCCATCGAGCACGTTTGGGATGAACTGGAACGAAGATTGTGAGCCAGGCCTACTTGTCCAACATCAGTGCCTGACCTTATGAAACACTCAGAAACACTCCAACATCTAGTGGACAGTCTTCCACGAAGAGTGGAAGCTGTAATAGCTGCAAAAGTGGTACCGACTCCATATTGAAATATATTTATTTGGAAATTTGAATGTCATTGCATATTTGGCCGAATACTTTTGGCCATATAGTGTAGCTCTGATTTCCATTGTACAATTTTTACAAAGCAACTTCACCAAACATTTAACCACATTCCTTCCGCAAAGGTGATTCAGCACTCCAATAATTTGACCTTTCTGAAACAGCGACCTTTTCTTTTGTATGGGTCTTCAACTGTATGTTGAATTTTCTTAACATACATGGCGAATTCAGGTGAGAAAATTATTCCTCACGCTCCCAGAACCATTCTTTCACAGTTTGAATCCTGGAATATGCCTGTTCCATCAGGGGGGGAAAAGTCCATTGTTGTGATAACCTGGTCATTCAGTACATTCAACTCATCATCTGACTTCATTTTATTGCCACATATCGTTGCTGAGCCTAGACCTGACCCAGAGTATATTTGGCTATTTGTTATGTGCTGTTAAGTCATCATCATGCTTTTGGTTTACAGTAAAGGTGCTGGAAGCTTTTCACAAAAAGATTTAATTACAGGCATTGAAAAATAAAAGGCAATCCAAAAGCTTTGCATTCAATTCCGCATATTGAATATGATTTGCCTGAGGGAAACCTAAGTCACAACAAGGATAAGAAAATCTGTCAGCGTTGACCCTGGTGGGACATTTAACTGGTCCTAACAAGTTAAAAGCTTCCTTTTATAAAGTATACGGAGGTTTAGCTTAAGGCATAGCATGAATTAGCTGCATTAATAGTTTTGTCAAATGTAAGGCTTCAGAAGACAGACATGTACAGTATGCAGTGTAATTAAAAGTTCATATAGAAAAAAGTCTATACATTAATGCATAAAGGGGAATGTGCGTGTTCATGCTAAGGCAAGTAGAACAAAATGTACTAAGTAAAAGGACTCGTACTTTAGCTAATAAATTAATCTGAAATGTTCTATTCTTTCCTTTTTTTCTTTAACCTAGCCGAATTCCTGGTACAGTCCCTATATCCAAAAGCAGCATTTAAGATAGATTTAGCACAACTGAAACTTGCTACCAAACATCGTGACATTTTAGCTTTAACTCACAGCTCTCATACTGCAAAACATCCGGCTAGCTCAAGTAGCTTGATCACCTACAGTATATAGCTAAAATCTTACCTGTACATGTTTCCACAGGTTGAAAGCTGAGCCATGAAATGCTTATATCTATACAGGATTTAGCTCGTATAATTTGCAGATCATTATCATGATGATTTTTTTGTCAATCACACTGAGATATCTGATACATCGGGACAGGGATGCTCATTTGTCACTCCGTAACAGATTCTAAGTACTCGCATGTGAACTGTAGACCTACGTTCATGAAAGTGCTTTACTTTAAATTGACATAAAATATGAAGATGTACTGGATACTGTCTTTTTAAATTGTGGTCTTCGTGGGCAATATCCTTGCAAAGTTCAAGCTTACCATGGAGAGAACTGTAGGCATAATTTACAGTATAGGGTTTTAGTTCCATCCTGGCTCTAGCGGACTGAGAAAACTTTTTACCTTGTTGGTTTCCAAGCACTAGTGAAATACTGGGATAAGTGCATTAGTATATCAGAGGATTATATAGAGAAATAACGGTAGTTTTTACTCTCATACAGTAACTGTGTTCTGTTATTCTAAATAATCAAAAGTCCCAGTTTGACTTGAACACCCCTTGTAGAGTATATAACAATCACATCTGCTTAAACTGACTAAACTTTCACTTGTAAATTAAACAGTCCAATGCTGAGTGACAAAAAAAATGAACGGCACAAAATGTATGTGGAAAAAAACGAGAGAAAAAGAAAGAGAGGAATAAAAGTCGCTAATTGCTGATTTAGTTAATTTCTAGTTAGATTTTCTTCATAATTTTAATTTCGTGAATTTTATTTCAAATATACCGGTTAAAATAACTATTAAAGCTTATTCTTTCTGTACTGTAGTTTGTAGAGGACTTATTCAGTCTATACTGTGAAAATTTCATATTCATAACGCAAGTTCATCCGAAATAATTAATTCCAAAAACAAATCTCTATTTTTTGTTTATCTCTTTTAAATCCTTCTTGATACAAATTTAATTCGTTCTGCAATTTTCTTATAAATTGTAGTTTAAGAACAAATTGTATATACATTTTCCACAATATGTAAAAGTACTGGTATGGTCAAAAAAATTTAAATCATAGTAAATCATGTATTCAAGTACTGCAACAAAAATCCATGTACTTTGTTTTTGTAATTTTCCATTCTTGGTAAGGACACAAAGCATTTGAATAGGAGCATTACTTCTTGCCAGTCTGTAGAAAACATGATGCATTTTTCCACTGAAGCTTTGCAATAGCTTGCCCAACACATAAAAAATGCCCCTGTTCTTCACCAGCTATAACATGTTCTTAACATTTGTACAAGTGCAGGTATCAGACTTGGATTACAGAAAACAGTCTATAAAACTCAATCTAAATTAAAATGATCAGTGATGGCTGTCAGCAAAGTCTTGGAATGCTCAAATTAAGCCACTGAAAGCAGGATACTTGGAAATTCCCGACTGGATCTGATTTATGTTCCATGTGCGGGTTTCCATAAACTTAAGAGAAAGGAAGGAAAAGCCTCACTGAGAATATCCACTAATGTTTAATGCAGATGCTGGTGCATACAACTTGCTTTGTTTGTATGGCCAGGGATATCTTTCAATCCGGTAACATCTACCAAGTAAATAGCTCATGAGCCTCTATAGTTTTTTTTTTTTCATTATTAATCATGAAAATGAGGCTTTCTTGTTTTTGAGAAAGAGATCTATGTGAAGAATAATGTATGTTCCTTTTTTAACATAGGCAGCATGAAGGCTTTGTAGTGCATGGAAATATTTAAAGAATGACTGACTCAGTATTGTCCACACAAGATAAATGGAAAGCTCTTTAAAAAAAAAAAAAAAAGGAGCACTATAAAAGAACAAGGAGATCTAAATCATTTTAATATTTAACTGTCAGTTCAAATAGGTTGGGGCAAAAACAAATCTTCAATAAAAATATAATCAGATCAAAAATATTCTCCAATTGGGAAATGAGGAAGGAGACGACTAGGTTATGTGAGTATCTAAAAATCCCAAGTGGAACTATCAGTCCAGACGAAATCTTGGGTCTCTTAAATAACTGTGTTCTGTTTATGAGACAGAAGGCAAACAGTAGCTTCTTGAGTTGCACCCTGGGAATTACAGGTGGGAAATCTATTAAGGAAAGAAAAACAAAGGAATTGCGCAAACACCTTCTAACAGTGGAGATCAGTATAAGGTTTTTTTTGCAAAACACTACAAAAAGACACAATTTCGTTTGTCTTGTTATACATTATTTTAATATACTCTTTTCAACAATTTAATGCAAACTGAAAGATAATATCCACATCTTTCAGACTGATTCAAGCCTCAACATGAATTCGACATCAGAGTTGTCCAAATTGCAGCATTGAGTTTAACCATTTTGCTTAATGGATACAAGACTTTTTAACATCAAATGAAATGGGCTTGCCTGAAAGATCAGCTTAGTTTCCTAGTAGTCACACTTACTTGTTTGGCTTAAACTGTAAGGACTGTTTCGCCTGACAAAAATAGCAGCAATAACACGTGCATCCAACACACACACACACACACAGACACATGCTAATTACCTCTATGCCTGCACCCAAATCTAACCCTAACCTTAACCTCAAGAAACTTTTTTTTTTTTTTTAAATAAAGCTGCAATTTTCTTCCCTTTTATTTGTTCGATAAAACTGTCTAATTGGCAGTGACGGCTCAACGGTTAAGAGTCTGGGTTAGTAATCAGAAAGTCTGGAGGTCAGGCAATACTACTGATCTGTGCAAGGCCCACAACCCTGTATCATGGCTGACCCTGTGCTCCTTCCTAACAATCTGGTGGAAAAATTATTTCACTATGAAAAAAATTATGGTTGTTGTTATTATTATTATTACTACTACTACTACTACAGCACAAGATCATAATGTCAGAGGTGTCAGGTACCTAGATGCCCTTTTTTAAAACTTGCAACCATGTGTAGTATTATGTTTCCTTTTAAAGACGTCAGTACTCACAACATTGTTGATGCTATCATGTGACTGTCAAAAGAGAGGCATGTTGAAGTGTGTATAAATTTTTGGGCCCCTCTGTATATATAAAATTCCTCTTCTATACTGCTTATCCTGTGTACTGGGTCATGGGGAGCCTGGAGCCTATACACCCACACACCTCACACACACTCATTCACACACACACTACAGGCAATTTGGGAACGCCAATCAGTCTAATCTGCATGTCTTTGGACTGTCGGAGGAACCAGGAGTACCCGGGGAAAACATGCAAACTCCACAATGTGGGAAACGAACCACTACGTCACTGTATATATAAAGAAATTAGCGTTAGTACCCAGTTGTGGATAGGAAAAGAGTTAAGAGTTAAAAGGTTGTAAAAAATAGTTAAAAGGTTACAGCTAAAAATGAGCTGATCAGCTTTAATTCTGTACAGCAGAACTCTTCCTAACTTATTAATACAAAGAAATAAAATTTTGTTAGGTTGGATATCTTATGCCTTGTTTACACCAAGTTGTACTTCTTTTGTAGTCCGCCAAATACAGTCCCTGTAATCGGAGAGTGAATCACAGAGGAAAAATCGACTGGATAAAGAAAATTTTTTTATTAAAACGACTCCACCACACTCTTCATCGCTGTTATTTCAGTGAAAATAAATGTAAAAAATCAGCTTGTAACTTTTCTAATTAATATCTATTGGTGCTGGTTTGTTAGTTTATATTAAGCAAATAGCTTATTAGTATCTTATTTAAAAGTAGATTATTAAATCTGGCACATAATTGTTCATAAAGTCGCTTTTACTTAACATTTTGATTTAATTTATGGCGCAGGTTAAACTTCAGGCAGATTGCAAAAGTTGCATTAAATTCTGTTCAGCGGTAGATTTAAGACGCGCCCACAGTTTGACGCACAGGACTCCACTTCTTCATTTGATTTCCTTTATGGCGCCAGTTAAACTTCAGGCGTACAGACATTCTGTCCGTATATTGTGACAAAGAAATCTGGTAGGACAGACATACAGACATGCAGACAGACAGAAAATTTTCTGAGACTGGTTTCGGGTCCTCCAATATATGAAATGTAAAGGACAGCGAGTTCTGACCAATGTACAGACCAATGTCCCCAGCTTTAAGAGTGTTAAGAGTGAAACAGTACATTGTACAGTAGTGTAAAAGTATGCAGTGCAGATTCAGTGTGTGTGTGTGTGTGTGTGTGTGTTACCTGCACGATCTGGCGTGGGGATATGGACAGGGTCGGGAAATTTCCGCGGCCGTGGATGGGCACACTCTCCCCGAGGATGGAGTCGAGACGCTGCACCTGCTCCCAGGACAAGACGCAGAAACGCCGGCTCTGCTCCGGTGCGTCCTCGCGCGATGTCATGGCCAAGTTTGGTTTATCCCGCGATAAAGATGAGAGTAAAAAGCGTTACAAGTCTGTACAGTCAGCCTACACGTCCCTAATTCCCACTAAATGAGCGGAACATCTGCTGTCATACTGTAGCTCAGGCAGCTCAGAGTGACTCGGCACGGAGAGAGAGAGATAGAGAGAGAGACAGAGCACAGGGAGAGAGCTGGTCCTGAGTGAGACCCGCAGTCCGGTGGAGGAGTTCTCTCTCTCTGTGCAGTGAGGAGGAGGAGGTGGCGTCAGTCCCCGCAGCACAGCGCCTTACAGCCAGCCTTCATGAATTATTACACACCGAGTCCGCACGGCCACGCCCACATTTATTGCGTCACATGGACAGACCTGCCGTGATTGGTTCCTAGGACAGAACCAGTGCGCGTGTGGTGTGCGCGTGTGGTGGGGAGCAGATGTTCTCACAAGGACAGGAAGATTTAACAGTTTTTGTAGTGAGTTAGCTAGGGATACTATAAGTTTCTAAAGAACTGCAGTGTGGAAAAGAAAAGGTGTGTACCTTTGTAGCAAAATTTACGTACCATAAGAGCAACAACAAATATGAAAATACCAGTTCATATTGGAAAAATCCCAGAAACACATTCATATTCATTTAAAAAAAAAAAAAAAAACATTGAACATTGCATGGAAAAACAAAGATGGAGGAGATTTAATGTACCTTTTATATCGGCACAGTCCCTGACTGCCTATAACATGCCTCTGTCACATTCTCTGTTCAGTTTCTCTGCTGAAGAAACCATATCTTGATATATCTGTTAGGTAATTTTAAACCAATATCAAACCTGTCAAATCTGTTTATACGACATTTTTTCAACCTGGCTTCAGGAAATTACATAGTACAGAATCTGCCCTACTGAAGGTAACTAATGATATAATGTTGCCCACTGATAGTGGGAGTGCTGCTACTTTGCTCCTTCTAAATCTCAGCTCAGCTTTGGATATAGTTGATCATGCAATGCAATACCTCTCTCTCGACTGAGAAATCTTTCTCCATTTTTAAAAATCTGAAGTTTCTTTTCATTTATATGCTGATGATACCCGATTTTATCTTCCAATCAAACACAATGATAATAATAATGTTTTGTTTAATTAATGCCAATAAATCACTGTTGAATTTAACTGACCTGAGTCAGCACAGTTGATGCATTTCCACAATTTCTCACTCTTCCACTCACAGAGAGCAATTATGTTTGTCTTAACTTTCAATCTCTCTCTATACTGTAGTATATCTGAATGTTTGACATTTTGTTTGTGTTTTCTACAAAAAAAAATACACTATATGGCCAAAAATGTGTGCACCCCTGACATCTCACCCATATGTGGCTCTTTGCAACAGAGCTGGAAAGCTAGAAGCACACAATTATATAGAATGTCTTCATTACAATGTCTTTATAACAATTTCCTTTACTGAAACTAAGAGGTGCATTCTGTTCCAGCATGATAATGCCCCTGTCCCCATATCAAGCTCCATGAAGACATATTGTGCTAAGTTTGGACCAGAATTAACTCCTGAATGGGAACCTTTTAACAAGGCCATATATACGTGATGATCAGGAGTCCACATACGTTTGGTCATATAGTGTATGATAATTATATAATCTAAGGTTAATGTTTAAGCTAAGGGTGGAACATGTTTACACCAGCCTTTAAGGATTTTCATTTAAAGCATGCATATTTTAAAGTTATTTTTTTATGTGAAGGTTCATGTGAGGGTTAAAAAAAACACCACATGTGAAGGTGCATATGAGGAGGGAAAGTATGAGAAGTGCTTTTGAACTAAAGAGCTAGACTGATATACGAGACGGCATTCTTTTGAAAGATGATGATAAGAGAATGAATGTATGGGGTGGAGTATCATTGGCTGTTCCCTTAGCAACTGTAGCTGTCCCAGTTATGTAATGTTACATGACCTGTGTCACAATGCTAATAGAAATTCAGTCCTAAGAGAAACAAGGCACTTTTTATTCATGCTTAATGAGCATGAGTAAAGACAAATTCTTTATTGATGGGATGCAGTTTCACGGAGTAAAGTCAAAGCAGAGTCTCTGGTGGAAAAGGGAACATAAACAGAAATTGAATCAAATATTTCCAAAACCAACACACATACACCAAAGGCAAGAGACAGTAAATGGGGAACGATCCAATGTCGACCTATTTATTCTTCTTAAATAGGTGTTTACGTTCATTCAGGAAAAGCAGAAGCTTAAAAACAGCTGCTTCTGGTTACTTGACATTTGCTTTTTTTGGCATTTTGGATGAAATCTGGTTTGTATAAGGAAAGCCCCTCAAAGTAATGTTATTGCAGCCAGTAAAACTCGGTAGGCATGAGACACTGAGTATTTATTTGCACAGTATTCTTTGGTCTCTGGTAACACTGCTAGGATTTGCCCCTGCAAGTGTGTTGGTGTGCTTTCCACCTCTGCATCCAGAAAGTTATTTTCACGATATAAGAATAGCATAAAGGTCTGACTAAACACCGAGCTCACTAAACTCTCTTTTATTACCTGGACAAAATCAAGGCTTTTTCCAAACCAACCGTGTCAGGACAGGTTGGTCCCCTCTTGGGGATTGAGTGAAAATTCTTAACTTGCATAATTCCTGAAAGAGTCCTGGGAATGATCATCAGAGTCTCTGCGTCCTAAATTCGTCTGGTCTGGACTTGCATTGGACATGTATTTGTTGCTTATGGAGCTTTTTTCCCCTTTTCTTTAAACTGTATGGGCTGATGTTATGCACAGATATGTACACTGCCTGGCCAAAAAAAAAAAAGAAAGAAAAAGAAAAAAAAAGAGTTGAAGTTTAAGAAGGATCAAAAGGATCGAATTATTGGCCTACATTAAATAAGGAAAACATTAAAATTACTGGAATTTGGTCAAGAAATCTCCTTTGCTTTATTAAAACCTGGAATTATGTTGCTAAAATGTCAACTACTTGGAAGAAATGTGATTAAAAATTTAAAGAAATGAATGACTGTGATCAAAGATTGCTTAAATGCTTGGTGAAGTTGAATAAAAAAATCAAGAGCATCAGAGCCATGTTTAATCATGAAATTAAGACGATTTTTATACTCACAGTGCAACTAAACAAGCGTGTTTGTTGATAAACTACTATAAAAAAAAAGGCTTCGGTTTTCTAGGCAGCATAAAGATGGCATGTCAGGGTAAGAAGGGAAGCACATAAAGCGATGAACCCATTATGCATTGTGCCCATTGTACATGCCTCCGGAGGCAGTGTTATGATCTGGGGTTGCTTCACTTGATCAGGTCTAGACTCAATATTATGTGGCAATAAAATGAAGTCAGTTGATGACCTGAATTAGCAGGTTATCTGATCTATGGAGTTTTTTCTTCCCTGGGGGCATGGGTATATGCCAGGACTGTGGCATGGGTATATTCCAGGATTGCGAAAGAGTGGTTCTGGAAGCATGAGGAATCATTTCCACACATGAACTGGAAACCACGTTGCATGCCATGATCAAAGCTGTAGACGGTTAAATAAAATACTAAAGTGTACACGCTTTTCTGGCAGTGGCGACTACTTCGTTATTATACATAAGTCTTTTTTAATAGAATATCTGTACTTTAACTCACTATGTTTTACGAGTCTTGTTACTTTATATGTATCAATCACACAAAATTGCAAAAAAGTATTTTCCATACTGTATGTGATCAATCTTACATCTACTCACTATTTTTTTAAAAACTATCTTAAAATATCTGTACTTTAACTCACTACTTAAATAAATCTTGTTGCTTAATATCTACCAATCACATAATTGTGCATTGAACGCAAGAGCACATGGAAAAACAGAAACAAAACAATTCCACCAATACTAGTCTACAGAAATGACTGGCAGGTCTTTATAAAAGCACTGATTGATTATTGCGGCAACCGTGATTGACGGTAGCCTAGGCAACATATCCCGCCCTCTAGGTCTCTGTGCTGCTTATTCAAGCAGCTCAAAAGGGTGCACTTGCTAAGGTAAGATTAGAAGTGATTAAAAGATCTAGCTAACATACTGAGCAAAAGAGTTGTGAACTCTTATGCATTTGGCTTGTGATTCACACCATAACAGTGTTGTATTGTTGTTAGTTAAGTTAATCGTTTTAATGTTTTGCATGTCATTTAACCATATTGTATTCTGTATGCTTGCAGTATGCCCATGGTAAAATGCATAGAATACTTTTTACAGTAGCTGCTAGCTAGTTTAACTACCAAAGTAATTGAAGATTCTAGACAACATTGCAGGACCTACAGCAGACCTGACCAACAGAAGCAACTCATAAGTGGTTTTCTTTAGAGGTTTAGTACCAATCCCTTGAGTACCGCAAACAAAATTAAAATTAAACTTTTAATAATCGCCTGTAAATAGTCATAAGAAGTGCTGGAAAAGCACCGAGTGTACTGTAAGCTCGGCCACGATCACTTGACAACTGCTTAATTAGAAGATCAGGTCGATCTGGTCCAAGCTCTTTAACTTTTTCTCTTTCTTTGTCCGATCGCCTAGCGAAGGGGTATTTTAGCTGGTTTTCACATCAATCACTATAAATATTACAATACATTAACTAACAATCTGCTAACCGTTAATAAGACTCGTTGACAATGGTCCAATCACATGAGCCTAAATATTTAAAAATATTGATTCGCTAAGAACAAAAGTGTGAAGGTTCAGGGCGTGCAGTGCTGCGCCCCAAGGATGATTTGAAAAAACCCAATTAGGGCTCAGTCTCAAATCACATGCTTTTCAAAAATGTACGTGTCTACATAGACACTCGTTTGTGCCTGGCGCCCCGCGTACACAAACACAAATGAACGTAATACAGTTTAGATATTTTTTTTATTGTAAATAAATTATATTAAGAAATACAGCAGAATATTGTGAATAAATGACTTTATTTCATTATTAAAATAAATAATTATGTTAAATAATTACACGTTAAAGTATCATTCTTCTCTGCCTAACTTTAAAGGGGCGGCGCCCCTGCACCCCTTATTGACTGGTAACATCTGTGCCTCAACCACAGGTTATGTCTTCTCACATAGTTGTTTAAGAAATGAGAAACTATTCTGTGCATCAGTTAGGGTTAAATAACTTGTTGCCAGCTGAACCACATTAATTACTGCAGTAATTATCCAATGGAAGGCTCTTAACAATTTGCTAAGTAACAATATATATATTACAGATAAATCAGTTTTTTTGGTGGATACTTGTAATAAAATTTTATTTGTATAGTGCTTTTAACAATAGTCATGGTCTCAAAGCAGCTTTACAGAATCAAAAGAAAATCATGACAGTATGTGTGAAATGTGAGAAAATATGAATGAATTAAAATGATCAGATTGTCCCTGATGACCAAGCCGAGAGCGACGGTGGCGAGGAAAAACTCCAACTCAACTTCAACTTGAACACTGGAACAGTACTTCTACTTTTGGTGGAGTACATTTTAATGAAAGTACCACATGACTATTGTTTTGTATTGGGTCCAACCAAATAATTCACTAGGGCATGTTTTATATACTGTATGTTTTATAGCTATTCCATTGTAAACAACATAGTAAACCCAACAGAGTAATACAAGTTCGAGGTGCAACATTAAAAGGGCACATTTATATTCTACTGTATTTGACATCTATCCCTGGGCTGCTCATGAGGTCACTCTTCAGCCATTTTATGGTTCTTCTAACACCTTAAGCTCAGTCCTTCTAGGGCAAACTGGAAACATGGATGGTTAGGTCATTCTATTGTAAAATGTTTTAAAAAGCATGCGTCCCATTTGATGCAGTAGTCATCATGGAAACATATGCTTCAAAGCAGTGCATGGGGTATACAGTAAGTAAGTAAGTAGGTGTTTTTTAACATCAGCATCCTAAGCTGGCAGGCACAGGTCCATAAATTTCACTGGATCAAAAAGTTTTTATATTTTATCTATTATGCATTTTTTTCTTTTATGACATTCTTCTTCTGCTTTTCATTAAAAAAAAACATGGGCTACTGTGTTATCTCAATAGGTTTCATAAAAAAATAAAGATTTTTACATGGAAGTTGAGACATTAATGAATAACATCACTCATAAGTCAAACCTCTTGGCCAATGAAACAAGATAATGTTACATTTTAGTAAAATCTTACTTAGATTACAGTTGCATTATCTTAGTAAATTATGTCAAATAATTATAAACTGGAGTGGAATTTTTAATTAAATATTATGCATTCGTTAATTGTCTATACTGATCCTGTACAGGGTGGTGGGAAGCATGGAGCCTATCCCAGGCGACTTCGGGTAGATGGGAGGGTACATCCTGGCCAGGGTGCCAAACCATCACAGGGCACACATGCACTCATTCACACACTATGAGCAATTTAGATATGCCAGTTAGCCTAATGTACATGTCTTTGGACCCACCAAGCATGGGGATAACATGCAAACTCCAAGCAACACAGACTTGAGGCAGGAATCGAACCCTCAATCCTGGAGGTGCAAGGCCACATTGTTAATCACTACACTATCCTGCCACCTTAATTAATGGTTAGAGTCAGATGTTTAAGAATTTTATCTTTGTTTTTGCTTGCAGAGCATTGGAGAAAAATATCATTGTTATCATTTTATTTCTAAACTTATTTTTACTGTTATATGTGTGTATACAGAGCCACACAGTGGGTGGCCCATTGTATTCTGTTTGGGCTTTGTACTTGAGTGTTGCAGCTTCCTTATCTTGGTGCTTGCACGCTACCATTTAAAGGACCAACAGGATTTTGAACATTTTCTACATCTGTGTGCATCATAGTGGTGTTTGTGCCATATTATTTCCATTGTTGTGTGTCATCGATTTCAAGTGGGGAGAAAATACTGTTTCTAAATATAAATTGTGTGCAAGCTTTTTTTTTTTTTTTTTTCTAAAGGTCATTCACAGTTGTAGTAAAGTTTCAGCTCTACTTTTGGTTTTGCATCTTCTTCCTGTCTGGTTCATTTCAGGATGTTTATAAGGAATATAGCAATGACAGAGCATACTTATATAAACAATTATATAGGAAATTATAGGAAATTTATTAATGATCTGCAGGTGTGGTAAAACCAGCCACAAAGCAGAGGTATTACCACCCAAAGCGGAATATTTTTTTAAAACAACATGTCACAAAGTGTTTAATTCCTCTTACACCAAAGCAAAATACTGAAGACAAAATACTTTATAGTTTTAACAATTTACTGTATGTGGAACATCCTCCAGACAAAGTAAGTTTCTGTTATTATTTACATTAAATGAACATCTGCTTACAGAAAGCTTCACCATACCATTTATTATTTATTGTTTTACATTATGCGGCACATTCAGGATGCAAGTCCCAGAGAATGAGTTTCTCTCAGTTCTCTCAGTACTCAGTTCTAGCTGGGAGTCCCAGACTTGGGAAACTTTTCAGAGCAACTCTGAGTAAGGAAAGTACAGCAAAACTTTATCTTAGTGAGGAGGTGTGGTTGACCCCATTGATAATAAAAAATAATCTCTGTAAAGGTTTTGAAATGTGCTCTTTGTGAAAATAGAATACATGATAATAGAATAGACAGTGAAATCATAATGTTTGTGAATATGGGCCCTGGAGCCTATCCCAGGAAACCTAGGGCACAAGGCAGGGTACACCCTGGACAGGGTGCCAATCCATCACAGGGCACACACAGATACAGGTAATTTGGCCCATTAGCCTAATCTTCAGGGTCCGTATTCACAAAGCTTCTTAAGCCTAAACATTTGTCTTAATGATGAAATTCTAAGAAAATTTTAGAATTCTAATTTTCTTAGAATTTCCCCTTTAGGATTAAATCTTAGAAAAATAAAAATGATTCACGAAACATCTTAGCCCTAAAAACAGCTTGTGAGGTAAAGATTGTTAAGAGTAGAGAGGAGGACTTTTAAGAGGCTTAAGAGTTTCTATAGAAGAGGACAAAATGGTGGAAAGAAGAAATATTCTCCAAACACTGAACGTGTTTGGAGATTGTAAATAAAAAAAAGTAACAAAAAGTAACCACTGCTCTACTGTCCAATTTGGTTTTCGTATTCTTTTACTTCCTTCCATCACTCTTGGATTGTTGGCTACACCCCATCCAAAAGTGCAACTTAAACAGACTGTCCTACAATCATGTAAATTGGTAAAAGGTGAACTATTTTGCTTCCATCAATCTGAAATGGATTACAATTTTAAAAATTAATAATAAAAGTAATAAAATCAGTTTGGTAAATAAATGTAAGACCTTAAATATAGTAGCTACTGTGTGGAAATTAGTTGCTTCAAAAGTAGACACATTTTAAACATTTGTCTGTTTAATTAACTTTAAGATATTTAGTCTGTAACAGAAATTTTGCAAGTAAATTTAAAGTAGCCTGTAGTCATGATTGTACAATTTCTTTATATACAAACATTATGTTTTCACTGTCTGTTCTATTATCATATATTCTATTTTTACAAAGAGCGCATTTCAAGACTTTTGCAGAGGTCAGAGGTTATTTTTTTTATCAACCAATCACAGTTCTTGAATTGCTGCATCATCCCTAGCAACGGGGCTAACCACACCTCCTCACTAAGATAAAGGTTTTTGTACTTTACTTACTCAGAGTTGCTCTGAGAAGTTTCCTAAATCACTTTTAGTCTAGGACTCCCAGCAAGGACTTTTTAAGCTAAGATAGAAAATTCTAATAAGCTTTGTGAATACAGGCCCAGGTCTTTGGACTGAGGGAGGAAACCCATCAAGCATGCAGATTCCACAGAGACGGCAATTGAACGTGGCCGGGAATCGAACCAGGACCCTGGCGGTGCAACACGACAGTGCTAACCACTACACCACCGTGCCATCTAAGAATTGTGCAGTTGTAGAAAATTAAACAAAGCCTTTAGGAATCAAGGATTTAACATTAGTGAAAACTGTACATGGGTCCAAGGTTCAGGTCTAATCCAGGGTTTGTGTGTGTGGTGTTTGCATTTTCTCCTTGTGCTTGGTGGGTTTCCTCCAGGTACTCCGGTTCCCCCCCACCCCCCCACACATAGTTCAAAGACATGCAGATTAGGCTAATTGGTGTTTCCAAATTGCCTATAGTGTGTGAATGGATGTGTGAATGTTGACCAGAGGTCCTACCATGTTCGTAAAAATGAGAATAAATACAATGGTCACCATTGACCTCCACAGCTCCTAGATGGACTACAGAGGTTCCTAGATAGATGGATGGCATAGTGCATGTACGTAAATGCAAGAAATCTGATGACATCTCAAAGAGGTTACTATTCAATGGGCAACAGAAACATCCCATAATTTCACATAAGGTGTTATATTGTTAAATAAAGCTGTGTATTTGGTAACTAACAGTTAACTGGAAAAATAAAACTATACATAAAAATACATCTGGAACATGATTTTCTTATGCAGAGTGTGACCTTTTCTCTGTTTCTTTCACAGAATAGTACTTATGTACCTCATCCTCACTGAAAACATGCAATTATTAATATTCACATCTCATCCTGTGTGTCTCCAAAAGGTCATTCTGCATTACTACTAGATGACTGTCATTTTGAGGGAAAAGCACGTGTAAAATGATACGTACCAAGTGATTTTCCCATGTTAGGATGTGTATTACATGGGGTGTTCAAGTCAACCCGGGACTTTTGGTTGTGCAGAATAAAAGAACAGTTATTGAAGTAAAAACTAAATGGGAGTAGAAACTTATTTCTCTTTCTAATTCCTTGCTACACTAATGCACTAAAGCTTGGATACCAGTAAGGTGGAAAGTTTTTTTTAGTACACCATAGCTTCTGATTAAAAATTATTCAATCTTTCCAAACTACACAAGCCCTAAAGCCGGTCTTGGCTTATGATAAATTTATGAAGTTATAGCTAACTGAGTAAAGTGTTCAATAAGGGTATTGTAATGCCTAAAGTGGTCATAAAGTGGTCTTAAACATGCTTTATACAGTAGCTCTCATAGCCACGTGTATTTGTGTGTGTGTGTGTGTGTGTGTGTGTGTGTCTGCTTTACTAAGCCTTAGTTTATAGTCTTGCATTTCCTGGTTTCAATATTTACTATACTGTGTGTTTATTGTTTATTTACAATTATGGACTGCACTTGCGTTATGCTCTCTTCCATATTCTCTGGATTATGGATAATGATTCATGGATTCACCTTGATAAATAAATACCAACACACCAGTTGTACACATTTGTGTCCTGCCTCAGCTTGCATGTTACACACAGAAATACAATTTCATTCTCTATTTAGTAGCAAAAATTAATTTTGCTCTTGATAGTGTACACTGTATCCCCTCTTTCAAAGCTACTGTACCTGCTCTCTTCATCTTTACATCTAGAAGAACAAGAAGCCATCAATTGTTGCACATGCATTACGTCACAGTGACATCAACATTCTTTTCATGTTAGAACGGGGTCAGACTGTAGGGTCAGCTATGAGACAACAAAGCTGGAGCAGAGAGGGTTAAGGGCCTTGCTCAAGAGTCCAACAGAATGAGCTTGGCTTCTGATCAGAAACACACAGCCTTAACCATTGAGCTATCACTCCTTTGTCTTCTCTTACAGGTACATTCATTTCACTGTGTACTAAACTGTATATGGTTGAAATGACAATAAAAGCCTACTTGACTTGACTACTTGACTTGAAATTAGCCTGAGCACCTGAATGCCAACAAGCTTCTTCATATAAAACTTTAAATGCCAATTTTTAATAATCTTTTACTAAATTCAAGAGTGAAAAACTGCCAGACAGAACCTTATAAAACTGAACAGTAGTTAGGTTTACAGAATAATAAGGTTTTATTGGTGTTCAATAACCCATGCTTTATTGTCTCAGAAATAACCCTTGTAACTTTTTGAGCTATAAATTGCAATACAGCTTTGCTAACTGGAATGTTAAATCTTTGATTTATCACATTTTCAAATTGCTTTTCACCCAGATACAAGATTACGGTGTTGTGCAACACATTTTAATATTACTCAAAGATAAGCTGAGTAAATACAAAATGCGGTTTTTAAATGTTTAAAGTTTTTAAATTCCACTTATTAAGGGGGGG
>JAQMYK010000021.1:12879847-12894322 GCA_030014345.1 Clarias buthupogon
GGGGGCTGGCCCTATGTGAAAAAGTGAAAAATTGAAAATCTTTTTGTTTTTTTGGAAAGCCGAGTTAAATTTCACTTGCCACACCCAGGCCTGATTACTGCCAGAACTGTTGAATCAAGAAATCACTCAAATTGAACCTATCTGACAAAGTGAAGGACGCAAAAGAACTTCTCAAAAAGCAACACACAATGTCGCAATCTAAAGAAATTCAAGAAGGGATGAGCTAAGTAATTGACATTTATCAGTCTGGAAAGGGTTACAAGCTATTTTCTAAGGCTTTGGGACTCCAGCGAACCACTGTGAGAGCAATCAACAACAAATGGAGGGAACTTAATCTAAGTAATGCAAGTCTACTTAATAATTTGGAACATTGTAGCATCCTATAGCATGCAATATGTCTTACTGTACAAACTGAGCCTGTGACCATGCACATCAATAGAATTGGTTATAAAATGGCAAGTAATTAGGAGTGTAAACTTGAAAAAAAAAAAAATAAAGCTGGGGACCAAATCTTTGTTACATTGCCTCCAAGTAAATGATGTATCATAATTTCCTGAAAATCCTGTGATTTATAGAACAGTTCATTATGTAAAAGAAGATTTGAGAATTTTTAAAGATGAGAAGCAATGTTAATATAAAATAGTACAGTGAAAACTTGGATTGCGAGTAATACGGTTTGCGAGTGAGTGTGCTTTTTAACACCATTGTGCCTTTAACGAAACATGCACAAAAATAATTTTCTGGAGTTGCAAAACTTGGTTCTCCACGAATGGATTTATCTAATTTTGCTGTCAAACTGTACATATTATGAAAGTGTTTGTCATTCATTAAATGTAACAATACTTCTACCAATTACATTAATACATAAAATTTCTGAAACTCTAGCTTTTCCAGTTTTATATACCTACAGTTTTACAGTGCTGAAACATGCACAAAAATGTTGTGCTACACATTTCTGCAGTGCTCCAGTACCTTACGATCCATACCTGGCAGCTCTACCTACCAGCTTCAGCAAGAACAAAGACCACATGCTACTGTAGCTGTTACACATTACTCCAAAAATTAAGCACAGATGTTCACCAGTTGCAGTTAGCCCAAAATGCTCTTTTATAGCCACGTAAATTTATCACGAGCACTGTTTGAAGTGAGGGCAAGAGGCATGCATCATATTGCTGATGTACCACAGAGCTTTGAAGTCGAACCTACGATTTTTTGAGACATGACTGATAGGTTTTTATTTAAAGTTGCATTTTTGGTTCATCTTGATGCATTTGCTTATACATATACAGTAGATAAAGAGAGAGAGAGGAGAATATGGAAGATGGAAGAAATTATGAAATGCACAGCTTTGGTGCTGTTCCGCTAAAATCAGCATAACTTACAGTGCGTTAAATAATTAATTGAAACCTAAATGGAAAGTTTATCAAGGGGTGGTCTTTTCACAGCAGGGCCACTTTCTGCAATTTAAAACCCTATAATTTCGTCTCAAAGACTCTATTCAGTCGTTAGGTAGAAATGCGTACCATAGCACATCCATTACAATGGTAAAATGGATTATCAGTGTTAACAGTCCAACCACCCAAGTTATTTCCAGAACCTTTGACGTTATTTCTTTTTAATTGTCATTTATTTATTTTAAATATTTGACTTGGGTGGCAGGGTGGCTTAGTGGTTAGCACTGTCGCCTTGCACTGTCACAATCTGGGTTAGAGTCCCACCTCGGGACTGTTTGCATGGAATTTGCAAGTTCTCCCCATGCTTGGTGGGTTCCCTCCGTGATCGGCTCTAGGGTGCCTGCGACCCTGTACATAGGATAAAGCGGTATAGGCAATAAGCCAAAGATAATCAAATTGTCTGTATATATACAGACAGCTTGGCAGTACATATATGCTTTGCCTAGCATTTTAGTTGGATGACCCCTATTTAGGGGCTTTGCAAAAAATTTGGCTCATATGGTGCTTAAGAGGGGGGTTAAACCCTCCATGCTGCTCGAGACCACATGATGCTGATGGCTCACTTTTCCTAATCAGCCAGCACGAAGCACACCTCAGGCCATGGTGTGAATATCATCCCCACTATTCATGTTTTGATTCACGTTATCTTGCTTATCTAGATAACCTTTCATGCCTCAGTAGCCAAAAGCCTTTCAGCTGTCCTTTTCAGGTTTTCCCCCTAGTGAAAAGCAGATTACGTCAAAAATTCCACACCAGGGAAATAAACAGAAGCGACTGACACAGAAAATGGGATTCATCATAGCATGAAAGACGAAGCCTGTTATTACAGCACACCAAAACAAACCGACAAAGGAGTACTCAGATCTGGTTTCCTTCCCTAGACTTTTCAAGTAGGAGACAGTTTCCCAGAATTACTGTAAGTACAGTGAGCTCTCAGGGGCAGGGAGGTGGGGTTTCCTTACAGAAATACGCATAAAGCATACTGTAACTGTATTAGACTGGACATTGGAATGCAAATTCTCGGTGAATGATTATTTAAACAACTTGGTTGTAATGCACTGTACAGTATGGTATAATTTTCTCTACCACCATCCTCCAAACTTTGGGGCGCAAGCTTATAGGGTTCAAATCCAAATGCGATTTCCTTGACGCTCCTTTGGTTCTTGGAGACTCTATAGGACAACGTACGTAGACCTGGCTACCATCATGAAAGTGACAAATTGTCTTCAAAGGCAAGCTTTCTTACAAAATCAAAAAGATAACAGGTGCAAAGGAATGATAATAATGTAATCTAATAAATTATATTAGGATATTAGGACAAAGTCTGAAGATTGACAGAGAAAAGCTTGCGCAGAAAATGAACTTAAAGATAGCAGTAAAGCAAAGCAATTTTATTAAAGCATAGAGAAATTTGATGCCTAGATTTTCCTAGAAGTGCCTCCCTGGAATTCTATCACCAAAGAATGCATATATAGCTCTGAAAGCCAAAGATACGTTAATCACAGGGTGTGAAGGAGAGCCCAGAGGAATAGCCCAGACTTTTTCCTGCCTCTGTTTAACTATGCTTACACAATGCGGTGGCTTCCCCAGTTTAAACGCAAACACATATATAGGATAAGTCATCACCGTCACAGTTTCCACCAGCATGCTGCGAAGGCTTCCTGAGTCTGGATATTTACAAGGCACAACAGGAAAATGAAATGACAGGAAAAACCATGCTTTTTTTTATAAGAGGGAAATGAAAGACATAATAAGTTACAAAATTAGTAAAGAATAATGTATTGTCTTGCCCTTGCTGCATGCTACAGTATTTGATTGTAGAATCTCTTTGCAGGCAGAAAAGTAAAATAACTGCCTTTTTTACAGAGACACACATCTGCAAATCCTAATTTAGTCATACTGAATGATTTTTTTTTTTACAGACATCCTGTCTTATAAAGCCAAACAAAATTATTTTATCAAGATAACTAAAAGCAGTCTAAAGGTGCGAGTTCAATATAATTTTAACCTTTTTATTATTTTATAGAATGTAACATTAATGCCTTAGTGGTTAGCACCGTCACCTTGCACCTCCAGGGTCCAGGTTTAATTCCCACCTTGGGTCTGTGTGCATGACGTTCTCCCCGTGCTTGGTGGGTTTCCACCAGGTAATCTGGTTTCCTCCCACAATCCAAAGACATACAGGTTATGCTAACTGGCCTTCCCAGATTGCCCGTAGTGTGTAAATGTGTACTGTATGTGTGTGCCCTGTGATGGATTGGCGCCCCATCCAGGGTGTACCACACCTTGTGACCCAAGTCTCCTGGAATAGGCACTACAACTAATAGTACATTCAACTGAGTTACTATTTAAATGGATACACTTTTAATCACAGATGCTTAAACGAATGCATTTAAAATCAGTGCTATTATCATTTCTAAAAAGCACTCCAAACATAAAGGAAATAAAGTAGACAATAGTGTCCAGATTGATAAGGTCCTTTACAATAATAATAAGCCTTTGGCTACAGTTGCGGTCAGAATTTAACATATTCTACACTCATCATGAACAGGAATGTCATGGCAATTTTGGCCTTTGTAACACAGCACACTTCTTGACCAAAAAATGGTTTTATGTCAGCAAATACTAAAGAGCCTTTGATTGGATCATTACTGGAATGATTAATATGTTTCAGCTGGCAACAATTCTGATGCAGAGAGTGCTTCTCATTTCTTAAACAATCATTTTGGGAAGACATATCCCGTGTTCATGGAAAAACTGTTAATGTATTTCCAAAGGGTCAAATAGTTGGCATCGATCAAGCAAAGAAAACATTAGAATTACTGGAACTGGGTGAAGAACTGTCCAACACATTATTAAAACCTGGATGGATCGTGCTGAACTGTCAACTTTGTGAAAGAAATGCGACTTAGAAAAAAACATGAATGTGGTGTGTCAGGGTAAAAAGGGAAGCACATGAAGCAAAGCATCAATCATGCACAGTGGCCAATGTGCAAGCCTCTGGAGACAGTGTTATGATCTGTGGTTGCTTCAGTCAAATCTAGGTTCAGCAACGTTATGTGGCAATAAAATGAAGTCAGCTGATGACCTGAATGTGCTGAATGGTTTTGTTCTTCCCTGATGGCAAGCCATATCGCAGAACTGTAAAACTGTAAAATAATGGTTATGGGTACATGAGGAATCAATTTCATGGTATGGAGTCCTAACCTTAACTCTGTGCTGGAGAACACTTTAGAAGTGGTTCGACTCTTCCATCAATACAAATGCGTGCATTATTAAAAGCTAAAGACAGGTCAGGTTGTGTACATTTTAATAGTAGACACCATCAATAATTTTCAGCACAAGGTTTAATTTATTTTTGTTTTTTCTGATATCAACACAGTCAGCATTATACACACCCACTTAGGTTATCAGTTCAGTCAGGATGAAAGTTCTGCAATGTCGTGCAATGCCAAGCAAACTGCCTCTCAACTGCTTATTAGTGATGCTGATTGACTACAGCTGGTAATGAGAGTCAAGGAGCACAGTGCAGATGTGAGAAGTGGATGGTAGATTTACACAAGAAAATCTCTTGGTGCCAAAACTGAATAACTGCAGATTCCAAGATAAGTTTGAGCAATTATACTGTAAGTAAGTACAAGCCATTGCGTGGTGTAGACACTTTGCCAATGTCTGGAAGAAGACATAATTGATTTGGAAGGTTACGAACACCCCAGGAATGACCAAGGCACAAGCATGCCATGAACTGGAAGCTACTGGAACACCAGTGTCGCTGTTTACAGGGAAGTGAGGTTTAAATTGCTATGGACTATCCAAGAAGCTGACCACGTGGACAAAGGAAAAAGCCTCATGGAGAAAATCTTTGAACAGATGCATGAGAATTAAAGGTAAGAACCACAAAAACATTGTACCAAGTATTAAGCATGGTGGTGGTAGAAGCTTTTTGGTATGCTAGAAAACCCACAAATTTATTAGAATTTCCTTTTATAAAATCACTTCTGCCAAGAAGAGTAGCCAAATATCCAACCAGAATTCTGCCAGAAACTTGTTGATGGCTATCAAAAACTAATCTGCAAAATGTGAAAATTGCTACAAGACATTCAAGCAAATATTTGACCCTATATAACTTTAACCAGGTGTTGATTTCAGATAACCCAAATAAATTAGGTTGTGCATCAAATTCTGGGTGGGTTCTTCTATTTAAGATGATGTACAATCATTCATTCAAGTATCAAGATCAACCCGCTTGACTGTCAGCAGGTCAGGCCATCCCTACCAGTGTGCTTCTGAGAGGAATGGTTTGCTGGCTTATATTAGGGCCATGATACCTGATCGTGGTTGCAAGTCTCCAGATGTTTCTAGTAACAGCTTTCATTGCTTCTGTGGCCTCCAGTCCCTCAAGTGCAACCCAATCAAGCGCCTTTTGGCTGTTCAGCCTTTTAATTTGCAGCAACTGTGCAAGACAATCAGTTTCACATGGTACAACATTCCCGTACAGCACGTCAAGAATCCAGTATAGCCCATGCCTGGGTAAAGTTTCTCCATTTTGATCGGTGTACCTAATGGCTCATCTACTAAATTTTAGGTGTAGGAAACTCAAAGCATGGTCCATTTAAACATGAGGGAACAAGAAGGAATTTGTGGGATCTGCTGTTGGAGGAGATCAACTCAATGATAAATACAGACCTATATGCTACTTTGAAGTAAAAGTTTACTTCTTTGTTGAAGCATCTTGGCTTTGATGGAGGAGCTAGAACCTTCTTGGAGAACAGTGGCAGGTATAACAAGTGTCTCCCTATAGAGGAGTCAGATGTAGACTGATGGGATGACAGAGCAAATAGAACAGCAGTTGATATACCAAAATACTGTACATACTAGAATGTAAGCAACATTGTAGTTAAAACACGGTGGGTACATACACACACATACAAAAATTTGCAATCAATACAACAGCAATACTCCCAAACATTCTTTTCTGCTGTGTGTATAAGGCAAGAACCTTACAAAGATATTTGTCTTACAGTTTGTGACTAGAGTCTGACCTTGAGGCACTCTGTCATCCAAAGCTGGATTCCATCTTCATACTTCTCTCATCATCCTACTCATCTCTTTAGCAGTTTGTGTTATTTTCATTCTCTACTTAAGAATGAAACTCCATGATTCCTAGGTTTCCTCATCAACATCCCAGCCTTGTTTCCAATCACTCACTGATGCATGGTTAGCTATAAACTGTTGCTGTTCCTCAGTACAGCCCTCATCTATTACTCTCTCTACTGGTGTGCTCTTGTTTTCGTTGTTCTATGTTTTTCACAATGCCCAGAATCTTGAGATCTGCAAGCTTGTAGATATACTATATGGAAAAAATATTTGGCCAATCCTGTTAATTATTGAAATCAGTTGTTTCGATCAGTCCCCTTATCCCCAGTGAAGGGCAATCTTAATCCTTAATTCTTCAGCATACCAAGACATCTTGGACAATGCTACTGTATGCTTCCAACTTTGTGGAAACAGTTTGGGGAAGGCCCTTTTTTAATCCAACATGATTGTGACCCAGTGCGCAAAGCAAGGACTATAAAGACATGGTTTGATGAGTTCGGTGTGGAAGAACTTGACTTGTCCGCAAGGAGCCTCGGCCTCAACCCCATCAAGCACCTTTGGGATGAAGTGGAACGGAGATTGCGAGCCAGGCCTTTTCATCCAACATCAGTGCCTGACCTCATAAATGCTCTACAGAATGAATGGCCATTAATTCCCACAGAAACACTCCAAAATCTTGAGGAAAGCCTTCGAAGAACAGTGGAAGCTGTTATAACTGCAAAAGGGGCCCTATTGAAGTATATGTATTTGGAAACAATGTATATGGAAGCATTGCGAGTTTGGTCAAAAACTTTTGTCCATATACAGTAGTGTATGTGCTGTGACCATTGATGAGTGATAATCCTTCACAATACCCTTCACCATTAACCTTGCAAAGGCTTAGGATCAAGTTCAAATTGTTCTCAAATACAGCATGTAAAGGGAGATCAGTAAGGAAAGTTCAGATATCAGCAATCAAGTTGCAGTAATTGAGTTTGGCACCACTGTTTAGGTTTTAACAGGTCTTGTTAAAGGTCTTGTATATTTAAAAAGTAATATATATCTAATCAGATGCGGGTGCATACAAACATGCACACTGGGTACTTTATTGCGGGGATAACTGTGGTGTCTGGGCTGTGAACTCTACTATAAACGAGTCCTTTTCTTCAGAAGCTGAGTAAGCTGAGCCAGGTCCCAAAAAAAGTCATAAAATATTGTGATGGACCGTTGTGATATGGGCCTCTAGCAGACCAGACAATGCTGCCTCTAATGAGATCCAGAGACAGGAGTCACCCTCTCTTGACATTGCCTCACACACTTATTAGCTGCTCTTCAAAAAGGAAAATGAAATGAATATTCCATTCAGTGCCTTCTTGTAGAGATTTAACCACATAAAGCAGCACACACTATGCAGGCAACAGTAGTCTAGGTTTAAGTTACAACCTGAGCACCACTTGGATCTCCCCCATGATCAGTCACAGTAGAGGAGGTAAACAGAGTTACACAGCATGCCCAGGCTTGTCTCAGAGTGAGAGCTGAGAGACGTGAGAAGAAGAGATGAGTGTGTGCACGCCACGGTGATAAAGGGCAGTCACAAATGCTTAACTAAAGTAATCTGGGATAATACGGGCTAACCCATTCATTTAGCAGTACTGGCACTGAGTGAAGTATTTAATTATCTGTGAACAGTGTAAACTTCTTAGGCCACATGTAATTTAGTCTTCTTCACTTTTTCACACCCGCCCTGAGAGTTTACTTAGAATTCCGCTTCTTTTGTATTGATCCATCTTTCACTAATAAAAACTGCATGGTTCTTCACAATGTCAGGACAGGCAATAGTGCTGACATTGAATCACTCCAGAGTTGTGCTTCAATGCTGATTTTGGGTCACTGTCTATGTGGTGTCGTAATGGCTGTTTGGATTTGTGCTGGGAAAACATGCCGGTTGGTGGATTGATTGGCTGTGCTAAATTATGGTACACCCAAGTGTGAATGAATGCCAAGTCCACCCAGAAAATTTCATCTTCATGACAACAAAGTATGACTCTTCACTACATCAGTGATAAATCACTTCCTGCGTCAATATTGCCCAAGAGATTGAGCCACTGACCTCGCTCCTGGCTCCTGCAGCAGAGCATACCCCCTGTCATTTCCAGAAACTAAAGTAGCAAAGTGTACACAAAGGAAGTTCTGGACTTGGGGTATATTTCACCCCCAAAAAAGATTAGGGATGGGCGTGGTTGTCAGAACATGTTGTCATGTAAGTAAAGACAACTGTTGAATACAGATATAGAGGAGCAAAAGTATTCACATATCCAGAACAGTCCATATGCATATACCCCCAAACTAATTAGGGAATGAGAGAAATAAAATACCACACATTCATGCTTAGTTAGGAATATTTAGTCCTGCTTTGTGGTCTGGTTAATGCTCCTTCTGTGTTCCAAGCATTTGTTTTGCAATGCTCCATGAATCCCTGAAGAGTTGGTCATTCTCAACACCGAAAAACATTCTGTTAACCGTATTTGTCAGGTACTTCAGAAACGACGAGAGAACTCCCTCTTTGTCAAGGGCAAAAAATGTGAAGTTTACCAACCATTCATTGAGTTCCTAGGCTACATCCTTAAGGAACATGGGGTGGAAATTAACATGACTAAGTTGGAGATAGTAACTGCATACTTACCTCTTCAGGATGTTGCTTGACTCCAGGTAATGGAGCAACCAGATGTTGTATCTTGTGGACTGTGGGGGGGGGGGGGGCACTAAAGACATCGCAGGCAATTCATGGGACATTACAGAGAAAGGGGCAGACCCCATCTTAAGGGTGGCACAACTTTAGGAACTGCCAATTGGTGGGGATTAGTGGTTCAGTCACATTCACCCACAACATTACAGAGGCCCCTCTTCCCAGAATGCTCAATCCTTCATAATCTATCATACACTTCCTGCTTCCCAGTATAAATATGAACCTTAACAGAATTTTAACATTTATGTATTGCCATTGCTGTGCATTATGTTAATCTGTGTTTAGACCCACTCCTCATTAATCAGGTATTGTTTTTATAAGACTTTTGAAAAACATTTCTCTGTGATTTTTTTCACCATTGTTTTGAATTTGATTTTGGATTCTTTATCTTGTGAATCATGTTCATGACCCCCGTGATGGACTGGCTTCTCATCTAGTGTGGACTACTGCCTCCGGAATGGGCTTTAGATCCACCTTAACCTGGACCAGGATAAAATAACACTGAATATGAATAAAGGAATGCACTTTATATGGCACTATTTGATTACACACTACTGATATATTTTTTAAAATAATAATAATAATAATAATAATAATAGGTGTCAGGTGACAATTTAGCACTTTGTGCCTTAATCGCCCTAGCAAACTATTTCAGTATACATGTATGTCCAAATAAAAATAAAAAAATACATGTGCTGTTGTGATAATACTGTGTAAAAAGGCTTGAGCCACCACTCATTTATACATATTTTGCTTCCAAAAAGTCAGACTTTCTTGTATTTTTAATGTAGTCCTGAGGAACTGTTCTCCACACTTCCTAAAGGACATTTTGGATCTCATTTTCAGTCCAGTTCCTGTACCAGATTAATTTCATGGGAATGTTTTTTTGGCCTTTTAAGCCACGCAGTGACCTATGAATCATTCAAGCATGAACCAGTGAGAAACAGGGGCAGATGATGACTGGAGCAGACTGGAGATTAGTATAGGCTTTACATTTCAATAAATGTATCTTGTAAAAAGAAAGAAAGAAAATTAGAAAAGAGTTAACTTTATAACACTTAACTAAATAACTTTGCTGAGATTAAATAATTATGAACAGATGCATTTATTCTAATTCAAAACATAACAATTAGATTATCTCCCCTTTTGAGACCAGCAACAACCCAAACTTATTTGGTTGCAATTAGTGCCATCTAGTGGCAGACCTACTAACATTACCTGCTAATTACCTGCTGTACTTCTTTATTTAATTTTTTTTTTATTCCAGCATGTAAAGAATTTTCTATTATTATTATTATTATTATTATCTTTTTTATTCTTTTTTTGCAAGGATTAGTAAAGCCCATGAACAACTTCATGGCCTACCAGGTGTGCTGCTTAACATCTGGATAACCTATATCACATTGCACAAAGTTTTGACTTATTTGACATGATATGACTTTGAGGGTGATTGCATATGAATGCCCAAGGGGTGAAATACTGTAACCATGGTTTTACAAAAACTGACCAGTGCTGTCTAGGTATAAACTGGTTGGGTAGGTTGCATGGGCTACTGATAACAGTATTTTATAGGAAATATTATGCTATATGATCATCACACATTTGCAATAAGGTTTAACTCACCTTCTTATAGTTTGTAGATCACATTCTTGTGAATCTTGATTAACTCACAATCTACAGGAGTCAGGTTCATCATAGCATAGCAAGTTCTTGAGCTTTTTCAGATTAGCTCATCTTAATTTCCTAAACAACTCATGGTCTAAAGCACATTAGGAAGGCAAGACATTAACTCTTGACAAGGCACACCTGTGAACCATTCCAGGCGACTATCTCATGAATCTGTTGAGAGAATTAAATACGGGTCCTTTCATATTTTGAATGTCTTCATTCATCTTCTAAACAGCTTGTCCTGTAGTGGGTCGATGAGGCCTGGAGTCAAGCACAATGAGAATATGCAAACTCTATGCACACAGACCCAAGGCGGGAATCGAACCCTCAACCCTGGAGGTGCAAGGTTACAGTATTAATGTACAATGCTGAACATAATAAAATGATAGAAAATAACACTGAATGTCTAAAAATTACTAAGTTAATTTTGCATTTACTAATAGTTCCCTATAAGTTAAAAAAAAAAAGTTAATTGTGACATTTAAAATAAAAAACAAATGCCATGAACGGTACACCAAATCCAGGAGTCCAGTGAGTTTCTGAATTTATTTGTGCAAATATTGCAAGGCAAACATGAACATTCTGCACCCATATTTACCCCTAATAAAATTGCATATTAATTGACCATACCTGAATAATAGTATTTCATACAAACCCTACACTCATATTCATACAGTCTATATTGGAATGCTAATACGGTTTTGTCACCTTAATACAAAGGAGCAGTGATTTTTTTTCTTCCTTTCAAATATGACCAAGTACTCTGAAGCTAATGGAAAAATCACATGACCTGGGATACAATTTTGCTAAACACTACTAGGTTATTTCACCTGGATTTACCACTGTATCAAAAAACAAGTAATTATAAGATCTAATGTGAGTCTATAGTAACTAGGAAATAAGAGAGACTATAACTACAAACAGCGTTCAAGTCAAACTGGGACTTGTGATGAAATTTTAAACCGTAAAACCGATCGACATTTACAGAACACTTCAAGTGCACTATGGTCATGAGACTCTTAGTAAAACATTTGAATGGTAAAAACGTTTTAAAGAATGCTGTCTATCCATGGATGATCATTATTGTCGAGGTGGCTTGGAGCCCTATACAGTTGCTCCTGTGAACATTCAGCGGGTGAGACGCCTAATTCTTGAAAATCGATGGATAACTTGTCGCCAACTTGTGGAAAAGATGCATCTGTCTGAGGGAACTGTACACATAATCATTCACCAACACCACTTGCACATTACAGGAACTCATCTGGGAACTATTGCCACATCCCCATACAGTCCTGACCTTGCTTCAAGCCATTTCCACATGTTTGGGCCATTAAAGGAGTTCCTGGAAGGCCAGCGTTGAAACTGTGAAACTGGCAATCCAATCATGGCTCCGGCGTACTGGGAAAACTTTCCACCTTGATGATATCCAAGGACTAGTAAAAGCATGGGATAAGTGCATTAGTCTAACATTAGTCTGTTGTACAGAAATAAAGGTACTCTCATTTTTACTCTTATAACTGTTCTATTATTCTGCACAAAAGTCCCAGTTTGACTTGAACAAGCCTCATATTTGTCATGAGACTTTTTAAAACCATGGCAGGCAACAAAGTGCAAGCAATCTTTTTTTCTGCATGCACAGTCATTTGCATAAAGAAGGCTGGTTTCTGGTGCACTTGGTACAAAAAACACAAGTGTAGCCACGAAAGGACAGATACTCGGATCCCAGAGTTCGTTCGACGTACAAAAGAAATTAATTAGTCATAAATTATTGCTGTTTAAATAAACTTCCCAATTGCATATTGTTGTGTTGCTGTTTTGGCACAGGTTGTTCGTTGAAAAAAAAAAAAAAAGTGATTTGTGAAATGTGGTCGACAGTTCATTAATGGATTGTCGTAGTACATGGTTGTCTTTTTTCAGCAGATGAAATTTACAGTACCAACACATCTGAGGTAAATGTTGGTATTCCTGACTGGTCCGTCTTGTTTTTTTGCTGTGACGATATGTAGGTTGGTTGTGTAGAGACTAAATAGTCATGTGCTAGATGGCAAAATCATCACCATCAGATGTTTGCCAGTTTATGGTCGGTCCATATTAATTGATAGTCTAGCATTAGTGTTCTTTTGACAAGAAACATTTAAATTGTTAACCATGTCACAAAAAAGCCTGAAAATATTAAAGGATGGATGATGATGATACCTCCATATTCAAATCCACACATTCCATCGTTCCCCTTATCGCAGATTAGACACTTTCTTAACTTTGGACATCTATGTGAAAACATCTGACCTGCAGGTTTTCTACCAGCCTATTAAAAATGCATTTTTTTTATTGTTACTGTAAATGTTCAAGCAATCCAAAGAACCCTGAAAGATCAGCAAGAGTCTCATGTCCCCTAATTTACAACTGCTCTGTAAGGAATGATCCACTTCCTTCGTTAAGCAGGTGATCTGTTGCTGAGAAAAATAATTATGAATGTTTCCAGCGTCTCAGGCTCACGAATGTGCCTGCGTACCAGAGCCAGAACCGGAGATGTAGATTTGATTAAGAGACTGTGAGGTGGTCCGCTTTCCCTTATGATGACGATGATGTCTGTGGGACGGTGTCTTCCGGACCTTTGAGACCTTCGGCTGCGCGGGAGAAGAAGGAGTGACGGTGGGCAGAGTGGACAAGGCTTGAGACTTGCCTTGAGGACAGGGGCTGGTGTGGTGAGAAGAGCAAGCGGTGGTATCCAACATGCCTTTATTATCCTGATAGGAGGATGAAGAGTAAATGCGAAGAAAGTTGGAAATCAGAAAAAAAAGAAGCAAAGGAGAAAAATGGTGAGAGATGAGTGTGCAGAGAAAGAGAAAGAAGAACAGATAGAAAGAGATTAAACGAAGATATCCATAATGGACAGAGAGGTCAAAGGATGAGCATTTAAGGCAACCAGTGACAAAAAGGCATCAAGTTGCAAACAGATAAGTTGGAACGTGCAGGCAGGAAAGTTAGGAGAGACTTCATGCAGGTGATGAGTAATATGGAGGAAAATGATCAGGCAAGTTTACTCTACACTGTGGACACATGAAGCCACTCTGTAAATTTGCAGTTTCTTCATGACTTCATCAGCACTTTTTGCATCCCTGGCAGTGGTACCATCACTGAGTGGCTTGCATCAAGTGCCACTTAAGTCACTTTACAGCTCAAAAAGAAGTCGCCAATGTATGATGCCCCTTTTTATAGCTAAAAAGGAAAGGATTTGCAGAAATCCTGCAAACTTGAAATTCAAATATTAAGCTTATGCAGCATGATACTGTATGGCCTCACATTCAAACACCTATTTCATACACTGAGCAGACAAACAACATGTACTTTAAAGTCAGGATCTGAACCATCTACATCAGTGGTTCCCATTTGTAGTCCTGAAGAACCCCATGTCCTGTACATTTAAGGCCTTGTTCACATGGGCGTTAAATTATTGGATAAACGAACGCGCTCTGAACGTCCTAGACATTTATGTTGCGTTTTGTAGTGGCGCTCGATTGACTTCTACAC
>JAQMYK010000021.1:12895557-12915945 GCA_030014345.1 Clarias buthupogon
TTAGATTAAAGTCAGAATTCTAAAAAAAAAAAAAAAAAAAGTGAGAATTCTGAGGGATAAAAAGTCAAAATTCTGAGGGAAAAAAAAGGCAGAAACTTGAAGAAATGAGTCATAATTTTGAGGGGAAAAATATATAAGAAAAAAAGTCAGAATTCTGAGAGAGAGAAAAAAAAAAGTCAAAACCCTGAGGGGAAGAAAAACTGAATTATGAGATTAAAGTCTTAAACCTGAGAAAGGTCAGAATGATAGGATTACAGTCCCAGTTCTTCTACAATTCTGAGAAGAAAAGTTAGTATTCTGAATTTAAAGTAAGAATTTTTATATTAAAGTCAGAATTTTAAGGGAAAAAATGAATTCTGAGTTTAATGTCATAATCCTTCTGGGGGGAAAATGAATTCTGAGGGGGAAAAAAGTCAAAATTCAAAGTTTTTTTTATTATAATTATTTTTTTAATAATGGAGGCCCAAATCCGGTTCAGTTGTCTTGGAAGCTAAACAAAAACACTCAAATGTGCTGGGCAGTGGGTTGAGAACCACCATAGTGAACCGATTAGTGCTGAAGGAGATCTGACGCCATGATTTTGTCTGTTAGTGTGAGAATCAGCGATGTGGTTTAGAAACTGCTGCTCACTGTTCAGTCAGGCAGCATGCAGAGAGAAACCCAGCCATGCCATCGACTTGTCTAGTGAACCAAAGTCGATTCCTACATCTTACTGACCTCCCCATCCCACTGCCGTCTTATTGCCACGTTATTCATCAACTGGAACAGGACAGCGCAAAGTCCAGACAATCATCCTCCTAAACATACACCCATAGTTATGACTATTGTGACACTAATAGATAAATAACCTAAGAGCCATATTGATTAAAGATGAGGGGGGTCAATTCATGGATGTATTTATTTCTGTTAATCTATAATCCGCCAGGTAGTGCACTCTAAACTATTCACACATTGTCAGGCAGCACAGCATGTGTGTGGTAGGTTGTTTGTTAGAACTGTAATATGGATCAAAAATTTATAAAATCATGATACTTAAAAAGAATCATAACACAAATCGGATCAGCACTTAGGTATAGCTCATGATAATAGCGTATCATGTGATCCCTGGTGATTCCTATCCATAACAGGTTTTTATTATTATTATTATTATTATTATTATTAACGTGTAAACCAAGACTATAACACAAAGTTACAAATCTCCATGGACAAATTCAATAAAAAAAAAAAAAAAGTTTATTTAACATTTGTGAAATATAGATTTTAAAAAACACAATCAGAAAGCATGATCCATTAGTTAAATAAAGACATTTAAAATCTTTGAAACACGCCAGATATGCTTTTTTTTTTCAGCAAATCACAGAATCATTCTCCCAACAAAATAAAAGTACTGCGCATTCTCTACTTCCAAATGGCTAAATATACAAACCTATTTTCTCTTATCACAACCAGATCACATAAGGCATCTACGTGTACTACAGTAACATCAAGAGCGAAGCACAATGTATTAGGCTCCAGTCGTAAGGACTTGAACTAATTGTAAACAGAAAGCCAATCCTGATTCTGATCAGCATTAGGATTCGCATGGATATGGCTACTCTGCTCTGTGATCAAAGAAAATAAGACACAGATACAGTCACGTGGACAGTTTGACTTGCTGGGAGGGAAAGATTTCAATAGTGCTTATGTTTTGAGGATACAAAAACAATGTGATCTGTAAACAATGTGACATTTGGATAATACGGACATTATCGTTAATAATGACAGTAACTGACGAACCCGAAGACGAAGCAGCAGCTAGTGAATCGACCAAGCACAAACGCCAAAGAACATACAAAACCCCCTGAGCTAATATGTAAACGGATATTCTGATATAAAAATGTGCTGAATAAAAACGGTCTACTATCTCGTTTTTTTTTTTAATTATTCCCTCTTTGTGCAATACCATGATGTCAGTTACAGTAACATCTGCACTGCCCCTATAGTACTTCCTTTACAGTAATCGACACAACCCAACCTATAATAAGAAGTCGGATCACATATGTTTGACATATCTGTGCAAACGGCGACAGGTTTCATTTCCTCTTTCCATTCCGAGGATGCATTTCAAAGTCCTGAGGTACGAGCGCCGATATGGAGTCACGTGACGTTGAGTTAAGCAAGCTGGACGGCTGAATTTATCGGCAGTTCCTCAAATGAAAAAGGAGGTAACGAAAGCTAACACGAACCCCGTGTCCATTCTGAGGAGAAGCAACGGCCTTTGACGTGAATATTTTTCAGTTTCAATAGGATTGGTGTTTCACATGATAAAAGGCAACATACGTTGTCCCTAATGTTCCATCCAGGAAAGGTGGAGATGCTCGGTTTGGGGCAGGCATGTGATCAGGCTGTAGAGTGGCTCTGAATGTGAAGGGTTGGGGTAGAAGATATGGGGAGAGGAGCATGACTTGATACAGACACACTTCCTACCAGGTTGATGTCGTTTTTCACAGCAGGTAACGCGATCTCTGTGGGACCAGCGTGGATGGCGTCCTCTGCCGGGACGAACCCTCTTCTGTCTATCAAACTGGGACAGTGGAAGAAAAAGTGGGACATGTTTCAATTGTTACACAGAGGTGTGGTTAGTAGATCTATAAAGACCAGAGTGACACTATAGTATAGTCCATACATTGTTAAATGTCAGATAGTCTTTATTTTAAAACTTATAGAGATCACTGATTTTGATGCCTTGCTATGGTCACGAATTTTAAAAATGTGGGCCTCAAAAGTTGAGAACGGGCAGAATTGTATAATTCAGGATGAATTGGGTATTTATCAAAGCACTAACAGTAAATGCTTATTTAATAACTAGCTTTAACTAGGTTATGTTTTCAATAACAATATCCTAACAATAATCAGCTTTAACATTATAACACAAAACATCATGCTCAGGATTGTGTAGGTTCGTTCCCCTTATGCCAGCTGGGTAGCCCTTCCAAAGACCCTTGAGGGTGTGCTGTTGGGTTGTGAGGTGGGGCCTCTGTTGATCGGACCAGTTTGTCCAGCACATACCATGGGTGGTCAATCAGATTGCGATCTGGGGGATCTGGGGGACAGGTTGGCAGGCTTTGCATGCTGTGTGGAAGTCTGTGATGCACTAGGTATACGGGTGCCTTTATTGCATGACCAGTTTGCTTCAAAGATTTGTGCTTCATTGGCTTTTCTGTGGGATCAGACTGAACCGGCTGGTCTTTGGTCCCCACAGGCATAAATGAGCCTTGGTTGCCCCTGATCCTGTCTGGTATTTAATTGCTAATCAGTGGTAAGGTGTTAATGGACAATCATCCTTCGTGGCATCAACTCTTCTGGAAAGGCTTTTCACTAGATTCTGGACTGTGGCTGGGGGGTTTGAGATTAATGACATTAGTGAGGTCAGTCAAGATATGGACTATACAAAGAGTTCTGGGGTTTATTACAAAATGTGTCCAGTTGGGTTAGTCATGCTGGGTCTTCAGTGACATGCTGGTAGAGGTTTGGGCCTCTTAGTTCCAGTGAAATGAATTCATAACATTATAGAATACAAAGACATTCTATACAACTGTGCGCTTTTAGGGTTGTACAGTAGCAACAGTTTGAAGAAGGCCAGGATTAGTGGTATGATCAAGTGTCCACAAACGTTTGTCAAATCTCCAAGTCCAACTGCTAAATATATTTTATTATATTAGTATTAAAAACAAAAACTTGCATAACTGTCCGATTCTATCAGTCAAGCTCACTCACCTGGGAGGCATGGGTGAGCAAAGTACTGAGCAGCAGTTTTTAAAAATATTCTGATCACTATACGGATTCCCAGTTTCCTCATTCCCACTCTTCCCTGACCAGGAACCTTTAATCTGGAAAAAAGATTGGGGAAAAGAGCCTTTAAATAAACACCATTATAGGCCATCATGTAGTGCCCTATTTTTCATGATGTATCCAATACATAATTTTGAGCATTAGATATTAATGTACAACACTCACATCCTCGTTCGTGGTGAGATTAGCAGCAACCAGGTACGTATGAAAACCCGAGAGGCCTAAAATGGACCAGACTGAAAAGAAGCAAACCACGAGCTCTAATGCAGTGGAAGGGAGTAAAGGAGAAATCCAAAAAAGACTGAAGTCACAAATAGATTGCATCATGTTCATACACATGCCCTTTAACATGCAGGGACAGAGACAGAAGGCAGTAATTGCACAAAAGGGCATTCATAATGAGAGGATAATCAATTATTCAAGACAAATGGAGGTAGAAGACAAAAGGATATCTGGCAGGACTCTGCTGGAGTGCAAAAACCAACCCCTTTCCTTCTTTTGACGACCCTGTAAAACCAGTTGTATTTAACAATGATTAGGTCATAATTAAGTCATTAATAAACATTAAAAGACCGTACTATGTGGCAAGTTGTTTCTCTGACTCGATATAAGGCTAGCAATATAGATAAATAAAAAGATATGAAGGAAAAAGAACATTAATAGCACAACCTCTCTTATTCCACTGAGAACAAATAGTTGAGGTCAAGTTTAATCTAAAACTTTTATGCATGCCTTCATATGTTTCATATCTGAAACAACCCAATTTTAAGTATAAAAGACCTAACCTAATTTAGGCCTAAACACTAACCTACAGTCATGTTCAAAAGTAAATACCCCCCTTTTAATTTGATTTTTATGTGTATATCTGTAAATACGTAAGTGAAAAAAAAAAAAATCTCCTGATTGTCTTAGTATTAGGCAAATATAACCTCAGACGAACAACAACCTATAACGTTTATCACCGCGCCTCTTCTTCTTTGTCTTTCGGCTGTTCCCTTTCAGGGGTCGCCACAGCGAATCATCTGCCTCCATCTAATCCTATCCTCTACATCCTCTTTTCTCACCCCAACTAACTTCATATCCTCTGATCACTGCATCCATAAATCTCCTCTTCGGTCTTCCTTTAGATCTCCTGCCAACATTCTAAGAAAGATTATTCAGAAGTGGAAAGCATTTAAGACGGTTGCCAATGTGCTGGGACGTCTAATCCTGGGAATATTCACGCTAAGGTCAGACCGTATAATGTTTAGGTCCATGACAGCACAATTAGAAGAATACGTAGTTACCAGGAGAAAGTCTCTTCTGACTAAAAAGAACATGGAAGCACGAGTGAGGTTCTCAAAACTGCGTTGAACAAACCACAAGACTTCTGGAACAATGTCCTATGGACAGATGAGACCAAAGTGGACTGGTTAGTGGACTTAATTCTCAGCACCATGTCTGATGAAAACCAAACCAAAAATAATGCTGCGGCGGTACTTAAGAGAGCTGTGCATACGGGAATGCCCCAAAAACATAAATGAACTGAAGCGCTGTTGGAAAGAAAAATTGACCTACTTCAATTGCTGCTAAAGGGGGATCTACAGGCTATTGAACCATGAGGGTACTTAATATAGCAAACATGATTTTTTTCCCCTTTCTTTTTGGCTCTATTTTTGTAAAAATTATTGGTAAATAAATATTGGCAGGGTAAAAAAAAAAGTTATATGTTATTGTTCGTTGTTGCCTAATACTGAGATGATTTTATTATGTTTTTGCACAATAAAAAGCACAGAATTAAAAGAGGGGATACTAACTTTTAAACATGGCTTTAGTCTTACCTAGCAACCTAATGTTGATCTGACATCCATTTCAGGTAGATAGATTGGCCATTCCTATACAAGATTATTCAAGAGCTGATCCTGAAACTTATCTACGGCACCCAACAACAGCCCGAAGGACAACGTTACACCGGCCTCCTATGGTGCTCTGACATTTATATAACCCAGGTGGGGAGATGTTCACATACCCAGAGACTGTTCATTCAGTCCAGCATTTCTTACAGCTACTGAAACATTGCTGAACTGCATACTGGAACTGGACCAATAGAGTCCTTGCTTAGACATCACTGGCACGCTGGTATAAACAACGTCTTGTTTATGTTCAATTCAAAGTTTAAATAATTCAAATGGAATGGCATATGGGCTGTGTTTATATTTCCATCCAGGTTCATGATATTTTTATTACAGTCCCATTGTTCCAGCCAATCGTCTGCTTTACACTCTAGTATAGTACTGTAAGTGCTTGTATTGCACTAACCGTGTTTTACCTTATTGTTTAATGAAGCAATAATCTTGCAAAACAAGAGTATTTTGCAAGTACTTCGCAAAGATGGTGCATAGCAGTTTGTATAATAATAAGCAGTCTGCTTTTGCAGAACTTTACTTGCACATCTTTCCTTAATCTAAACGTACATTAACATTTTACAAATAAATAGACCTAATTTCCTTGCAGTAGCTGTCCTTAACTAAACGGTCGCGAGTTGCTGCTCGTGTGGGATCGCATTTTGAGGTGAAGCTGGAAAGTCCAATAGAAGCATACATACTCAGAGCCAGGTGTGTGGTCACGCAGCCGAAGATGAAGGCGGTGAGGAAGGACAGCGAGATGATGAACATGTAGAAGAAGCGATAGTTGCGTTTTCCCACGCAGTTTCCTACCCAGGGGCAGTGGTGGTCAAAACGCTCTAAAGAACAGGAAAACACATGAGTGAGTTCATATTGAGAAGTTAAAACAGCACACACGTGACCTAATTAGGGCATCAGCTGACTTTGTTTTATTGCCTAGACCTGAGCAACTGTAGCAACTCCAGATCAGAACACTGCCTCCAGAGGCTTGTACAATGGGCACTATGCATGATACGTGCATCACTTTTTACCCTGATGTGCTCATCATTCTGGAATAGGGTCAATCTGACCTTTTCATACTGCTCTAAAGTCCAATCTTTATTTTTTTCCCCCCTTGATTAGTCTTACTAACAAGTGATTTTCTTATGGCCACACAGCTGTTTGGGTTCCCAATCGTGTGAGTTCTCGTCATATTGCGCGAGTCAAAATGCTTCAATGCGTCAAAATACTTTCACTATTAAACATACAGTAGCTCTGTACTCTGGGGATTTTATTTTTACAATGCCCTTTTTTTACGATGCGTTTAAGTGATCTCTATTCACTATTGTTTTTGAGTTGACAGTTCAGCTCTTAACCCAATTCAAGTAATTTCATATCTCCCTAGTTGTTCTCTTTGCTTAACACAGGCCAATAACTTGACACTTCTGACACAACAGCTTTTTGTGTATCATTATACTGTATGATGCATGATAATTTTCCGCCCATCCACCCGACCATAAATCCATCCGTCCATCCATTATTTCTTATCCAACCATCCAGCCAACCAGCCATCCAGCCAACCAGCCATCCAGCCAACCAGCCATCCATCCATCCAACCAGCCATCCATCCAACCATCCAACCAGCCATCCAGCCAGCCATCCAACCATCCATCCAGCCAGCCATCCAACCATCCATCCAGCCAGCCATCCAACCATCCATCCAGCCAGCCATCCAACCATCCAACCATCCAACCAACCATCCAGCCATTCAACCAACCAGCCATCCAACCAGCCATCCAACCAACCAGCCATCCAAGCTGAGAAGCCAGTCAATTGAAACATGCACTACAACTTATTTCCCAAGAAATATGCTGCATTTAGGACAGTGTTAAGTAGTAATAAGGCTTAGTGATTAGCACTGTCGCCTTGCTCCTCCAGGGTCCAGGTTAGTTTCCCGCCTCTGGGTCTGTTAGCACAATGTTTGCCTGTGCTTGGTGGATTTCCTCCGGGTACTCCGGTTTCCTCCCACAGTCCAAAGACATGCAGATTAGGCTGCAGACTGGTGTCTCCAATTTGCCCGTAGTGTGTGAATGTTTGTGTGAATGTTGACCAGGGGTTATACCACAGTCATAAAAATGGGAATAAATACAATGGTCAACATTGGCCTCCACGGTTCCTATTTGTACTACAAAGGTGCCTAGATGGCTGGATGGAAGTACTTATGATCGAAATTGGCAAATTCACATGTAGATAAGCACAATTGCAAAGCTTTTTTCTTCTTTAGAGAGAGAAAACTCTCTCTAAAGAATAGCCGTGTCAAGAGGGAAAGAAAATATCATCCCTGCCATTACGTCACTACTCACCCACACAGTTGTCACATAAGCTGCAGTGGGAGGTCCGGGGCGGACGGAAGATCTTGCAAGTGAAGCAATACTTTAGCTTAACGACCTGCTGGTTGATGACGACCTCCTTGGTTCGAGGAGGAGGGCGATAAGATGAGGTACATCCGTTGGGGTTGTCTGCAAATGAATGAATAAATAAATACATACAAACATTTCTAGCAAAGGAGTACAATGTTCCTCATAAACAACCAAAGTTAGAAAAAGATGAAAGTCATATCATGGCAAAGGGACTATTTATATTACTGTAGCATGTGTAATAAACTGCAATGTTATCATGATGATGTGATGCTGTGGTACGTGTTGTGTTAAAAATAGGATATTTCTATAGTGGGAAATTCTTAGACCATCAGATAGCGTAATGTGGAAATTGGATAAGGTATATCTGATAAACCACAATTCCTGTTTGAGAAGGGCATTCAGGTCAGAAATTATAAAATAACAGAACTCAGTTATAAGAGCAAAAACTTCCTTTATTTCCCTGTTACACTAAAGCACTTACACCAGCCTTTCACTAGTGCTTGGATATCAACAAGGTAGAAAGTCTTCTCGGTCATTTCTAGAGCCGTGATAGGACTGCCTGCTTAACGTCTGAAACGCTGGCCTCCCAGGAACCCATCTAATATCCCACACATGTGGAAATGTGGAAAGCGAGGTCAGGCCTGTACAGGGGATGTGGCAATAAGTCCCAGCTGAGTTCCTGTAATGTGCGAGTGATGTTACCAAATGATTGTGTGCAGAGTTCTCACAGACAGATGCATCTCTTGCGCAAGTTGTCTACAAATTATGTTCAAGGATCAGGCGTTCTACTTGGTGAATTTTCACAGGAGTGACTTCAGTGGGATCCGAACCCCACTTGACCAGTAAAGTACATGAATGTACAACCTTCTTTAAAAAAACGTTCAAAAGTTTCACTGTGGCTAAAAGTCACAGTCTTTCATAATGTGTTTAAAATCTTCTGTGAATATCAATCGGTTTTATACCTTAAATGTTGGGGGAGGTTCAACATGGACATTTTCTTTTTGGACCAAAAACTAATCATTCTAATGACTTTCAAGTCATCAGAGCAACCATCTCAGGTTATTGCCCACTTCCGAACTAGTACTTGTATTGGAAAGGGAAGCTGTAAGCTGTGTCCAGTATAAGCAGACACTGAAAGTGAGTAATTGAGTGAAATGCAGTCAGGCAGTTTACATTACATTACATTAGTAATGTAATCCTGTCACCGGTTTCACCCGTGTGTAGCTGATGATCAGTGTTGTTCAGTTCACCTGGCGGTGGTGTTGATGTTATAGCTGACGGAAAAACACAGACACATCAATGGATTTGGTGATCATTAAACCTCCAGTTCTGGAAAAGGAGTCCAAAACATGCAGTTCCTCGAATGACCAATAGGAGCTGGCTCTAAAAGCGAGTCAATCCCCATAGACCCCCGCCATTTTTAAATGTTTAACTTTACTTTGTTTACTCATGTTAACTCATCAATTAACGATACATTAGACCATAAAATTAGGCATAATTAGGGATGTCGCTAATTTGAGTGACGGATGCATTCGGCCCAAACATGCCGCTAAAAAGTTCCTCACCTTACTGTAGGTGTAGTGTCCGTAACTTGTTTTAAATTAAAATCTTTCAATGATATCTTAATTTGCCAGAGTTTCACCTGAATGACAGTTATCATTCAGGTGAATATCATTATAATTTCACATGAAAAGACATAAACTTGAAAAAGTGTATTAATAAATTAAATACAAAGTGCAAAATTGTTAAAATATTGCAAAATGATTTTGACATGGTTACGGACACTACAAATGTTTTTTTTTTTTTTTTTTTTAAATCCTTAATTTCACACTGAATTTTTTAAATCTAAGCAACAATTTTTTATAGGTCATACACTTGTAGAAGCTTACACTCATTTTATTATCAATCATAGGATCTCATAAGAATATAATATAAATAATTAGCATTTTAAATTATTATTGTTGCTTGAAGCGAGACAGTATAACGCTGGAAAAATGGCCGTTTTTGAGGCATCTCTCCAAAACGGCTGAAGTCAGCAGCTTGACATTTTTAGGGAAGCAAGACTGGTCACTTCTATGTTGTGTAAACTTTAGAAGTAACATCTTTGCCACACACATTCTCTGTATTATATGTATAACATAAAAATTGTAATAAAACCGATTGCAGGTATCATACCGCTAGCTGTCTGCTATGCATCATTTCAGCTAATCAGTTCACACGTGATGACGGCAATCGATCAACCACAAAATAATGTTAGCATATAAATAAACTCTAAAGCTAAGCTAGTTTGTTTAGCCTATCTGCTCATTTATGGATTAACAAATGTTTAGGCGGAGTCAGCTTGTAGATGACCATGGGGTTTGAACCTGGTAGCTTCTGAACCGTAGTCCAATGCCTTAACCACTGAGCTACATCTGACTGGACGATTGGAAGTGTGCAAGACCTAAGAAGAAGATTATTCCACCTCACCTACGCACTACTACTGCAGTCTGAACTCTAGATCAGCCCCAGCCTCGCTTCTGCAGAACACGTTGTGTTGTTCTTAAGCCCTGCTAATCCATCATCCCCTCGTCCCCCCGGGGTATGAATAATTTTCCACCACGAATCATATTTCAGTTACGTTCTCCGAATCCGTACAAGATGAATGACTAAACTGGAACAGTGACTAAGTGTGCTCACCGATCTGTTTCTCGATGTCGGCTGCCTCCTCAGGTGTCGCCCTAGGAAGAATGCCAGGGTCTGAGAAGCTGGTCTGAAGAAGGGAGATGAGCACAAACACGAAAAGGACTGCTCCGATCACCGGGATGCAGCCGGTCAGGTGTTCAACCAGGAAAGGACAACTAGAAACACAACAGAGATAAAATAAGGAGTTAGTAGTTTCTGCATACACTGGCTAGATATATCTAAGATCAGGGAGTCTCAATTTCAAGACTTTACAGTGAACATCCAAAAAAAAAAAAAAAAAAAAAAAAAAAGTGAGGACTGAAAGGAAATGTCCAGTATTGTTCAACTGCTCTTCAGTTTCTGATTGGCGGGTACTGTCCTTCCTCTAGCCTCTGATTGGCTGGATATTGGACCGCCGTAATCAAGGAAACAAGACGAGAGAAATTATTGGATCATTGGCTAATCCCTGACCTGATTAGGATCTTTGGAAATGAAAACCCGCGGTATAGTTCCGTACAATGGCGCTAAAGGGTCAAAAACAAAATGGCCACCGGAATGAAAAATTTGAAATGCACCTCCTTCATGGCAACGCGCTAGGGTTGTTCTGCTCACAAAACGATGAAACTTGTGGGCGACTTGGAGTATGAAATTCTGCCTCATAACCCCCTATCCCCCCCTCTCCGCTGAGTGAGTAACTTCTTCCATCACTTGAAGAAACCACTTCGTGGCAGGCGTTTCAAAGATGACAAGGTGATTACTATAACTTTAACTACTATAACCTCAAGAGTCAAAAAAGAAGACTTCTTCAAAGACGGTCTCCACCAGATCATCCATCGTTTAGAGAAGTGTGTCTCCTTAGGTGGAGGATATGTAGAGAAGGACTAAGCTCACGACCAACGCTCATTTGTACCACATAGGTCACGTGATAAACTTCCAGGAGAGCAGAGGAAGCGGCGCTAAGAAGTTCAATAAACCATAAAGACCCTGTGGCGTTCTCTTCCTGTTTCTCTTCCTTCATTGAACGTTCTTAAAGTTGGGGAGAAAAAAAAAGTGTTTAGATCAAACGCTACAAGATTATCTGATCGGTCTTTGTGTGATCAATCATTTACTGTAAGTCGTAATCAGAACAATTTCATCCAGATAAAAAAAAATCTTTCTACCTTTTTTTATTTTATTTTATAATGATAAATATATTTTGATGTTCAGAATAAATTGGAATGCATACTGTGAGGCTCAGGTGCTCAGCATAAAAAGAGAAGGATGTCGAAGTTGAGATAAGGTTAAAAGTTCAGGCTTTATTTGTCACATACATTACTGCACAGTGCCATTTTTTATTCTTCGCCTATACCAGCTTTGTTAGGCGACTAGGGGCCAGAGCGCAGGGTCAGCCATGTTTACGGCGTCCGTGGAGCAGACAGGGTTATACTGTAGGCCTTGCTCAAGGACCCAACAGTGGCAACCGAGCGGAGCTGGGGCTCGAACCACCGACCATCCGATCAGTCTTTCTTCAGAACTCAGAGGCTTAACACTCAGTGCCTGAGAATTAATTATTAACAAATACACTTTCACTCACTCATCGTCACCGCCGTCGTCCAGTATAGAGTCATAGGGTGGTGGTGGTGGGGTAGGGGGGGGGGGGTATGGGATGTGTAGAGCCTATACAAGGATGGGATGCGCAAGCCATCGCATGACACACACACTACGGTAAATTTGGAGCTTAATCTGCACGTTGGAAGGAAACCGGAGTACCCTGAGGAAACCCACCTAGCCAAGCATGCACACGGACCAGAATCGAACCCAGAAACTGGAAGAGCGAGGCGACCACTTAAGCAAAAACAACGGATTATGTATATAAATCAATTAAATACTTGATTATTATTTCATAAGGATTATGGAGTATGTATGGAATGTGTCGATAACTGCAAAGCACATTATTGCAGACCAATAACACACACACACACACACACACACCAGTATCAAATACTTACTCGAAGACGAAAAACAGGCCACTTGTGATGAGGATGAGCCCCATGGTGAGAGGAAGAACACCACTCTGACGTGCCAACATGATCCGACCGTCACAGAAAAACCGATTCTTTCCCGGAAACACTTCCCATTTTTTCCTCCTGCGCTTCTTTTCCTGCGCGCGCGGAGCCGCGGTGTGTCCCGGTGTCGGTGCGGCCAGCGCGTGAGGATCGATTTGTTGATATTCACAGCTTTTCATGGCTTCCTGGTAGTGCAAGTGAACCGTCATCCGATTGGTTTTATTCCTCCCAAATAAACACTTACACTTCCTGTGTCCTCCTGTCCTCAGTCTCTAACAAGATCCTAAACAAACAAACAAACAAATAATAATAACTCCTCAAACCCGATAAGAGTTCCGCATCTCGGCGGGTCTTTCAGCACGCTTCCATCTCCTCTATCAGAGGCTTCATCACTGTTACTCTGTAACTCGTCAGACGCGTAAAACCGAACCGTTCCAGGTAGTGACGTCATGCATCGACTTCCTGCATGGGCGCGTGAGATCTTCAATTTCTGCGCTCGAGTTTTTTTCTCTTTTTTTCTTATTTATATCCGCTTGTTACGTTTATTGACTGATATTACATTATTTGAGTTGAAAATTATCATTCATATAATAATAATAATAATAATAATAATAATAATAAGTAGAAGAAGCATTTCAAAGGACCAGTTCGTTTCAGGGGGAAATCAATACGTACATCCTTCAGTCGCCAGATGACGTCAGAACAAGAACATTCCTGAGATCATCAGCATTATGATTTCACACGATATTCTGTTAATCTTGTTAGAAGAAAAACAAAAAACATCTCAACTCAACTCATCTTTATTTGTATAGCACTTTAACCACAAGAATGCCCCAAAGTGCTTCACATAAATAATAAAATAATATAGTAATCTAATAAAAAAAAATATAATAATAATTATAATAATAATAAATAAAATTTTGTAAAATAATATTAGAAAGGAACATAATTAAAATCACCACACATATCTAATCAAAACAATATGTAAAATCAACATCTCATGTTAGTTTAAACGCCAGAGAAAACATGTGAGTTTTAAGATTGGACTTAAACACCCTCAGTGATGTGGCCTAATGAATGGTCAATGGTAGGTCATTCCACAATTTGGGTGCCGCCACAGAGAACGCCCGATCACCCCTGAGCTTGCATGACAGATGATCCTGCAGCACTGCACATACTTCCACCTGACCATAAACAGGGACCTCATCTAAAACTGTTCCTGAAAAAAAAAGAAAAGAAATATAAAAGAACATAATTGTATCAGTTTAATCAGAATATAAACAAGAGCATGATTTAATTATTACTTTTTAATTACATTTGATTGACATTTACTCAATTGATATTAATTCTTCCGTCATAGCGCCAGACCAAGCTTACTATTTATGTACTTACAAAATACTTCTGTCAAGAACACAGAATATGAAGGAAAAAAGTTAATATTTAAATGATTTGCTTTGATCTCTGAGAAGAAATTTTTGATTGAAAACGGATATGTGTGTGTAATGGACAAATATTGGAAATTTGTGATTTGTTGGTACTTGGTTGATGAAATGGTTAGATGATTGGTCACTGGAGAATGTGATCAGTGATTGGTCATTGAGGAACAATAGTGATCACTTAAAATAATAGATATTATCACAAAACTGATTATACAAGATGCATGAACATCACCATACAAGATGATTTACAAGATACATGAAAATCTAGAACCAGTGATAATATTTTGAACAAAATCCACAAATGTGACATCACAGCTGAGGAAATGCATATGTGAACACATGTTGGAAATAATAACAGTTGATCATATGTTGGAAATAATACATACAAAAGGAAGTATGTGTAGTTATATCACTCTCCTTGGTGCAGTCGCAAGGAAAAACTCCCTGAGATGACACAAAAAACATTGAGAAACTTAAAACAGAATGCATCCTCTTCTGGGTGAAACCGGATAGAAGTGTTATGTAATGTCTATGTGGATAACATTCATGTAATAAACATAAATGGTTACTCTTCTTCAATTCTATGCTATAAATTTGAACATTAATAATTGTGCTGAAAGGTTGTTCAGGATGACAAAAATCTGGTTACTTCAATCATGAGTAAAAGGAAAATAGGAGCACAAAAAAGTAGCAGGAGTGGATATCCCTACAGGCAACTGTGCATTGTTAATTGAAGCGCTGAGTAAGGGCTCTTGATGTGCTTCCTTGTAATAAATTATGAAAACTATTTTATTATTATTTTATCATGAACGATGTTCATTACAATGTAGTTCTTACCATCTGTTGTAATAAAACACCTGCTGGCTTTCTCAACAGCTTCCTCTTTTGCAGAGCATAGGTTTCATCCATACTTTCCACAGAATTGTGTTTTACTCTGGAAGTTACAAAGAGCCACAGAATCACTTACTATGCAGGCTGTCAGCAATATAGCAGTTTCATTTCTGTTTGGGTCACACAATCATCATCAAAAGATTGAATACATTTGTATAGGTGTAATAGAACTCCATTAGCTCCATTAGAACAGTGAACATTGAAAAGAGTGAAAATTAATAGATCTCCAATAGATCTTCATTTGATTTTCCATCCCAGGGAATGTATGTATGTATCCCATATGTGTAGTGTGTGTGTGTGTGTGTGTGTGTGTGTGTGTGTGTGTGTGTGTGTGTGTGTGTTTTTACATTTACAATTTTTATATTTTTAACATTGAGTTTTCACTGCAGCAAGCTTCTACAATGTTAATTGTGAATTTGTGAAATAATTTATTCTCTATCTTTTCTATTGTCTATTCTTTATCTTATAAGCACACAATATGCCACTGACGTCTTTTGCTTAGTTTTGCATAGCTAGTTTGTGAAATTGGTTTACTTCCTCCACTGTCTTAACATTGTGCTTATATTTCTTACATGTAAGGTGTAAATGTCAATTAAATGTCAATCATAAAGCTTCTTTATGATTCTGTTTTAGTCCACTCTAGTGGGAGCTTTTATCAACACTTTTGAGGGACCAACAGCTGGCCTCTCAGGTCATGGCTCCACGAGGTCTCTGGGGTGTGCTGTGGTGTGTGTGGTACCAGGTCATTGGGAGCAGATCCTTTGGGTGCTGTAGATTGCGGGTTAGGAGGGTCGGAGGCCTTGGCGCCTTTGCCTGTTGTCCATTTGTCCATTTATGGATTAACCAGGATTTAGACAGAGTCAGTTCCTGCCAAAATGGACTTCCAAAGTTGAGTGTTAAAATCAGTCTTCTGAAAACCTATGGGCGAACTCACAGAGGATTTGTCCAGTTCCTATGCAGTCTATGGTCATCATTGTATCTAGTGGTCAAAAAAGGAAATACAAGCGAGAACAGAGACTCATTGTGGTTGGAATTACTTCATGACCATGACTGGGAAGTAGAAGCAAGCAGAATAATGATACAGTATTACCTTTTGTGTGTTTGTCTTACACAGTGTGACAATATTGATGGAATCCATACCTACTGAAACAAAATCCCAAATATACATTGAATACGATATTGAAATTTATGAAAACAAGCCCTGATGTTTTTAGTCCATAATTTTCAATACTTTTGCTGATTTGAAAATTATGTAATTAGCAAGTTCGCTGATATCAGTCTTGCACCAAGTGTACCAAATTTCAACTAACAGAAACCTCCATAATTGCAAGAATTGCTTAAAGCTAAAAAAATTTTTAAAAACAACCTACAGTAAATTACTTTAAAATGATGCAGATTAAACTAATAGATGAAAGTGTGGGTCTTAAAATAGCTCCTAAGTAGATGATTTGGGGGCAACTGGTAAACATGGGTGCAGTAATGCAAGTAATAAATAGTTCAGAAAATATTTCAGCAATAAAAGCAAAAAAAATGACTATGATTATATCACAAACAAACCGGAAGGTCATGTGTTTGCTTTATTTACCAAGATGTTTGTTGTAAGGGATCAGATGCAGTGACCTAACTTAGCTAATACAGCGCCACTGGAGAGCAATGTTTAGCCTGTACAACTCTCTGATATTTGTCGGTGGCGGTTAACTCCAAATATCATCAGTGAGTCATGTTTTATATCAAATAATAAATGACCTTTTTTCCAGACTGCTATGAACAGGTATTATTGAATGACAGCAATAGGCTCGTTTAAAGGTCTTTCTGATTAACCCATAAATTAAACTCAAATTCACAATAAACTAAAATTGAATGTGCATTAAAATACAAATCCTGTCATTTATATATGTGTAGGTTTGAAACATCTGAATCAATAAGGTCAACCCCAGCTCTTCTCTTAGGGTATAATTTCCTTAGAAAATTTCCTCTCATCATTTCCATGAACAGGTTTTTAAAAGAAATTCCTATGTACAGTAGGAACTTTTTAGTTCCACTTCAGTGTTATCAGCGCTGACTTGATTACCATCCCAGGCATTTCCAAGAAACTTCCCTAAAGCAGTGATGACTTCCTCAGTGAAATGCAGATCTGTTGGCTTGGATTGAGCCTATACCTGGGAAGTTACTAGGAAAGCAGTGGTAGGTGGCAGAGATGTTTTCAACTGTGGAAGTTCACAACAAGAATTTCAATATGATTCAAAATGAATTTCCCAGGGAAAAGCTACAGCGAAACAAGCCAAACAGGCTCTTATACAAACAGCATGCGGAGTCAAAATCAAGCACAGTAATTTGTTTAAACCAGCTCTGTGAGTTCATTTCAGGAAGTAAAACTTTTGTTGCTTTGCCGCTTCACATTAAATGATACAAAGGTATGTGTACAGTTGTGACCAAAAAGTATTGGGACAAATCAATAGCATTCCCATATTTTTGGTTTATGCCATGAAATTGCTTTAGTTAGTATGAAGTCCTTCATTCTTCAAAACATGTTGTATACAGCTGGGCATAGAATCGAAAGGTGTCTGCAGTACTGATTGCTTTCTGAAGATTATGTGCATAAATTTGTTCCGGAGCTCCACTATATCTTATATAGTATAACTTATAACTTAAACCAACTGTTTCTAATTAGAACAATTATTCAGCCAGGCAAGAGCTAGTTAGTGACATCACCTGTTGTGTGCACATGAAAAACTACAATACATGCATATGTTGTATTAATACTTTTGGACACCACTCTTTGTGCACTAGACAACAGTTGGCACAGACTCACCCAGCCTTTCTGAGTACACCAATGATTCTTGCCTGACAGGAGTGGACCCTGATTGATGAGCTTTGTTGTATTGTGTGTCCTGAGATATTTTTCTGCTCACCGTGTATGTAAACAGCGGTTATTTAAGTTACTATATGAGAGACTTCCTGTCAACCCAGACCAGTCTGGTCAATCTCCTCTGATTTCTCTCATTAACAAGGTGTGTCAGACTTCAGACTCTTCAAATAGAAGATTTTGCTGTTGTTTTTTCTCATTCTGTTGAAACTCTAGAGAAGGGTTTTTGAACTCCAGTCCTGGAGGGCCAGTGTTGAGCACAGTTTGGTGATTCTTCTGCTCAAACACAGCTGAGCTGATTTAACTATCTGTTAAGTTCCATGTTCAGAGGGTGTGTTTAGGTGTTTGTAAATTACAAAATGTGCTGGACACTGTCCCTCCAAGATTGAGAATGAAGAACCTTGCGCTAGAGACTGTGAAAATCCCAGGAGACCATCAATATCACACTATGTTTTTTTCTCATTTTGATGTTTGATTGAACATTCTATTCAGTGAACATTAACTTAAGAGTGATAACTGCATCAATGAGCAGGTGTACAGACGTTCCTATTAAAGTGGTCAGGTGTACATGCATAGAAGTGATGTGGAAAATACAGTGCACTCTAAAAGATTTAATGAAATCATAAAGGTTTATATACATTACATGGATGTGCATGCTTTTACATCTTTGACCATCACAATTTCAGAGACAGACATTGAGGTAATATGAAAATAACATATTATTGCTTTTTGATAGGGATAGGTTTCTCTTCCAGGGTCAAGGGTTCAATTCCTGCTTCAGATGTGTGTGTGTGGGGGGGGGGAGATGTATGTGCTTGGTGGGTTTCCTCCAGGTACTCCGGTTTCCTCCCACAGTCACAAAGACATGCAGATTTCCAAATTTCACATATTGTGTGTGTGTGTGTGTGTGTGTGTGCGCTGTGATGGACTGGCACGCTGTTATAAGCGGTATAGAGATAAGTGGTATAGAGAATGGGTGAGAGTGAGTGATTTCTGATAACCTATACACATCCATGTTGTATATCTTTACTCACATTGGACACTAAGCATACATTGAGAAAGGTGTTCTACTTACAAGGATGTTTTTAATAACTGACAACAGGGTGAGAGTGTGCATAGACACATGCTGACATTCAGACACACACACACACATATATATATATATATATATATATACATACTGTATATGTGTGTGTGTGTGTGTGTGTGTAATGGAGAACCATTAAATACATGTTTAAATAAAAACACTTGGGCTCGTCCGGGATTTGAACCCGGGACCTCTCGCACCCAAAGCGAGAATCATACCCCTAGACCAACGAGCCAGTTAGAAGACTTGAATTCAAATTTCTATTTTAAGCTACAGTAAACAGTCTACGTGGCACCTGTATTTAAATCTGTACACTAGATGGCGATAACGGACAGAAACTGCTTTGTTTCTCTATTCGATTCGAGAGTCTGGAATCTTCGATTCTGATTCGGTGCTTTCAACGCTTTTGAAGCTTTCTGATTAAAAATCCATCGAGAAAGTGAGAGAAAGAGATGTACCTGAATTTCTGTTTTAACTTATGGAAGTGTTTAACACCTTTGGGATGAACTGGAACCCAGATCTCCTCACCCAATATATCAGGAACAAAATGTTCAATATAAGCACATATGGGTGTGACGACCTTGTGTCCACATACTTTTAGCCATATATGGTTACGAATTGTAATGAATTGTACATTAGTGGGATAAGATAAAGTGTTCGGGAATGGTATACTACCCTACAGTATTTAGACAAACCTGCAATGACATTGTATCCACATACATATACTTCAATATGGAGTGGGTTCCCCCTGTTACAGCTATAACAGCTTCAACTCGTCTTGGAAAGCTCTCTACAAGATGTTGGAGTGGTTCTGTGGGAATTCATGCCCAGTCATTCTTTAGAGCATTTATGACGTCAGGCACTGATGTTGGATGAAAAGGCCTGGGTCGCAATCTCCATTCCAGTTCATCCCACAGGTGCTCGATGGGGTTGAGGTCAGGGCTCTGTGTTAGGGCCAGTCAAGTTCTTCCACAACAAATTCATCAAACCATATCCTTACAGTACTTGCTTTGTGCACTGGGTCACAATCATGTTGGAATAGAAAAGGGCCTTCAACAAACTGTTGCCACAAAGTCAAAAGCTTAGCATTGTCCAAGATGTCTTGGTATGCCGAAGCATTAAGATTACCCTTCACTGGGGAACTAGGGATAAGCACCTGATTGAAACACCCGAATCCCCCCACTAAAAAACAAACAAAAAAAACTCCTCTTCCCAGTTATGTTGGACTAATGGCACTTAGTTATTAACCTAGTTAACCCAGTGTAAGTATGTATCCAGTGATG
>JAQMYK010000021.1:12953111-12969864 GCA_030014345.1 Clarias buthupogon
AAGTACCTCTCATCCCTCCCCTCTGAGAGAGCTCGGCCAATCAGCTCTCTCTAGACCTCCGGCTGTGAGAGGAAAACTGCATCACCTGGGAATCGAACCAGCGATCTCCGGATAATAGGACGAGCACTATAATTATAATTTCTAAGTAAGCTAAGCATATAATTCACTCCTACCACATGGGACGGACATGTGCAAAAAGAGTGCACAACTTGTAGGATTATAAAGAAACGGCACTGTTTTACCGCCTAAAATAGCTCCACAGTCTCAAAACTCAACTTGACAGTGAGCACGTGAGTTGTGTGGCTGTGAGCACCGCGACCACGACTTTTGACTAATTAGTGCTCACAGTGTTTACAGACTGGTGTAAGCATGTGTAATCAGGGGGTTTGAGACTAAATCGCTCAGAGTTTAGAGAAAATGGCAGATCAAAGACTTTTAACAAGCACGATTTTTGATGCAATTTTGCGAATTTTGTAAGGCTTCAAAAATATGCTTCAGTTGCGCCGCTCGGAAGCTTCTGTGGTACAGAATCGTTTATATTGGAGGCTGATCAGCTGATCACCGGTCACGGCCAATCAAACTGAAACTGATCGACTGGTTCATCAAATGTTAGTGTGGCGGTAAGTGAATCACTGAACATGAGAATCGTGATTCATAACTGAATTGATGTTTTTTCCCGTCTCTATTATCGTTATACTGTCTCAATGTTCCAAGGGCCAGGAGTGCGATCATGGCTTCGGGGCTCTGAAAAAATTTTCACCACTAGCGAAATGCTGAGATAAGTGCATTAGTGTAGAAATGGATCATATAGAGTAATAAAGGGGCCTTTTACTCTCATACCTAGGACTGGATTTTGAATCAAAAACCTGACATTAAGCACCTCTAATCTGCATAATTTTTCCCACCGTTTGTGTTCATATACTGTCCCCTTTAAAATATAAAACATATTTGTAATCACATGACTACATGATTTTTTTTTTTTTTAAAGCCATGAATTTACTAATCACTATTATGTACAGTATGGCAATTAATCGTCCATCAGTCTTGTTTTTTTTTTTGGTCGTTTTTTTTTTTTTTTTTTACTCATTATGACCAGCTTAACACGAAAACCTGACACACTTAACTGGTAAAGTAGTAATATGAGGACTATGTTGGGTTTATTAAGTAGGATCCCATAAAACATGATTTTGTCTTGTTATAATCATTAGCCATAGGTCAGATTGCATCAGCCGAAACTGGCTGCTAAACCTCGGCCTTGTTTTTAATCTCCAACAGGAAACACAAATGTTTGCGATGTCTGTAGTACTAACGCTGGGTAATGCTTCTCGTATTTGGCAAATGCAGCACTCTCTAACTTCAACACTTTCAACTTGGCCGTCAGTATTAATCACAAGCGGACATGTGCTCTGATACTTCGAGGAAACTTCTAGTTCAAAACTTTTTGTTATAAATTTTGTCATAAATTATTATAGTATCTATTGAATTTTTTTTTTTCTACACAGAAATATCCAATGGAGAGCTGCTAATTGAAAAACATCATACAATACTCATCCACATTGGATAACAACAATCCGTAAATATAAAACCAAATATTGAGGATGAAACGAACATGTTTCAAAGCTTACTGTAATTATATAAATAATGATGATAAATAATAACTAATGTGAATAAATAAAGATTTAAAGGGGGGAAAATAGATGAACTAATCCTAGTCTAGTTTTTAAATGCAGCACAAATATGGTAAATTAGGTTTAAAAACTTTTACAGAAGAATATTACAACCACTTCACAAACAAATATCACTAATATTTCATAATAAATGTCATAAAGAAAACTAATTATAATAAATGTACAATTATAATTACTGGGGGGAAAAAGTGTTGCACCAGCAACTAATTTTATCGTACATTTAGTTGCATCATGCATTCAGGCACCTACTCTTAGATTATGTTATTTAGTAGGGTTTCTCTCAATTAGCCAAACACTAAATTTCCCAGAGTAAGCTGCCACAGCAAACAAAGATATTAAACTGTATTCATGGTACTGTTAACCCAAAACACAAAATTAGCTCACTCACTGTGTGACATATCCCTTCAGGCATACATACAGTACATTTCAGTTAAATGAACACTAAGTATAAATGATGTTGAAGATTGAAGAGAGACCTTGTGTGATTGTAAACAAATAACTTTTTCAAAATCAGCAATAATGTTGTTTCGTCTCATAAAGGTACAAACACAGTGGGTCAGACGATGACGTCTTCTGCTGGGCTCTTTAGCAAGGCCCTTAACCTTCATCTGCTCTGTTACATAAAATTAAATACATGTGAGGCTGGATAATGTCATCTTTGAAATGCAATAAATGTTAATGTAAATGTTTTGTAAGTAAAGAAGTAAAGCTGTAACATTTTTACCCTTATATGATGTTTAGTTCTATGAGACTCACATTCAAATGACTCATTTTTTCAGCCTAGGATGTACAGTATTGGCCTTAACCTATTTTCTGTTAAGAGCATGGACAATGATTGTGCAAATCCTGCACATTTATATTATATCAGTTGTGTTCAGGTCTCCTAAACCTAGTTGGAACCTAAACATGACAATACATGCATAAATAAATTGATATAAAAGTAACTACAGTACATAGATAATAAGGAGATGTCTCCTTGACATAAGGTCTACTTTATATATAGGCTATTTCAAATGAATGAAGCAGGCTATATGTGAAGTAGGTGTAAACATATATACTGTATATATACTGTATACACAGTATATATACACTGTATATGCATACATACACACTACCGGTCAAAAGTTTGGACACACCTTCTAATGGTCTTTCCTGAATTCTTAGATTTGTTATTTCTACATTTTCAAACAATGCTGCCATGCAAAATATGTAATGATCTCATTTGAACAATTGATATTGAGATGTGTCTACTACTTATGCACTAAAAACCTTCCTAACGGCTCTAATCTGAGGTGCTGTTTGTTAAATGGTGATTTCTGAGGTAACTGGTGACTCTAAATGAACTTCTCCTCTGCAGCAGAGGTATGTTTTGGTCTTGCTTTCCTGGGAATGTCTTCATGAGAACAAGTTTCATCATGGTGCTTGATGGGTTTTGCCAATGCATGCTTTTGCCAGAACATCTGACGTTCTTGTTTTAAAAATAACTGACTGTTGCTGTTACTAAATTACCTAATGCCATATGTGTTATTTCATAGTTTTGAAATCTCCAGTACTGCTGAATATAGATCATTAAACAAAAATGTATTAGAAGGTGTGTCCAAGTTTTTGACTGGTGTCCAAACTTAAAAAGCACCAAAGCGTACTTCTATCTAAATTGAAAACTAAGGCAACCAAGTCAACTAAGGAGAATACATTTGCTGTAGCTGAATTGACCTCCATATACAGTACAACAGCATGCGCTGTGGGCTCAGCTATGAATATGGATTAATTTTCGTTTAAATAAAAACACATATAGAGCCTATAGGCTTATATACGTCCTGAATGTTTAAAAGAAAAAAAAGAAGACAAAGAAAAAAGTATTTAAGGAACGATCAGTCTTTTGTAAGTCAAATATAGCAACCATAACCCAACAATACCTCCACCAACAACCCCATCCCTAGTCAACTAGGGTCTCTCTCATTCACATTAAGACATATACTGTACACGTTGAGAAAGACAAAACAATCAGAGGTGTCATGTGCGGCAAATACACTTGCAACACACACCTACATATACACACATTCATAGTGAAGTGGTGCATAATGGGTCATAGTATTGTCTATGGGGGTTAGTCATACTGTAGGTTTAAAAATCCAGTGTGTACTGTACATGCCAGCGTGTCTTTCCACTTGTTGTCTTTAACACAATATGAACATCACACAAGGTAAATTTACTTCAAAAAGAGAAACAGATGTTAATTCAGTAGTAGTGTAGTATTTAGTAGTGTAGGGTTTTCCTAGACAACTGCATGCATGACAGTAAGTCTAAAATAAAAGAAGTGTGAGTATCAGTGACTTAACAATATTGGCATATCTTTAGGCTGTCTGTAAGCATAAACATAAGCATAATCATAAGCATAAACATAGCAAAGTCAGAGTGGTGTAAAAAAAAAAAAAAAAAGGACTGATGAGTGCCACTGCTACATCACTTCATGCATTTAGTCACTTTGTTAACGGATAAAATTATGCAATTATTGATTTATTCATTTATTTATTAATTCATATATTTGTTTTCCATCTAATTGTTGCTGTTGTCCCTGGACGACGCTCGTGCACTAGTCCTTTAAACACCCTCACTTGCACAGTAATAGTACATGCAGTATGTACAGTGCATAGATTCATCCTTCTGCTCTAGTGCATGACAGCGTGTCTTCAGTGGAGTTTTCCTGTAAATGGACTCACCTTTAAACGCAGTGCAGCGCGGGAATCCCGGAGATATCCGCGTGCCACTGTCACCGCGCGCGCGGAGAGAACCAGCAGCGCGCGCGAGCTCCGCTCAGCTGATTCCTCAGAAGCCACGAGGGCGCGAGGAGCTGCCCCATTCGTCCCGCCCACATCGCCACGCCCCTTCTCCCAGACTCCTTTAACCCTTATTCCACTTTACTTTAAACGCAATGTAACAAGAATATCAGCATGAAAGATTAAAAAAAATTTTTTTTTAGAAAATATATGGCCAAACATATGTGGACTTCTGACACATCAACTTCTCCAATCTGTTACCACAAAATGAAATTTGCTATTGTTTTTTTTTTGTTTTTTTTTGCAACAACTGTTTTCTATCTTTGCTGCTACTTTAAATTTAAATTTTTACTTTTAATTTGTTTATTTATTTATCTACCTCAACCCATTATTTATTTAGTTTTGTTCATTTATGGTGTTAACGTCTTGTATTAGCTAGTCAGCTAATTATGTGTCTTAGTTAGCTAGTTAGTTTAGCACCTTGGGTCCTGGAGGGATGTTGTTTCATTTCACTGTGTACTGAACTGCATATGGTTGAAATGACAATAAAAGCCTACTTGGGTTGACCGCATGGTGGTGTAGTGGTTAACACTGTGGCCTTGTACTGTGTGCATAGAGTTTGCATTGTCCTCCACGTGCTTAATGGATTTCATGGTCCAAAGACATGCTAATTATCGTTCCCAAATTTCCCATAGTGTGTGAATCTTGACCAGAGGGTCTACCACGGTTGTAAAAATGGGAATAAACACAGTGGTACCTTGGCATACAAACGCCCCGCCTCATAAATTTTTGCCTGAAGAACTTAAATGTTGCAAGAAATTTGCCTCGGCATATGTTTACAAGCATTTTCAGCTTGAGTTACGGAACCCAACCAAACACCGGCTTCAACCAAACAGCGACGTTCAAAACCTGTTTTATATTTTTTGTGGGTTTTTTGCCATTGTGTCCAAGATTTTGTTGAAGATATAGCACCGTAGGTCCTGAGAATGTTAGCAAGGACGGTAGCAAGAAGAGAGCACTTTAATTTTTAAAGCAGCAAAAGAATTATACCTTAATGTTAAGCGAGATTTAATGACTATTCATTTTACTTCTTTTACATGTCTTTTCTAAATGATGTGATTGTTTCTTAATGCAAAAATATGATTATAGTGTTGGAAATTAGTATATATTGGTAACAGATTATCTGCATGTACATTATGTCCCATGAGGCGTTTCTCAATATGAAATTTCACCCTTAAGAACTCGCCTCCGGAGTGGATTAAATTTGTATGCCAAGGGACCACTGTAAAATAGTCACCATTGGCCTCCACGGTCCCTAGTTGGACTAGATGCCCAGGAGAAACCTTAACTTTGTATGATGTTAACATGTCTCATCATCATACTGTCCTTGAAGTTTTCTGTAGATGTCAATAAGTTTTACGTCTGCATTCATGAGAAATTTTATTAAAAATCCCTTTTATTCTTGAACACCCCTTGTAATTCTGTTACAACATACATTACAAATACAACTTAAAAAACAACAACATAATTTCAACCTTTACTTGTGATACTTATGCTGCTTATACTTATACTTGAGCTTATAACAGAGTTCATGGACACAAGAGCTTCTTGCACACAGCAGATGCACCTTATGTCGCTTGTACATTGTAACGTTATCACCCTGTTTAATTTCCTCGATCGCACCAGTAAGCGTCAAAACTGGTAACGATCTGGAACGGCGGTTTATTTAGTGTAATTACACGTCTACCCATGAATCTACTATTTTACCACCTCAATGGCAGCTTGTGCTCTGTTAGTTTGCTAAATGTCAAATCCGGAATGACATTTGAGGATGCTTGGATAAAGTGACGGATGACATTTGAGCCCTGATGTTCATGATCCTCTCCTCTGCTAGGCCAGATGTGCAAGGCCACATAAAATTCTCCCGGCTCTTAACTGTTGGTAGATTATGTTCATGAACTTCCAAAACTAGTCAGTTTTTCCATTAGGTCACATTGGCATGACATCCCACAGCCTTTGAGTGAACGGGATATATAACTATATACTGTATTTCTATCTGTTCTTCAAAACTACTGCATGTAAATGTGGTGGATGTGCATGAAGGTTTATTGTACATGTGATCGATCATTTATTTTCTTCTTTGGGTTTTTTTCTTGTTGTTAGTGGGTTCACAGGTTTGAAGGGAGCTCTGATTCCAGGGTCGTCAGCAGCTCTACTTTCTGGCAGCATGATTCAAATGCCTTTTTTGAATATGTGTGTGTGTGTGTGTGTGTGTGTGTGTGTGTGTGTGTGTGTGTGTGTGTGTGTGTGTGTGTTGTTGGATTATGTTGTTAAGGTTTACATGCACTTGTATATAATATAAATAGCAGAAATAATTTTTATGTTTTGCATTTTACATTTATTCCTTGTGATAATCTTTGGCTCACTTCCTCTTATACATGTAGCATAAAGATAGAATGCTGACCCAAAAAGCCAGACATTAAAATTATCTAAATATCTGTCTCAAAGAAAGTGATTCCCAACAGAAAATGCATCTTAAGTCTTGCAGGTTGAATTGACCATCTCACACTCGAAGAATGTCTTGGCAACTTCTGGATTAGCAGTTCCAAAAGGCATGGATACTTGATACGATCCAAGCCCGGAGAATCACGCAACAATCCAACACACATGGACTGAAATTGACCATTTTTGTCAAAGATATTATACCACTCATAGATCAGGGCAGAGATAAACCAGAGACTACGACTATTCTTTTGTTTTTACAGTCGGTGGAGGTCTTAAGGAGAGTTGATTCAAAGTGTTGACAGCACACACACGTCTGGCCGATGCGGACTCATTATATAAAGTTACACGGGCAAGATGCACCACAGAGAGTATTCGCTAATTGGGAATATGTCACCGGGACGACTTTGTTTAATCGAAAATGCCCACCAGACGGTGTCTGGATGATGAATCAAAGATGTAGGGCCCAGCTGCTCTGCAGATAGGATTTGCTAACTACGACCTTTATTTATTTGGGTCAGACCTTTCAGACTGCAAATATTTTAATATGCAATGTGATAAACAATACTGACATCCAAAAATAGCTTCTGTGTGTGTATAATGAGGAAACACAATTTAAAGTAAGAAACTTTAATGTCTGACTGAATGCCATTAAAAAGAACTCCAGGTAACAGATTTTTTTTTGTCCCCTTCTGGCTTTTCTAATTTGCCCCCACATCAAACTGATCGATCCACATGGTATTGGCTATCCATTCCTCTGCACTAAAGATGCCCTGCACCTCCAGTGGCTAGGCATTGTCCAACTGTGGCACCCCTTGCAGTAGTGGAGCCTGAACCCTTGACTTCCATTCAGAAACACAGCGCCTCAACTGCCTGAGCCCCCTTTTACTTCACCCGGGAGTAGTGTCTTCTCTCATGTGTTGCAAGTAACCAACTGGGTCCCCTGCCAAAACAGATATGCATGGTACTGTGTAGCTTCCAGTAGTGGGCCGACCCAAAGCCAACCTAGCTGAGATCTTTGATGAGCTGGGAAAATAAAGCATTAAACATTAGGACAAATCCACCAATACTTGTCAACCTTGATAAATAGGAGGACGGCATGCCGCTCTGATGCCGCCGTTAGCACGGGTAAAGTGCTCAAGATTCTCATAATTGAAATTTCCCACTTTCATTTCAAATCTCAAATAAACGCTGGTAAACCACATTAGTACACACACTCATTTCCTACATTGTTATGTATAAATCCCACTGCTTCCGCCAGAGGAAATGTTTGAAGAGCCCAGATGTTTTGTGGCGTTGGCTTTTTTTTCTTTTCTTTTTTTTCCCCCCTAGTCTTAAGATTTGACCACAGGACACAACCACCATCTTTACTTTCCTTGTAAAAACACATTAATGTTCAGGGGGCGCACAACAGAAATCTGTGTACTGCGCTTCTGAATGTTATAACCTGGTCCATCTTATGCACTAATGTTACTAGAGTTTATGTGTTTGAAAAGTGTGGCGTGTACCATTTTAATTCTAGCTATTTTATTATTTTTTTTGCTTTCTTACCCATAAAACATAATATTGTTCTTTCTAATCATTCCGAATTCCTGTCATTCCTGCAGGGTGGAAGGAATCGCCTTCAAACCAGCATTGTTTCCGTTGAGGGAAAAGCACGAGGCCCGTGGAAACAGAAAGCTACAGGCCATGCTATTTGATTTGGCTCGTGATGGGGAGTTGCCACACCATCCCGCCAGCCATCTGGCTAGGCATGAACTTTAAGGATAATTCGAATACTGAGAAAACACTACACTGTTTTTTCTCCTGCACCTGCGATTTATTTCGCTGCACCACCAAAAAAGAAACCTTCATTAGAGATGTTTGTACAATGACCAGGAATTTCATTTTAACACAAAAAGGAATTCTTCCAGGGTTTTCAGGCCTCCGTCACTAATTTCCTTAAGAATGCTAGTATTGTTTTCTTTGTCATGATTCCACAATTTATGAACCTTAACCTTTTTTGATTTTCTGGATATTACTGTAGAAATTAAATAATAATCACCATTAGTCATGAATGACTTTTTCTCTCCTTCACGCACTTAGTTTCTGCAACGTGTCCAGGCCAGGCTTGCAGTGGATCCAGAGTAAATCTTAGGAACAATAGGTGGGAATCAGGAATACATCCCAGTTGAAGGTCTTTTGCTTTAAAAAAATCTTCATCCATCTATTTGTTTAGACATTTTGATCTGTTCAGGATCAAGATGGAACTGGAGTCTCTCCTGGGTGATACCGGGAACCAGACAGGAATACACAAATACTGTATAGTTATCCTACACAAGCTGAGGCATCAAACACCATGCGATCAGTAGCAGATCCTCAGTTTGTGTAGGATCATGCAAAGATATTGTGTATTAACTTAGGCTGTCAGGGTCAATGCTACTGACAGCCCTAGAATTAAGTTGTCAGATATAGGTAAACATCGGCGGCATGGTGGCATGATGACGCCTCCAGGGTCAAGATTCGATTCCCGTCTCAAATCTGTGGATGGAGTTTGCATGTTCTCCCCAGACTTGATGGGTTCCTTCCAGGTGCTCTGGTTTCCTCTCACAGTACAAAGAAATGCAAGTTAGGTTATTGGCATTTCCAAATTGCCCATAGTGTGTGAATGAGTGTGTGCCATGCAATGGATTAGCAAGGTGTCCATGGTGTACCCCACTTGGTGTGCCCTAAGTCTTCTGGGATAGGCGCCAGGCTCCCTGCAACCCTGTATACAGGATATAACGGTATAGACAATGAGTGAGTAAGGGATATACACTAAGTACACATTACGTAACTTTATAAGCTCAGTAAACCCTTCAAAATGGCTCTAATCTGAGGTGCTGTTTGTTAATTGGTGATTTCTGAGGTTAGAAAGTTAACATTACAAAATAAAAAAATCTGTTTGTAGTTTCATCTACAGGTATGCAGCACCATTCTAGTTGTTTATGGATGATGCACTGAAATACAGCATGTTATGCAAATCAGCCAAGTACTGTTAACAGACTCTGCTGACGCCCCTCTCTCTCTAGACATTTTCCAGACACTGACTCTTGACCCATTTTTTTTTCATGAGCCCCAAGCTGAGATCTGCATGACCCTTGCTTCCCTTGTGCTTCCAACCCCCCACCCGTTCTGCCCACATATACCAGATTAGTATGCAAGTAAGCAAATCAACCAGTGTTATTCTAGGATACCTGGAATTGTTGTCACCTTGAGTGTTCTCATTACGCCAGCTCCCTCGATGGCCTTGTTGCCAGATGCACAACTCTCAGGACAGCACTAGAGCAAAGTGTCAACAATGTTTGACCTTGAGCATGTTGTACAAATGCACAGAGCGAGAGCAAAACAAATCATTAAAATACATTGGTATAAAGCCAGAACTCCAGTGCCTGAATGAAAAGAACTGAACCTGGGAGTCAGAGCTTTTCATACAAAGGCCGTTTTTTTTAAACAAAACATTCTCCCAAGATAACAAAATCCATCTGAAAGTTATCCTGGAATTTAGTTGGTAAAATGTATATAGTTTAGAATGGCTGACATTCTTTAAGATAATGCTCCCCATGAAAGCATTTTAAAAAAACTATTGCAAAAGTATTAGTGATCCATACCATGCATACCAGGATATGGGTGCAGTTACCTGATTTGTGCTGGTCATCAGACAACAGTCTCTGCTATGTTGGAATTTTTTTTTTTTTTAAGCCCCTTTAGGAAGTTAAAGTCCTGTAAATAGAACTAGAACCACTTTAGGAATTTAAAGACCTTTAACTAGAACAAGAGCCCCATAAGAAAGCTAAAGACCTTTAACTAGATATAGAACCCCTTTAAAAAACAAATACATTTTGAATAAAACTCGAAACTCTTTAAACCTAAAGACCATTAACTAGAGATAGAGCCCCTTAATGTAATTTAACTAGAACTTCTTCAGACAGCTAGGCATATAACTAGTAGAACCTAAATGGGTAAGTAGAACCCATTTAGAAAGCTAAAGACCTTTAACTATACTGTAACTACTGTAGAACTTCTTTAGAAAATGAAAGCATTTAAAGAGCTAGAATCCCATTGGAAAGCTAAAGACAATTATCTAGAACTACAGTATCTATGATCAAGAGATCTTGTTGAAGATCTTTGTGCCTGTTCATAACCAAGTCAGTGTTTTTTTCCCCCCAAGAACATCAACTGAAATAAATCATAAAAGGGGAAAATGAATATTAGGTACAAATCTCTTACCATTTACTGTTTATAAACCTGAAACTGAGGCGATAGAGATTCTGCATTTTACTTTGACTTGAGACATTGGGCATTCCTTAGCATCCAGTCCTTCTACACCACCAGCCAAAAGCTTGGCCACACCTTCTAATTCCATGTTCTTTCTTTCTTTTTATTTCTTTCTACATTGTACAACAATGATAAAGGCATCCAAAATATGCAATCATCTCCTTCGAACTGTTGATATTGATGTGTCCATAAGACGTGTCTGCTATTTATACGCTGTAAAGCCTTCAAAATGGCTCTAATCCGAGGTGCTGTTTGTTAATTGGTGATTTCTGAGGCTGGTAATTCTAAATTAACTTCTCCTCTGCAGCAGAGGTGAGTTTTGGTCTTGCTTTCCTGGCATGGTTGATGGGTTTGGAAATGCACTTGACAATACGGATCTTGAACAAAAAGAAATTTTAATTAGAAGGTGTGTCCACAGTTTTGATATATACTGTATATCATGGAGGTCAAGATATCATGATGATAGATGATACAACTCACAAAAATAGATCCCTGATATCTCTGCTCATTTTCTACATATTGCTGAAATGTTGAAGAAGGCAAATGCCTCAAAGTTACCTACACATCATGCATTGGATTGGATTGGATTGGAGTTCTTGCCTTAGTGTCTTACCATTTAATCACTGTTCAGTCATCCATCTAATAATCTAATTGGAGTTGATTTTTCAACACTTTTCAGGATTTTTCGATTCTAAAACCTCATAGATTAAAATTTATCTCCTGAGCTATTTTTAATAATAAATCTTTCATAGCCTCTTAAGACCTGAGCTTTAATTTCGCTTTTAAAAAAGCTTTACAATTTTTCCCTATATGTTTGGGATTCATACAGTAGGTCCTAATAAGTATAAAATCTAAGTATATTAAAAAAAAAAATTATTATTTCTTCTGTTAAACTACCTATATTTATATTTGGGGTTTCATTATTGTACTAAAATGTTTATTATTTTGTATGCACATGCCTTTTTTTTTTTGTATGTTTTGTTTTGTTTATTATTTGTGTTGTATTTTGTATTGCTTTATGTATGTGTTATAGGATCCCCCTCGAAAATGAGATGCTGCATCTTAAGGGGCTTTCCCTCAATAAAGAAATTTCAAATATGCATTGTCTTTTTGACACCTAAACTAATTTTGACACCCTCTTGTGTTTCTACTAATTAGTGTATTGTGTTTTTGCTACCATTAAATGCTACAAAGTGTCTACCAATGAGGACAACAGGTCTAAGTTAGACAGAGTGAAGTATAAGGTTCAGCGAATCCAAAAAGTGATGTTTTCATATGAGGATGAAGGGGAAAATGCATATGTGAGAAAATTTCTGGACAATTTGTGACATTGAGATTGAAAAAATAAATTATCACATAAAAAGAAATGACATACATATTTCAGCCAAACTAAAGCAGTGTCAATGTAACATCCCAATGCATTAACTTTCATAAATTTCATAAAAGAGTAAGTTCAAACAACCTTGTTCCAAAAAATGTAATTAAAATGTATAAAATAAAATAAAATAAAATAAAATAAAATAAACTTCTCTGTAATGCAGGATTGTGTTAACATCAGGCAGACTGCTGGGTTAAAAACATGTACATAAAATCAGGGAGCAATTACACTACATTAAGACCACATTATCATAAATTACAGTAAATGATCAATTTTTCTGACAATACATAAAGTTAAAAATCACATACATATGACACACACGCATCATTACATTTGAAATGTCCTATCTTTCTACAGTAGAAACTTCTAGAATCTTCTTAGGGATGCGTTCATTTTTGCAGCCGGGCCTGGCAACGCAGACCAACTAACACCAGGAGGAGTTGAATCAGGCTTCTCACCACACCAACCTTTTATACTATGTTCAGAGTACGCCTAAGCACAAACTGTAGTCTAGGTTGGAGTAAGTCCAGAAATTTGTCCAGAAGTAATGGACTTGTCAACGTATTCCAAGCCTTTTTGAACCAGGCACTCCATGGACTCTTGGAGTACATATGAATCATATAAGTCAGAGAATCAATACATTTATTAAGAAAACTGGAAATGTGCTTAATGGCACAATGTGTTAACATCGTCAAGCCCAAGGAGTGTGGCCCAAACCCACAAACATCCAAGAACTGCAAGGATTCTTGAGATTTGATCCATTCGAGGCTTCAGTTCCGTGGCCTACACAAGGATAAGCTAAAAGTAATGCTAAAGTGAGCTGACTCAGCATCAGAAGCCTTTTAAGCACTATGTGATCGCTTAACGATTACCTCAAACTTTATCACTTTGACCGCTCTCAGTCCCATTCACTGATGCAATTATGACATATGAAATTGGGAGCTGTTATCCATCACCAGTCCTTAAAGAGTGCAGGCACTAACTGTGTATGGATTGTAGAAAGCCTGAATATGTCAAATTAGCTTGTTGCGGTCTTTCATTTTCCTGTGTGCATTCCAGGGGCCAAGAACGAGAAGGTGGGATGCATGAACTCGGAAATGAGGGCTTCTTCAATCATGCTACAGGAACAAAAATATGCTCACTCATTCATTCCTGGAAGTTTTGCCAATCAAAGCAGAGTTCTCAGGCTAGGCTTATTTTTAATTTCCTTTTCCATGACTACTACACTTTTTGCTCTAGTTCATAACTACGTTTCTAAATTACCTTTCTGCTGAACCACTTTGTTTCTGTTGTAAGTAATGCATATTACGTTGTGTTACGTTTCTGGTTCAAATGTCTGTTTTCGGCATAAAATCCTCTGCACATGGAGCCTCAGTTTCTTCCTGTGTCTGTTATGGCAAGAGAGTGTGCGTCTAAGTATGTGTGGTATTTAGCACTGTGTTGATGTTGGAGAATGTCATGCGACCTTTATGACTCATTGCATGACACTGAATAATCCATGTGTTCTGTGAGAAGCTGAACCGAACAGCGCCGAAGCAAAAGTGTTTTCATGGGAAGTGGAGCAGGTCAAAGGCCAAGCAGGATATCCCTCTTATTTTCCTCTTAGCAACGGTATCTGTGCTCCCACACAAATATAGGCAGCGCAAAACAATCCCTCTGTCCGTTCTTAACTAGCAGGAAATGTACGAGAGCCTATCTGTCTCTGCTGGTCTGCTTATGTCTGCGTCATGCACAAACAGAGACCGAAATAAACCTAAGGATGCCATTATGTGCAATCAACATTGTTTCCCATACGAGTCCTACAGCGTGTGATTTGAACCATGCAATTTTACCGTATTTGTCTATTTGTTCACTAAAGATAAAGAAAGCACCAACAAATTTGATAACGTAGCGAATAGTCAATCAAAGCTACTTAAGTAAGTTATTAGTGGAAAAAAACGTATATACAGTACATTTGATATTGAGATCAGAATGAATACAGCAGGTGAGATTCCTGAGATTTGGACCAGGACATGTCAAAGCTTTTAATTGCAATGTTTGAAATTGTAGCGGAACAATTAGACTGAAAATAATAATAAGAAAAAGAATATGATTAGTGAAGGCTGCCTACTTGCCTATTGTTTGTGTGTGTATGTATGTGCAATTTATATGAACGAAAATTTGTATTTGTATAACTAATAACTAATAAGTTAATACATAATTAGTATGTAAAACGGCTGTACCAAAAGTAATGCGAAAGTGAGCATAACTGACATCCATCCATGTAAGAACCTCTGTAGTCTCTGTAGTACTAGAGACTGTGGAGGCCATTGTATTTATTCACATTTTTGTACAATTGTGTTATCATTCACATGCACATTCACACACTAAGGGCACTTTGGGAACGCCAATTAGCCTAATATGCATGACTTTGGACTGTGGGAAGAAACCAAAAAAACCTAGAGGCAACCCACCAAGCATGTGGAGAACATGGCAACTCCATGCACACAGACCTGAGGTAGGAATTGAACTCAGGACCTGAAGGTGCAAGGTGCTAACCACTAAGCCACCATGCCACCATTAACTGACATATGTTCTTCAAATTGCACGCTTGTAGAGTATCATTCCTCTATAGACGAAAAACCCACATGCAAAATCAGTCAAGGAAGCACATTCAGCTTCCAAGAAAACACATCTGATGACGTTATGCAATCTTAAACAACACATTCCTCATTGTTATAAATGCTTAGAAGTATTATGATACCAAATCAAACTTCTGCAAATTAATATCCTTATTATACAAAACAAAGATTCATGCAAAACAAAATACATTGTACCCTAATGTTGTTTAATGGTGCTTCTGCCTGTCCACCGACATCATTGCAGTCACGTATCTGAAAAGGTTCTATCAAAGGCACTTAGACAACATAGTTTCCCCTCACAAGCCATGCATTTGTGCCATCGATGAACCCAACTCTTTGCCGCAGTTAATGGTCTCCCACTGTGTTAGAGAACATTTATGGGGATGAAACCCTCAGTATGTCAAGAGCAATGTGCACAGATGAAAGAAGAAGTTCAAAGAAACGAAGCATTGAAGACAAACCTTGCAATCAGAATGCAAAATTATTATTATTATTACTTTTTTATGTTGCCAAACACTGAGCTGTATCCATGGCAACGATCGTTGTTAGTAAAAAGGTAGGATGGTGGGTAGGATGTTTATTCGTTGGTACCCAATGAACCTTTTTTTTTTTTAAAGCAAGTACTTCCTCCTTTTGTTTTGGTATAGTAACAAAGAATAATGTGGCCATGGATATTTCAGTAAACACAACTGTGTACTAATATAGACACTGAAGGCAATAAAAACTGCAAAACGTAAATTGGGCTTTCTTTGTTGGTGGAATCTATACAATTTAAAATAGATAAGATAGAAATCTAGGCTAAGCGACCAACAGACGGATAGGAATGTAATTAGTGTACTAACTCTTTCCAAGTTCTTGTTGCTTGTGTCTTTTGTATGTTTAGGATGCATGTCCCTATAAACATGCATGTAATTTAGCTTTTAAAGCTTTCCTTTTACCATTTACCTTTTCGTTGCATCACTGAATACTATAGGCAACACAGTGGCTTAGTGGCTTAACACTGTTTCTAGCATCTCCAGGGTCCGGATTCAATTGACCAGAGGTCCTACCGTGGTCGTAAAAATGGGAATAAATACAGTGGTCGCCACTGGCCACCACAGTCCGTAGATACTGTAGATGGATGGAACTGAATACTACATACTGTACACTACATTCAAAATACATTTTCAGGTGAAAGAAACATATTAAGGGGACCATGATAATATTAAAAATGCAGCCTTGAGCTTAGTAACAGTGTTGTTAAACGCACAGGTTAGAGTGCCAAAAACAGATTCTAGTGAGTCAAGTACATACAGTATATGAATTGTCCACAGTTTTGCTTGAGGGGACCTGCGTGCAGATCCTGATGCCTGCATTCTACCATTACATAGAATTTGAAGATAGGCCTCCGAGTGGCGCAGTGGTAAAGTGCTCACCCTATCATCTGGAGATCGCTGGTTCGAACCCCGGGTGATGCTGTTTTCCTCTCACAGCCGGAGGCACAGAGAGAGC
>JAQMYK010000021.1:13092609-13103431 GCA_030014345.1 Clarias buthupogon
TTACATAAATATCTGCATAGATGTTCTACTATTCATCATGGATGTGTTGCTCGACTTTTCTCTTAAAAATACCTCAACGTTGTTCTTTTGGATTCAGTCCAGGAGACATACTTTGCCAGATCATACATGTTACTTTTTACTTCTTCAGAAATTCTTGTGTAATTTTGGCAGGGTACTTTGGATCTTTATCTTGCTGATGAATATTACTCTTCTGCCAAGCTTCTGGAGACTGGAAGTCATCTTATCATGCAGGATTTTGATATATTTACAGCTGGACCTCAATTAAGAATGTGCTCGCAAAATTCATTATGCTTATTTTCATGTTCTTTAGCCATGTTTAAGCACTTTTTCCCCCTTTGGTTGATGTTATGTAATATCTTTCACAATTTCTGAGGTGCCACACAAAGTACGATTTCCACTGATAACTCCTTTTCCTAATCTGAAGCACTTGCCAATCTGTTTCTCAGATATATAGTAGGCATTGCAGCCAGTGCACCTCTTCTTAGTTCTACTGTGCCTCATTCTAGACTGAAGATCACTGATCTTCCGGGAACATTTAGAATTTGTACCTGATTTTATACAGTAAGTATCTTCATGCAGTTAGGCTAATTTCAAATCAAAGGTGTACACTATTGTGTTTCAGGTTTGTTAGCTTAAGCATCAGTGACTACAGGTGACATTTGACTTTAACATGATAATGCACATGGGTCTATATATACAGGGGTTGGACAATGAAACAACAATAATTCATTAGTATGGTGTAGGGGCTCCTTTTGCGGCCAATACAGCATCAATTCATCTTGGGAATGACAGATTCCAGTCCTGCACAGTGGCCAGAGGGATTTTGAGCCATTCGTCTTTCAGAATAGTGGCCAGGTCACTACGTGATGCTGGTGGAGGAAAACGTTTCCTGACTTGCTCCTCCAAAACACCCCAAAATGGCTCAATAATATTTAGATCTGGTGACTGTGCAGGCCATGGGAGATGTTCAACTTCACTTTCATTTTCATCAAACAACTCTGTCACCAGTCTTCTGTCTGTCTGAGTGTATTGGTGCACAATCATCCTGATACATGGCACCACCTTCAGGGTACAATGAACCACTGGGTGCACCTGGTCCTCCAGAATGGTTTGGTAGTCCTTGGCAGTGATGTGCCCAGCTAGCACAAGTATTGGGCCTAGGGAATGCCATGATATTGCAGTCCAAACCATCACTGATCCACCAACATGCTTCACTCTGGGCATGCAACAGTCTGGGTGGTACGATTCTTTGGGGCTTCTGCACACCGCAACTCTCCTGGATGTGGAAAAGACAGTGAAGGTGGACTCATGAGAGAACAATACAAGTTTCACATTGTCCACAGCCCAAGATTTCCGCTGCTGGCACCATTGAAACCAGTGACCAAAGGTTTGGCTATAGCAGTCTTGTCGCTATATCTACTTTATGTATATATAAATACATACACACTCCGACAAAAGTCTTGTTGCTTATCAACAGAACAACAAATAATAACCTCACTTCTAGTTGATCATTTGGAATCAGAGGTGTCTTATATGAAAGGCAAAGGCCTCTAGATTACGTTTATTTTACCAAAATAAAATCTTATGATGCCATAATTTTAAATTATTTAATTAGGACAAAAAGGTCAGACTTTGCTTAGACAAAAGTCTTGTCACGTTTAAAGGATTCAATAAATCACAGATTAGAGCATCACCTGTGACAAATACTGTAATTAAAACATTCCTAGGTGCATAGAAGTAGAACCCCAGCACCCAACCTTCACTTGAAATGTATCCTGACCTGACAGCATGCCAAAGATTCAACCATAGACCAAAATGCTGGCACAGATCATCAAAAACCTGAAGACCAAGTCTTCAGCTAAGGTGGCAGACATCTTTAATATATCTAAACGTCAAGTGGAGAAGATAAGAAAAAGATTTGAAGAAACTGGTAAAGTTCATGACAGGCCCAGGTCAGACAGACCCCGTAAGATAACTGTTCGAGAGGACCGTTTTTTGGTTCGACAAGCCCTTTTTCAACTGCAGCAGAGCTACATAACAACTGGTCACCAGAAACCCCTGTATCTTCAAGAACAGTTTGTTGAATTCTCTCACACAGTGGTCTCAATGACTGAATTAGTGCTCAGAAACCAGCATTAAACATGAAGACAACTAAAAAGTCGTGTTGCATTTGCCAAAGGCCCACAGCTTGGAGGAAGAATGAACTGTGGAAAAGTGGCAGAAGGTTGATTCTTCCGATAATTCATCTATTGAACTGCATCCAAATCATCGCAAATACTGCAGAAGACCTATTGGAAACTGCATGGACCCAAGATTCACATACAGTAGAAAACAGTCAAGTTCGGTGAAGGAAAAATCATGGTTTGGGGTTACATCCAGTATGGTAGCGTGCGAGAGATCTGCAGAGTGGATGGCAAAATCAACAGCCTGAGGTATCAAGACATTCTTGCTATTACATTCCAAACCACAGGAGAGAGCAAATTCTTCAGCAGGATGGCGCTCCTTCTCATACTTCAGCCTCCACATTAAAGGAAGAATCCCAGCACACCCAACCTTCACTTGAAATGTATACTGACCTGACAGCATGCCAAAGATTCAACCACAGACCAAAGTGCTGGCACAGATCATCAAAAGCCTGAAGACCAAGTCTTCCGCTGAGATGGCAGACATCTTTAATGTATCTAAACTAATGTATCTAAAGCAAAGGAGGAGGCATTGAAGATGAAACGAAAGAATCTTGATGAAATTTGGGAGTCCTGTAAGAATGCTTTGTTTGCCATTACAGATGACTTTATTAATAAGTTACTGTATTTGAATCATTGCCGAGACGTATGGATGCAGTTCTCATGGGAGTCGTACACAATATTAATTCTTTTTCCACTGCACCATGACTTTATGTTCTGTACTGTGCATCATTTCTGTTAAGTGACAAGACTTTTGTCTAAGCAAAGTCTGACCTTTCTGTCCTAATTAAATAATAAAAAATCACGCCATGATAAGATTTTATTTTGGTAAATCAAGAGGCCTTTGCCTTTCATATAAGCCACTTCTGATACCAAATGATTAACTAGAAGTGAGGTTATTATTTGTTGTCTCCATACTTCCATCCATATACCCTTCTTTTACAGATTACAGATTTCTAGCTAATATCTTCAATACACATTATGAACTAGTCATTAATGTATTAGTCATATCTTGCACTTAAGTCATTCCTACTATTCTGTGCCACTTCAGTCAAATAACTTTCTGTAAAAGACATCAAGTATTACTGTTTTTTCTTTACTAAGTTGTAAAAAAAGTCTTGTTGTACTATAAGTAAACGATATTGGTCCAGATCAGGATAATATAGCTTAATAATGTTGACCAACTCATTTGTATGTGAGGAAAAAAAAAAACCCTATGTTGAAAGACATTATGCTCTCTGTGTTTTCTTTGCAAAGCTTTGACATTTTCTAAAAGACAAATTAACCCCTACATTTTTTAGCAAAGAAATTACAAACAAATCTTGTGAAAAGACACATTTCAGTTTGGGGAGAATGTAATATAATTTTTGAGAATGAATATTAATTTCAGTGAAATTTGTTCCCATTTTTAAATAGCTTAATTTTATTTCTTTTTAATATTAAACATATGTAATATTAAATTATGCACAAAAAAGAAGTAATATGGTTGACATTCTGTCAATATAAGTATGCCACTACAGTACTGTTGCCCTATTACAATGTATAATGTTGTAAGACTATAATAACTAGTACTATTATGGTCACTAGTTGTTTTTACCTTGATTTTAACCTTCAACATTCAGTTGTGTAATTGTAACCTTGATGCTCCATCATTTACTGGTTTAGAGGACTCTCTGTACTCAAAGGAGTAGAATTCATCGACTGAATATTTGTCGAGCATTGGCCCCTTAACTGTCGCTACTTCTTTCTCCAAGTCTGTCTCTGTGGTCTTTTTTTTCTTTCTCACTGATGTCTGACACTTACTTTTGCTTCCTTCCTCTCTGTCCTTCTCCACTTCTGTTTCATTACTGAGGTAATGCTGCTTCCTTTCAAGGTTTCCATCACAACATACACTGTAGTGCAACTGCTTTTTGTGCATAAGATAGTGGCACCATTCCTGACAAATGTGTACTATTTTAGAAACTATTGTAATAGCATATACCAGGGGTCTCCTAATCCAGTCCTGGAGGGCCAGTGACCAGCACAGTTTGTAATTCACCAACACCTAAACACACCCACTGAACCTAGTAATTAACAGATTAGTTAAATCAGCTGTGTTTGAGAAGAAGAATTCAACTGTATTCAACTGGATTTGGAGACCCCTGGCATATACGATGGGGTGTCCAAGTCAAACTGGGACTTTTACACCCCATTTTGGGACTGGGAATAACATAACACAATTATAAGAGTAACAACTCCCTTTATTTCCCTATATAATCCCATGCTCCACTAAAGCACATATCTTAACATATCCTAGCCTCCCAGGAACTCTTTAATGGCCCAAACATGTGGAAATGGTTTGGAGTGAGGCTTGAACATCCGTTGTATTAAACATATGCATGATTCATTTGTAATTATTGGTCACTATGCTGTAAGAATTTATTAATCTGGCCCACTTATTACTAGCCCTGTTATTACTTGTGCAACCTGTTACCATGCAATGACCAATGAGAGAATGTTATGGTATTTCTCAAGCTTTTTTAAATTACATAACAAGGTGGACATTGGTATAACAGTGCATTGGTACAGTGATATAATGTTTCTTGTAAATGATTTCTCTCCAAAAGTGTTTGTTATTTCCGGACAGTCATGTGACTATAGGAGTGACCAGGGGTTATAAATATTGTGGTCATTGCAACAGAGAAGTGGGGAGAGTTAATTTAGGGACACGAGTTAATTTAAAAAATGTAAGCATTTTAAATATGCATTAATCACAGAAAAATGGTGCGAAATAGGGGTCAATCATCTGCAATACTGCTTATACAGCGTCGTTAGGGCCATGAATTATCCCACGATACTTTCCACGATCTACACAAAGACACACACTATGGGTTAATTTTGAACACCAGTTAGCCTAATCTGCCTGTTTTTGGACTGCAATAATTGTTAGAACACCACGCACATAGACCCGAGGTGGGACGCAAACCCTCGTCTCTGGAGGTGTGAGGCCACAAAGCTAACCAATAGACCACTGTTCTGTTAGTTCTGTATATATCTTCTATACATTCATCTTCTAATCTGCTTATCCTGTGTACACGGGCATGGAGACCTATCCCAGGAGACTTAGGGCACGAGGCGATGGTACACCCTGGAGAGGGTGCCAATCTACCTTAGTTCACACACATATATAATCCGGGAACGCCAGTCGTACATGCCGAATTTACATGTATTTGAACTGTGGGAGGAAACTAGAGTACGTGGAGGAAACCCACCAAAAAAGAGAAAAAAAATGTGTAGTAGCGATAAAAACAAAGTGTTAATTGTATGTATGGTATATTTAATTTTCCAAGAGGTTCTGTGGTAGGGGGTTAATCATAAATGGGTTTTGATTTACACATAGTGAAAGACAGCATTAAGTCATGTTGGACACTGAAATGATGAAACTGAGCAGAAGTAATGACTTCCCTGTTAGTCAGAAGGTAATTATTAAATATCTGTAACATAGAGCAGAAAACTAAATCTATAAACTACAACATTATATCGTGTTTTATATTCTACTCCATATTCGTGTGGGAAATGCTTGAGGGAAAACACACACACACACACACGTTCATGTTTTCACTTGAAGCTCCTCTTGTAATGGACGCTAGTTGCCGCGAAGTGCACGAGGGCGCGCACGAGGGCTGAGAAGCGCGTTCTCGCTCGCGCGACCAGGTCCCGCGCACTCTGTTACTCAAAAAGACACAGATCCTTTTAGAGGATCCACATGAGGAGCACAGAGAGAAACGCAGAAGCTCGGTCAGGCTCTACAGGTCGGTGTTCAGACACGGGTGAGTGTGAGTTTCTTTGCATGTGTGTGTGTGTGTGTGTGTGTGGATTATACAAGTAGTACTGTATAGTGAATCACGCACGAGCTACACGGAAATAAGTGCTTGGATCCAATGTCCTGTATCCACCGATCAAACCACTGGATCGTAGCAGAAGCTGCAGGATTCAAAGAGAAATGCGGATACGAATAGAAAAACAGGTTTGCATTCGTGAGAATTGCAATAGAATGATCATTAACAGTGTTATACAGTATAAAGCAAATGCATGACTACTGGTGAATCACTTGCTTCTTTAAATCCAGGTGAGCGAAGATAAAAGGGATTCCTTCTTTCTCTCCTGCAGTCGCGTGCTTTCCTCCGCAGTCACGCAGCTGTTCGAGTCGTGATCATGCGCTGAATTTATTACCATAAGCGTGAGAAGCAAAGCACGAGATCACCAGGCTGTATCTACTCAGCTGTGTCTAAAACGATCATTTCGTGCATTGCTCTCGCCAACTTGTACTGATTGCATTATCTGTTTCTATGCACTATATTATATTATACTACTGTACATTATGCATGCTTTTTTCCCTTCTTCATCATCAACTTCTGTTTACTGATAGTCGGATAAAAATGCCAAAGTCAACAGTGTTGGGTGTAATTGGATTCACCCCAACAGTCAACATAGGAAGAAAATTGCAAACACTTGCAGGAAAATGTGCATGCATACAGTACTTACTGTATAGCCAGTGAATGTGCAGATGAATGTGCAGTGGCGTGCATGCTGCAACTGGACAAATAGATTCAAAGTAGGATGTGCATTATTAATGATTAGAATTAAGAGCACAGGTGACTATAGAACCTAACCTGACATGCAACGTAAGTGACATGTTTTACAATTTATTGCAAAAGTTTTTCTAGTCATTTAAGGGATGAAGGGAGTGGAAAAATATTTTGCCACTCTTGATCTATATGATTAGGGGCTGAAGCAGCAGATGTTTAAGCCTAGTTCTGTAATACTGTACATAAGTCCATGATGCCATGCCATTTCCACCCATGAATAATTTTTATTTTAAATAACTGGATCAAAAGTTATGGTGCATGGAGTTTAGCTCTGCCGCTTTGCACCTCCAGGGTCTGGGTTCGATTCCTGCCCGAGGTCTGTTTGCAAGGTGCATATTTCTTGCACAGTTCATACAGATTAGGCTCATTTCCATTCCCAAATTGCATGTGCCCTGCATTCCATCCTGGGTGTACCCCTCCTCATGGCCTGAATCTCCTTGGATAGACTCCAGGCCCCGCGCGACTCTGTATACAGATGAGTAAGTAAATTAATCAGTGAAAACTTTTAACTGTTCCAGAAACACATCTCTGGCGTTAATATCTAATTTTTTTTCAATGTATATATATTTAATTCTAAATGGGTGACCAGACTTGGTTTCTTTTTATCATTGATGTTTAAGATGTAGTTAACTAGCATCGTTTATTTCAAACATAGCTTAAGGTTCTTTCAATGATTTACTTATATAATTATTATATAATAATAATTGCATAATATCTTCAAAAAGAAAGGAAAAGTGTCTTGAGACCCATAGATTTGATAGAGACTTATTCTAATGAAAACATCAAACACCAAATATTGTTTTTTTGATAAACAATATTGTTTAGTGCCCATACTGTTTAGTCTTAAGGAATACGAATAGATTTGTTTTATCATTGATAAATGGCTGTGCAGTGAGCTGTTTTGAGATATAACATCCAAATGATTGTGTTTAACTTTAGTTTAAATTTCAAACATGATGAGAGAAGTTTGTTTAGTGCCTCTTAGACAATTATTTATCTTATGCAACAATGACTGTTTATTGTAGTTAGTAGGGATGGGAATCACCAGGGTTGACCATATATGATAATATCCTTTTGTTTTGAGATACTGAAGGTACTTTAGCATGCAAGTTACACGTCATGTACTGTAACTGACAGCGTAATGCCGTAAATAAGGAAGAGAGATGAGAAGTGATTGAGTTGTATAACTAAATCATTTGCTAATCTCTGGCCTGATTGGTCATTTAATAGTGTTTTGTGTTGCACTGTTTGAGTGCAACCAGTGACTTTGACTGATATAGGAATCCAGGATTGTTGTCAAGTAAATAAGTGACTCATGAATGCTGCGTGATCTGAATGCAGGGAAATACACGCAACTGAATCGCCGTCATACAGAAATGAGATCGCATATATATATATGAATCAAGGTAGTGATATCTTTTCAGATTAATTGTGCGGCTCTAATTAGTATACAGCTGATGCTGAACGCAGACTGGTTTTGAACAGACGAGAGGGGAAATGAGGTTGCTGCTGAGGTTGTTACATAAACAATCAATTTTAAATCAAATTGTATCTTTAGGCACTTTGCAGCCTGTCGCAGAAAAGCATTTGTTTTACCTTTGCACAGTACTGTACTGTGTGTCCTTTATATACAGAGAGCTCTTCCTCTTTTCCTTTTAGGCACATCACTGGTCATAAAAAGTAACCCACTAACTGCCGGTGTTTATTCAGACTTCTGATGCACCTTGGTTGTGTTCCAAACTGAGTTGTGTCACTTCAGTACAGTACTTCTCCATTTGCTATGTGTTACTCAAACTTCACCACTCTGTCTACAGCAAATGTAGCAACTTTATACAGGATGACGGTACTTTCACATCATTGTGGTAAGCTATATTCAACTTGCGTCTTATTTATATTTCACCAATTGGTTTCTGATGGGTTTAGCATTTCTGAGTACTGGCATGTCCTTCAATCATCTCATTTTATACATCTGAGCTGTTGAGGGTAAATATAAATATAAAATAAATAATCCAGGAGGGGGCAAATACTTTTTCATCTCGGTCATTTAAGAGTGAAAAATATTTGTATTCACGTATCCTCACATCGACTTCAAAATTGATTTATATATATATTTTTTTGCTTTTGTAATAAAATAAAGAGTCATGAATTAATAAAATCGTGATATAATTTTGGCACCTGGGTATGGTGATAATATCGTATCGGGAGGTGACCGGTGATTCCCTTCCCTACTTTTCATTGAAGAAACTAAGTATTTTCCATCAATCATTCACCTGCTGTTTTTAGTATTTCATTTCCAATATTATCTCACACTTGCTTCTGATTAAATGGTTCATTTTCAGTATCGTGATTGAAAGCGTTCTCGTCGTGGCAGCTGGTCAGTGAGGGACAAAGGAAAGGCTCCGAACACACTGAGAACAGATGGTGCATGGACTTACAGTGAACTCTATAGAAAGTACACATGGCTCTAAAGATAACAAATAAATAACCAGTATGCAAAATACGGTATGCAAAGCATGCTGGGTCATTTAGACATGGTGGGAATGAGTCTTAAAGCTTGCAGGATGTTTGTACAAAAGCATGGCTGTTTACAGGCCTCTACTGTACACACAGTAACTTGTATTCTGATTATGTTTTTGTAGCCCTGACCTTCCGTTGACGCAACATTAACGTCAAGTTTGTGCCGCCTTGATAGTTCAATCAGGGTAGGTGGAAGTTGGCTCGTCTTCAGCATTTCTGTCCCTCAGCAGTCTGATGGCAATTGTTCGTCTGTGGTTTATGGCTTAAGAGAGACTTTATCTGATTGAATGAGCTTTATTGTTGTGTGTTGTGATTGACTTCCTGCTATGAGACTGAAGGAAGCCAGTGGGAGGAGGAGGACTGGGGCCGTTATCAGGAAAATATTTATCAGCTCCGGGTGGTGCGCAGCAGAGATAAAGGCAATGTATAGTCTATATGCATATGCAGAGAGATGCAGAACACCGTCCCTTAACTTTTATTTATGAGAAAACATGATGCTTTATCTATAAAGTAACAGATCTGTCTGTCTGTCTGTCCATCTCAATCTGTCTTTCTACCTTCCCATATGTCTTATTGCCTATCTGCCTGTCTGTCTGTCTGTCTGCCTGCCTGTCTGACTATCCATCGCGATCTGTCTTTCTGCCTTCCTATCTGTCTGTCTGCCTTCCTTCTTGCCTGTCTGCCTGCCTTCCTGTCTGGCTGTCCATCTCAATCTGTCTTTCTGCCTTCCTGTCTGTCTGTCTGCCTGCCTGGCCATCCATCTCGATCTGTCTTTCTGCCTTTCTGTCTGTCTGTCTGTACATCTCTATCTGTCTGCCTGCCTTCCTGTCTGTCTGTCTATCTGTCTGCTTAGATTCCTGTCTGTCTGTCTGTCAGTCAATCTCTATCTGTCTTTCTCCTTTCCTGTCTGTCTATCTGCCTTCCTGTCTCTCTGTCTGTCTGTCTGAATGTCTTGAGAAACAGGATCATCCAACTAGATGTACAGTATCTCCGTGCATCTGTCTGCTTATTTCTGGCCATCTGCTCCGTGTGTGTGTGTGTGTGTGGTTGTGCAATGTAAATCTACTTATCCTTCTAAAGGAAGACATCAGACAGGTGCTTTTTTTCCCTTTACCTTCCTGAATAGCTTGATGATAGCTGCCAGTTTTTATTGACTACCCGGAAATTCTGCGTGAGAAACTATTTAAGAGACTGCCTAACAAGCTGGTGAGGTTTGAGGTGAACGTGTGACAAACCAAAGACATTTTGGTGGATGGACTGCATCTTAGACACACTCACACGCATAGATACAGTACATATACTGTATATACAGGGTGGGCCATTTATATGGACCCATATTATATTACACCTTAATAAAATGGGAATGGTTGGTGATATTAACTTCCTGTTCGTGGCGCATTAGTATATGTGAGGGGGAAAACTTTTCAAGATGGGTGGTGACCATGGTGGCCATTTTGAAGTCGGCCATTTTGG
>JAQMYK010000021.1:13104820-13129329 GCA_030014345.1 Clarias buthupogon
AAGAATTTTCTTAGAATTTTGTCAATAGGAGCAACTTTTAGGCTTAAGAAGCTTTGTGAATACGGGCCCAGAACTTTCGAACAGAGCCGTCATGAAGGCTTTACAGATCATAAGTAGCAGAAACATCTCAATATCATTCATTCATTCATCTTCTATACCGCTTTATCCTTGTATTCAGGGTCGCGGGGGCCTGGAGCCTATCCCAGGATACTTAGGGCACGAGGCAGGGTACACCCTGGACAGGGTCATCTCAATATCAACTGTTCAAAGGAGATTGTTGCACAATTTCGGGCGCCTTTACAATGTAAAACCAAATAAAAATCGGGAAAGACCGTGGATTTAGAAAAGGGGTGTGTCCACACTAAACTTTGGACAGGTAGTGTAGTTGTAAATGATTCAAAAGTACAACATGTTTGTATATATATATGATAAAAGGAATAAAACATTGCCACTAAACACACCATGTTCAGTTCAGAACAACTGAATCAGCTGATCAGGTTTATTCTAGTCCTCACATAGCATTAGTGTTCTATCCTCCTGGATCTAACTGGCTCATTTCGTTCTATGTTTTTGTTCGTCATAGAACAAAAAAAAAAACCACTTACAAAAAAAGACTGAATGACAGAAGTGTGTGAGTATGTGGGGAATGGTTGTGTTACGTAAGGATCAGCAAACACGCCCTTGTGCTACACGGGAAGCTGCGTTGTGTAATCTGTAATAATGTTGGCAAAGTTACTGTACAAACAGGATAAAGGCTTTTACTTTTACAGTGACAGTGACAACCGCATGACTATTTCTTCATATGTGTTTTTTTTCTTCTAGATGATTCAAAATGATTCAAATGTCCTGATCATGATGACTTTGTTTTAACATGACGTTAAAATCTCTGAACCTAATTTGAACTCATGGGTCATGGGTGTTACTCCTGTCTAGATAATTTACATTAAGGAAAAAAGAAAACAAAGGCATTCACTCTCTCTCTCTCTCTCTCTCTCTCTCTCTCTTTCAGACTGAACATTCCAGAGATCATATCAGGAATAATGCTGTAGTCGGGCTTTGACTCTAATAGGAAAGAAAACAGAGGAAAAGGAAGAATCATGGCGGTTTTTAAACCGGATAATGTTGAGGATTTGTATGAAATCAAGGACGTTCTGGGCAGGTAAGGATTTTGTATATTAATGTGCATTCTATATATTCTATATAGTGATGTACAGGAAGTTTAAGTATCTGACTTGGAACTTTTTTTTTTCATACCATTATACAGTCATAAGCTGAGTATTGAACTGTAATACATCCAATTTCTGACATATAGTAATGTTCATAATGCCTTATATATATATATATATATTATGAGGGTCGAGCTGAGTTGAACTCTAATGATGGACGACCATCATTGTAATAGAGTTTTAACAAGGTTGTAAAGACGTCCATGTTAGAATGACTTTGATAACATGACATTGAGATAATGTTGAACGAACGACCCAAACAACGAACCATTATTTAGAGCATTTATGCCGATTAACATCCATTCGCACAGCGTCCGACCGCATCCATGCTCCCTTAAGCTCCCTTAACAGCTTCTCGCACACATCGTGTGTATCTCATGTCTCGCATCTATTCATGTTGTAACGTAACCTCTGTGTTTAATTTTCGTGTTGGCACATCATCCAAACCCGCTTCACAGAACAGATCTCAGACATTAAGCAGGGTTTTTTCTTACCATTTTGCCTGCGTTCCAACGTAATATTATAATCGTTATTAGGATCATGGTTCGATCCCTGCCTTGGGTCTGTGGCATGGTGGGTTTCCTCCGTGTTCTCCGGTTTCCTCCCACAACCCAAAGACATGCTAATTGGCATTTCCAAATGGCCCCTAGTGTGCAGTGTGATGGATGGTCAAGGGTGTACCCGACCTCTCCTGTTTTAGACTCCAGGTTTCTGTGAACCTGTGACAGGATAAGCTGTATAGATAATGAATGAATGAATGAATGAATGAATGAAAACCACCTGTTTTCTGGTAATATTTGTCATGCTTGTTGTTATGGACGTGCATTTACTATCATCAAGAGCATGTTCCTCACCAAGAGTGATCCGATGTTCCTGGTTTAGGGTTTTTCCCTGGTCAGGCCATTGCTTTGTATGAACATGGAGAACTGGTTTCAGCTGAACTGACTGACAGTATGTTCCCGCCACCCCAGTGGTCATTTCGGGCAGGTGCGTGAGGTGTATGAGCGGGCTACCGGCATCCTGTGGGCGGGGAAGTTCCTGAAGCTGCGGCGTGGCGCGGGGAGCCGCCTGGGCCTGGAGAGGGCGAGTGTGGAGAAAGAGGTGGAGATCCTGCAGAAACTCCAACACCAGAACATCATGGCTATCAAAGATGTGTTCGAAAGCAAGGCGGAGGTGGTCCTCATTGTAGAGCTGTAAGTTTGAGTGTTTGTGTCTGTAAACAAGATCTCTAGGCATAAAGAGGCTGATGCACTGTATATAGTAGTTCTACTTTATGATGACGGAAGCTCTGAATGCAGTGCTATTGCATGCACGATGAGGAAGTCCATGGGGCGATAAGAAGGATGGGTTTAAAAAGGTTTGAATACATTTACAAACAAATTAAACTGGAAGTAATACAGCGTTAATGCAAATAGACAAATCTGAGGACATACAGGTGCACTGTAAATATAGCCGCCCAATATGTACAGTAGGTGGACTTTTTTCTGCTGTGTACAGTAAGTAGAATGCTACTGAGGTTGTGCTGGAAATGTACACAAAAGTCGAAACAGCCAACGGCAGACTTTTTATCTGGTAAAATGAATCATATGTACCTGTCTCGGGTTTGTGTTCATGGAGTTTGCATGTTCTCCCTGTGCTTAGTGGGTTGCCTCCAGGTACTCTGGTTTCCTCCTACAGTCCAAAGACATGAGGATTAGGCTAATTGGCGTTCCCAAATTGGCCAAATTAAACTAAAACCTTTTTGGTTGCGTCCCATGGGTTGGGAGGCCTAAAATACACCATTATTGTCAAGTGAATTTAATAGTTTAAACCTAAAACAAACAAACAAGAAAATGCTTCCTACTAGAGATGGAAATCACCAGGGACCACCCGATACAATATCATCACGATGCCGATCGTAGGTGCCGATTCGATTCTTAAACTATCACGATTTTATAAATATCCCAATATGATTTATTTATTTTAAAACAGATTTTGTTACAAAATTTTATAGTTATAGAAATCATTTGCTTATACCATATACTATACTATACTATACTATGCTATACTATACTATACTATACTATACTATATCATACATATACTACTGAATACTATACTATACCATACAATACCATATTACTGTATACTATACTATACTACTGTATATCATACTATACTACTGTATACTATATTATACAGTACTATACTATGTCATACCATACTATTGAATACTATACCATACCATACTACTGTATACTATATTATACTGCACTAGACTATATTATACCATATTACTGTATACTATACTGTACTGTACTGTACTATACTATATTATTCTATATCATACTATACTACTGTATACTGTACTGTACAATACTATTCTATATCATACTACTGTATGCTACTGTATACTACTGTATACTATACTATACTATATATACTTAAGGGCACTGCATATCATACTTCGTATGGCTGTGTATGTGATAAATAAATTGAATTTAGAATTCATACTATATTATACCATACTACTATACTATACTATACTATACTATATTATACTATACTATACTACAGCATTATACTATACTATATTATACTATATTATGATATATAACACTATGCTATACTATACTATAACATTATACTATTACTACATATACTGTAGCGTTATGCTATGCTAGCGCTCTCCAGGAGGAATGCACCAAATACCCTAAAAAGAGAGGGGTGTCTATGTGCACCATTCAGACTTCAAACAAGTTAAACATCCCAGTTATGATATATTCTATATCAGCAATCATGGAATACCTCTTGTCCAATTGGTCAGAAATAACTAGTTCTGTCTTTTTTGAATTGTTAATTGAATTTATATCGCTTCTCTGATTTAAAAAAAAAAAAAAGTAAAAAATGTTCACTATCGTTTTTCCTTCCAGTATTCGAGGTGGTGAGCTGTTTGATTTCATCGCTGAGAAGGAGAACCTGACTGAGACGGACGCCATCGACTTCCTCAAGCAGATTCTAGAGGGAGCAAACTACATGCACAGCAAACACATCGGGCACTTCGACTTAAAGGTGCTTTGTGATTGAATCACATTGTCAATGCATTGTTTTAGCCTTACATGTTCTACGATATCTCTATAGAATTTCACAGTTTTATAAAGCACCTTTCACCTTTTTATATTAAATTGGGCGGACTAGACATGACTCTACCTGAATGTACTATGTTATTTGTTTTTGGTGGTTTCTATGTCAGTGCTGAAACATTGCATGACATCCTTTAGATGGTTAAAGCTTATTATTCAGGAATTCAAATGAAAGCCTGTCATTCAGTGAAATGAAAGTGAAAATAATAGGAAGAGTTTAAATGTCAAATAAGTGTGGGAATAAAAATGTAGAGACAGAAACCAAGAGTATTTACTGTATTGTCCAAAAACCCACAGTAATAAAGTAACACTATGACCACCTGCCTAATATTGAGTAGGAAAATGAAATCAGCATTCAGAAGAAGGCGAAGTCTTACAGTAGTAAGTATTAGTCGAAGAATTGAGTAAAAATCAACCAGGGCAGCAGTTAGAACAGGTGAGGGGTTTGGATGGCAGGAGGAAACGAGGCTGCTTTTAGTTTGACTCTCATCTACATTTATAGATCCTTGCATGTTTGGTGAGAGGAAATGGGTTTCATTTTTTGCATAAGAAAATATATATATATATATTCTCTTGTCTTCCATCAGCCTGAGAACATCATGCTGTCTGATAAGCATGCCCGCAATCCTCATATTAAGATCATCGATTTTGGCATGGCACATTGCTTTCTACAAGGAGAGGAGTATAAGAGCTTGGGAGGCACCCCTCAGTATATTGGTAAGTGGTACAGTAAAGGATTAATTGTGCTTAATCAAGTGAACATCCTTAAGAAAAATAAATAAAGAAAAAGAATATATGGGGTTCTTTAGGTCTGGTAGTAATGTGTGGAAGTCACATGGTCAGGGTTAGTTGTGAGAGATGAGTGGAGTAAAACGGGAAGAGAAAAATAGATTCAGTTACGTCTCTGATGGAGATGTAAAAAAAAAAGTATGAAAAAGTACATGAAAAAGTATTTGCTCCCTTCCTGTTTTTTATTTTTTGTTTCATATTTGTGTCACTTGATTGATTTGAAATGATTCAGATTTTAATATGACAAAGATAACTTGAGTAAATACAAAATGCAAAATTAATTTATTCAGGCAAAAAAAGTTTGTCCAAACCTGTTCTGCCTGTGCCGATGTGTAAAAGTAATAGCACCCTTGCTTAATCGTGAATGAACTGTGATTTTTGGAAAGCTGAGTTAAATTTCATCTTGCCACACCCAGGCCTGATTACTGCCAGAGCTGTTGAATAAAGAAATCATGTAACTAGACTCTGTCTGACAAAGTGAAGCATGCTGAAAGATCTAAAAATGCTACACGAATTCAAGAAATTCAAGAACAGATGAGAAACAAAGTAATTGATATGTATAATTCTGGAAAGGATTACCAAGCCATTTCTAAGGCTTTGGGACTCCAGCGAACCATTGAGGGACATGAGCGACAAATAGAGAAAACTTGGAAAAGTGAACCTTCCTAGGAAGGTGGCAGGTATACCAATATTATTTCTCAAAAAAAAAAAGCTCATAAAAGAACCCAGAGAAACATCCAAAGAACTGCAGGCCTCACTTGCCTCAGTTAAGTTACATGTTTAGTTCATGATTCATCCATAAGAAGAAGACTGGACAAACATGGGAGAACTCCAAGGCAAAATCCAATGCCGACCAAAAAGAACACAAAGTCTTGTCTCATATTTGCCAAAACGCATCTTGATAATCCCCAAGACTTTTGGGCAAATATTCCATGGACTGATGAGACAAAAAGTTAAACTTTTTGGAAGACGTGCGTCCTGTTACACCTGATGTAAAACTACTACAAAGTTTCATATAAAGAACATCAGACATGGTGGTGGTAGCGTGATGATGTGGGGCTGCTTTGCAGCACCTGGACAACTTGCCATAATTTTGATGGAATCATGAGTTCCTCGCTCTACAAGAAAATCTCGAAGGAGAATGTCCGGCCATCAGTTTCAGCTGTCAAGCTCAAGCGGACTTGGGTTATGCAGCAGAACAAACATAAAATACAAAATGAAGGTTTTGGTGTGGCCTAAAAGTAAAAATGTCTGGTCTAAAATCCGATTGAGGTGCTTAAACAGGCCGTTCATGCTTGAGAACTCCCCAGTGTGGATGGGTTAAAACAATTCTGCAAAAAAGAGTGGGCCAAAATTTCTCCAGAGTGATGTTAAAGACTCACTGCCAGTTATCGCTTGATTGCAGAGGGTGAACAACCAGATATTAGGTAAACCGGCAATTGCTATACTTTTGAACATTGGGTCCGGTAGGTTTGGACAGCTTTTTCCACAGCTTTTTACTATCATTCTGAGTGATGATCTAAGTTGAGAACCTCTTGTTGGCTTTCCTTCACTCTTTATCCAGAGCTGAAGGTTGTACATAACCGTGCGAGCTGGAATAATAATCACGATGATAAGATTGTTGAAGCACAGTGTGGAGTCTCTCACTGTTGGTTTTAAGGCAGTTAAGATATTACATTTGGTTAAAAATGAAAGAGCGAGGTAAAGCTTTAGTCACCAAGCACAAGTGCAGTCGTTTTCAATTTCAGTTTTGGCGAATCGACCATCTTCTGGAGAGACACACTGAACTATCTATTTCTCCTTTCAGCACCGGAGATCATCAACTTTCAGCCGCTTAATACAGCAGCAGATATGTGGTATGTACATGTAGACACATGCCCAGTGACACACACACACACACACACACACAGAAACACACCACACGCACTCACCACACACGCACTCACCACACACACACACACACAATGTGTCAAAGTGCCCCAGAGAGCATTTTTGGCATGCTGCAACCTGACCATGTCTGCACCAAAATGACTCCCTTCTAGACCCTCACCTTAGCTTTGTGTACCGTTAAGAGCACTGAAACAACTCCACTCCACTCCACTACACACACGCATGATAAACATCAACAACAAAAAGAACTTCGTGTTCACTGTTTCGTTTGCGAAGGGAAGTCGAAGTCAATCCCTTGCATATGAAACCGTGAGTAATCTCCTGTACATTTGAAGTATTGTGCATGTTTTTACTTCTTCAGTGCTGTTTCTGTTTAACCTGTTTCGAAGCTGAGGTGCGAGAAGTGAAAGAGTGTTCTCTCATGTGTGTTTCTTTTCCTCAGGAGCATCGGCGTCATCACTTACATCCTGTAAGTACACGTTTTTTTACCGTTTGAAAACACACACAGGGCCAAATGAAATTCCACACTCAACACACCAAAAATCATGTTCGGAATAATGCTTTATAATAATGCTTCTAGATAATTAAACCTTTTTCAGTGAGCATGGTCATAAAAATTTGCCATGAATTTGTGCGATTGGTTCGATTCCCGCCTCGGGTATGTCTACATGGTTTTTTTCTGCGGGTGCTCTGGTATTTTCATTGGCACCGAGATTAGCATAAAATTCACACTCTTTATACATAGATAAGGGAAGTTCAGTAAACAGTGGTAAGACTCCATGCTTCATTCAAGGGAAAGTTACAATTGCCATAGACTTTCACGCCTATGTGATGTCCTGGGGTTATCTTTTTCACTGGCAGCTCCTTCCTGGTTTACAAAGTGTAGTCAGATCAAAACTGACGAGTGTAAAGCAGCGTTTCCCAAATTGTGGACTGCTGCACCCTGGTGGGCCATGATGGTACTGCAGGCTGGTAATTAAATACAATTTAAATTTTTTAGGGCCCAAGCACTATAGAATGCTTGTTTATTATTTTTTTAGAGTGCAAGCATTATTATTTTTTTCCCCACCCTTTTGGAATTTTGGGTGGGAATTATTTAAGGCATACTTATCATGCCTAAAAAAATTGGCAGACGGGTTGGAATCTGCAGCCATCAGGATGCCTGAGAGTCGTGTGGCCCGGGGCCTCCAGGGGCCCCCACACGAGATTTTGCTGGATAGCTCATACACACGTTCACGTAGGCACATGAAACTCTGTACACATTTAGATACAATTTAAAATGCTTTCGCACTGCATGTCCTGGGCTCAACTCAACAAGAGGCCGGTTATTTTGGGTTGTTTGCAAAAACGCACCTGATGGATTTTGATATACTCCTCCTAGGGAATTTACACAATCATCACCAAACCAGGCCGATGTGACCTAAGGACATTGAGGACGCAACATTGCGGAGGGATTTTTGATATTTCAAATGGGTCAGCCGTGATAATGTCTTAAACTTATGCTGGAAAATGATTAATAACCTTCTGTGTGGCATCATATTGAGTGACATTGTATTCAGTGACATGTTCAGTGTCATCATGTTCAGTGACATCACATTGAGTAACATCATAGTGTGATGCTTTTCTTCCAGCATCTGCTGATTATTGAACATGTTAACACACACACACACACACACACACACGCACACATACATACATACACACACACGCACATACATACACACACATGCACACATACATACACACACTCAATACAAATGTTAACACTCCCACGCGGATACACACACACACACACACACACACATCTCTCTCACGACACACAAACATGCATGTATACACAAACACACTCATATATCACACATCACAAATTTTAACACTCACACACTCGCATCTCTGTCTCACACGTCCACACACAGAAACAAACAAACTCACAAACACTAACAAGTCACATGTCTCACACACATTGCACATACTAACACACACATCACTAATGTTAACACACAGACTCATACACCACACACACACAAACACATTTACTCGTCACACACAGACTGACACATAAACACACACACACACATTTCTCTCCCTCACTCTCACACACATTAACCCACTCAAATAACACACAGGGTGCTTGGGCCCGTCATCGTTGCTTGCAGCTATATTCACTATTGTAGTTATGTTTGACCATTGCTACAAATGTAGAACGTTTATATCTCAACTAATAAAATCCAATTTAAAAGCCATGGGATTTAAATTATATGTCCTGGCTTTAGATCAGTTATTATGCAGACAGTGAACTCGGTTAAATTCTATAAAATTGACCATACTAATAACTAAAAGGTAATTAATGCTAACATTAGTTGGCCACTTTGTTGCTCGATATTGTGCTTTGTTTTTTGCTGTGCTGCAATTTCCATCCAAAATATTAATTGAATAGTTAATGTTTGCTAAAGCAAAACAGTAGCAGTAGTCAATACGGCCTGTAATTCTAATAGTGAGGTTTAAAGTAGCTTATTATGAGCTTTACATGCTCTGACAGGGCAAACAAAAGGCATACTTTCGTATTGGTATCCATGTTTTTTTCCTCGCTTTGCATGACTGACGTTGTCACGACTTGCAAATTACCGCATAGAAAGCTACAACGGATGTAGCACAACAAAAGGAAAAATGTGGTGAATTGCAAACAGGTGTGCAGACGGTGCAGGCTTTTATGGAAGGTGACCTCTTGTGGTTGTCTGGAGAAGTGCGCCTAATAACTATTGTGTATTCAAGAAATGATCGAATGTTGAAACTTTCTACTATATTACTGAGTACAGTATCTGATTCAGTCAGAAGTTAAATCTGTTTTAAAATCTCTTAACAAAGTATGACCCTCTAGTGGGCCATACAGGTAATGCAAGTGGGCCTCCAAACCTCACTTATAACAAATAAGTACAAGATTTAAAATTTTTCAGTTTTGTAATAAGGTTTACATTTTGTTCATTTTGTTCATGTACATTATTTAGCACGAAATCGACCATTACAGAGATTTTGGCATCCAGTCGTATTTTAATAACACGTACCCATCTAAAAGGCAGCACGGTGGCTACCACTACACCTTGAAGCTCCAGGGTCCGGGTTCGATTCCCATCTTGGGGTCTGTGTGCATGGAGTTTGCATGTTCTCCCCATGCTTGGTGGGTTTTCTCTGGGTTCTCCGGTTTCCTCCCACAGTCCAAAGACATGCAGATTAGGCTAGCTGGCATTCCCAAACTGCCCATAGTGTGTGAATGACAATCGGGCATCGAGCTGGCAACCCAACCCCTTAAGTAACTACCACAGAAACCGATGTGCCGGATGACACATCCATCCATTATTTAGGAAGCACTTAGATTAGTTGAATCAGCTGTGTTTGAGCAGAAGGATCACCAAACTGTGCTGGACCCTGGCCCTCCTTATATACACAATCTTGAATATTGTGGTGTGTATACTCATTGCAGTAAACATATAAGTGCTTCATGATGGAACCCATGCTGGAGTGTAGGAATTTATTCTGAGGTTAAGGAAATGGCAAAAAAAAAAAAAATCACCTCTATGTGAAAAGATTATTTAATATAATAAAATCATATATTCCATTGCATTAATGATATTACAAGAATTGAATGAGGGTTTATACAAAGTTACTCAATGTGTATCGCTCAGATTAATGTAATGTTGTATTGTTTCCTCCAGGTTGAGCGGCCTTTCTCCATTCCAAGGCGATACAGATGAAGAGACACTGAAGAACATTTTGGAGTTAAAGTATGAGTTCGACTCGCGCTACTTCAGCCAAACCAGCTGTATGGCCAAAGACTTCATCCAGAAACTGCTAGTCAGTGAACAGAGGTAACACAATCTGGCAAACATTTAAAAAATGACCTGAGCTACATTTTATCCTTCACGTAAGGAAATGTCTAGCTTTACAGTAAGGTTCTGTTGAGGTGCGCTTTACACAAGGGTGGATAAAGTACTGAGAAATGATAATGTTTGTTTAAAATATGACATGTACCAGTTGTTGATGTCGTCACTGTTTTCTGTATGTGCAAGCTATTATTATACAGTAGTATTATATCAGGGTGTAGATGTTGCTTGCAGTCTTGACCCTTCTTTTTCAAGACCTCTGTAATTCGCCCTGCCAATCAACTTCTGGGCCACATCCTGACTGATGGCAGCCCATTCTTGCATAATCAATGCTTGAAGTTTGTGTTTGTCCACCCACCTCTTGAGGACTGACCTCAAGTTCTCTATAGGATTAAAGTCTGGGGAGTTTCCTGGCCATGGACCCAAAATTTCAACGTTTTGTTCGCCAAGCCACTTGGTGAAGAGCACCATCATGCTGAAAAAGGCATTGTTTGTCACCAGACTGTTCTTGTTTGGTAGAAGTTGCTCTTGGAGGATGTTTTTGTACCATTCTTTATTCATGGCTGTGTTCTTAGGCAAAATTGTCCAGTGAGCCCACTCCCATGGCTGATTCACAAGGGATTGTACACCCTAGTGCATTTAATGCTATTTGGGATTCAACCACAGAACCAGGGAGCTGATATTTCATATCAAAGTGGAAATAAGTGGAAATGTAGGAGATTTATAGGTCAACCACCTCCACATTCTATTCTCCTAACCTTTTGGCTACATAGCACCAGCAAGAATTACTTCTACCAGTGTTAATTACACTAACTGTCACGGTTAGTTTGTTCTTCCAGTTTTGAAAGGATGTGGGTTGGTGGCTCCAAATAATCAATGGTTGATAACCACCTTAGGGTTCAGGGTATCTCAGTGATTGAGGCATTGGACTATGGATCGGAAGGTCTCAGGTTCAAACCCCTCCATCACCAAGTTGCCACTGTTGGGCTTTTGAGCAAGGCCGTTGGATCCTCAACTGTTCAGATGAATAATGAGCTAAAAAAAAATCTGGATTATCACTCTGGATAACGGCAAATGTAAAAAAAAAAAAGTAATAATAAAAGGTGCTTGTAGAACCTTTGTCTATTTTGTGTATTGGAATATTTACCCTGGTGCTTACGACTGCATCACAGTTGTGCTGATATTCAGCACAACAGCACTCTCTCTCTCTCTCTCTCTCTCTCTGGGTTATTGCTTAAATATGTGATGGAGAGCAATTTTTTAAGGTTTAATGGTGGAACTTCGGGAAAGTGTTGAAAGCTTGACGGGAACTTTATTGGTTTATGATTTTGGCATTGTAAGGATATGGTTCTGTCAATCGATATCATTCATGGTTTCATCTATTCCAATATCTAGCTCATTGAGTGTGTGACATTCTTTAATTGATAAGTTTACTATTGCATCATGGTTGATTATCTGTCATGTCCGTTTTTGGTTTTGTGTGTGTGTGTGTGTGTGTGTGTGATCAAGTGAAAGGATGACTGCCGAGGAATGCCTGATTCACCCCTGGATTAAAGTAAGCCTTTTTTTTTTTACCCCTTCACACACACACACACACACACACACCACTTTCCCTGAGAATAATCTCATCAGGTACGTGACACACAGTGTTTCAATATGACTCCTATTCCAGCCTCTGACCAGGACACAGATCGCGAGGAGGAATCGCTCTTCCATCAACATGAAGAACTTTAGGATGTTTAACGCTAAGAGAAAGTGGAAGGTGGGTCATGTTTGCTCTTGGCTCTGAATCACCACACATTCAACAGCACCACTTGCGCAAACATCACCTGCCGAAGGTGTGCACACAGATTCTGTTTAACTTCTTGAGTAGATAAAGCTCTCTGATTCAGCTTCTTTCGGCAGTTTTACAATCTGTTCAATATCTATTACGTTTTTAAGCTTTACAGTCACTACGGAATTGCAACTTATACAGTATGTGTATCAAGGGTGTGGAGGGTTAACTATAAAAAGAAAGTCACTGTAATCACTGAGATCATAGATCATCATATTTTATTTTGTATATTTATTTAACTGTATGCAGTAATATTATTAGAACAGATCTGTTAGAAGGAGTTTCATCTTTATTGTAACTCTACTGAATCAAAAAAGTTTCATTGCTTTTTATTTTTAATCACATAACTGTGTTGTGTTATTCTGCACAATCAAAAGTCCCAGTTTGACTCGAACGCTCCTCGCATATGCTGTAGGCGTCTACGTCAACCAGTCACTTCATTCATGGAATATTATTTTTAAATAATCTGTATGAAATTAGATTGACTGCTGTCGATTAAAAAAATTAATCTAGTTATTCAAAATCATAGACTGCGATTAATCACGATTAATCGCAATTTTTAAATTATTAAACGGAAAGCCATTATGGCCATTAGGGAAGCCATTAGGGTCATACTTGGTCATATGATTAATTTGCGTTAGAAAAAATATCAACACGTTAAAATTTCTAGATTAATCGCATGCATTGATGCGTTACTATTGACAGCCCGATATAAAATACATGGCTTAAGTACAATATTTACCCCACTTAAGCTTTTTCATGTTGTATTTGTTCAACTCTGTCTTTTTCTAGCCCATGTTTGTCTCATGAGTGACTATTTGTCCCTTCCCTCTTGGTTGTGTCTTTGACTAATGCTGTCCTTACTCTGGCTTTGACTTTTGGGGCTCCAGGTCACGGTTCTTAGATGTTCACGGTGTTAGATAACACGCACATAGATTAAACAAGGCGCTGAAGCTGATTTATATCAGAAGTGTACTGTATATTAGGATGATGGTGCAGTTACTATACATGTGGTGTGATTTGGTGAGTCGGAGGTGCAATGTTTTTTTCTTTCGTTTTTTTTGTCAGTAATTTCTGACATAAAATTGACAGTAAATGTGAGTATTGTATTATATTTGTAGATTTCCTATAACATGGTGTCGGCCTGCAATCGCCTGTGCAAGCTCAAGCTGGTGTGTAAACCCACAGCTTTGCAAACACAAGAACTGGTAAGATGGCAAAACAAGTAATCTAATATTTAATATAGCCAGAAATGGGAAATAATAATAATAATAATAATAATAATAAAAAATACTTTTACAGCTGTTTAAATATAAATATTAATAAATCATTAATAAATTATTAATATAATTGTTGTCTTATACAAACACAAATAAGACATATGAAGCACTTAAAAAAACCATTTGAATTTTAGCTATTTGTATGATTTTTAGTATATACTATTAGCTTTAATTAATTATGTTTTTCATCTGTGTTCATGTGTCTTTTTTATACTTGATTCTTATTTATTCCTGACTAGCTAAAGCACCAGTCGTTGGCGGTTAAAAAGAGTTTTTAGTAATAGTTAAAAGGTTAAAGCTAAAAATAAGCTGATCAGCTTTAATGTACTGAGTGATATTGATATTATTTCAGGATAAAGCCTATCTTCTTTCGTCGTCAGCCAAACACACTCTCTGTTAAATAAAATAAAAATATTCAGTTTAGATTTTCTTCTTAATACTGTATCTATTAATGCAGGTGTTTGTTTACATTGAGCAAGTAGCTTAAATCCGGCACATAACTGTTCATAACATCACTTTTACTCAACATGCTTTCCTTTATGATGCAGGTTAAACTTTAGGCAGATACCTAAGAACTGCCATAGTTACATTAAATTCTGTCCAGCCAGTTTTGTGTGATGCTGTGACAAAATCTGGCTGGACAGACATACAGACAGACAGACAGAAAGAGAGATTTTTTTCTGGGACTGGTGTTGTTCTCCAATGTATGAAATGTAAATATAGCATTGAAGGAGTGAGTTCTGAACAATGTACAGATGAAACCTTTCTTTTAATCATATAGATGTTTGGATTACTTGGAAAAATTGTACTTTTGTTTGGTCTAAAACTACCACTAATTACCTCAAAAGTGCATTTGACTTCCATTACCGTCTCATCATCTCTCTTTTTCTTCCTCGTGTCTGTTTATTCCCATCCTTTAGAGAGACTGCGAGAGCGATCAAGAAGACACAGAGACAAAACCCGCCTCTCTCTTACGGCGCCGACTCAGCGACACTTCCTAGAATAGAACAGCGGTTTGCAGAGCGCTAAGGAAAGCGGGTGAAGGGCTTCATGAAAGCTTTACAGACTGAAGGAATTGTCCTACTCATCTTGAACCCACAGCGTTTCCTGCTATACCAGGAGACGAAAGTTTGGAAAAGTGGACCAAACCCAAAACGTTCTTTAAAGTAATATGCAAGATTATTCAAAGACAGATACCTCTGAAATGCTACATAAATAAAGATGAATCAGCTTGATGTGCCGACACATTACACATCACCGTCTCATAAACCCCAGAGCCGTGAACTTTTCTGAAGTTTCCCATCGTCTGTTTCCTTTGGGAAACAGCATCTCAAGTGCCATTACATTACTTTGGAGAGAAGATCACTGTAGACTATAAGAGTTTTTTGAGCTCTCCATTTTAAACGATGAAGCAAATGAAAATGCTTTAAAATTTTAAACAGCAGCATCAAAAATATTTCATATACGAGGTGGTATCAAAAGGTTTCAAGATTTGCTTTGTTTACAAGGGAGTACTTTGTTACTTACTGTACTTTATTATTATCTGGTGAGTAGGGTGGGTGCGGAAATGATTTTTGATGGGTCGATCGTCGTCTTCAAGTGATGTTCTTCCATTCTTGAAGCAGGCGTGCCACTCAAATCACCTTGAACGACTCGTTGCAGCATCGCCGTAAACATTTTGCTGAATCATGTCAACGGTCTCTGTGGCAGATTTGCCCACTTTCACACAGAATTTCACATTTGCTTTTTGTTCTAACTTCCTGTCCATGATGAAATTGCAGACATGGTAAAGTATAGCACCAGCTCCCAATGTACACAGGATGATGTCTTTTGGCACGCTGACTTATGAAAGGTTGGTGCTCCCTGTATCTTGCTGTCTTGCGTTGCCATCGTGTGTTGCGAAACTAGTCTTGAAACCTTTCGATACGACCTCGTATCAAAAACATTTGCTCATACAGAACATGCAAGTTAGCCAGCTAGTTCGTCGCACATTCTAACTCGTGAGAATGCCAGATAGTTAGAATACATGCAGATACAGATATTTCTTTTGTACACATACACATGGGCTAAGCAAAGTCTCTTAAGTGCTTCGCTGGTACCAAAACTGCTCGCGTTAATATCACACTCAATCATGTCTCTCTCTTCTGTAACAACTGAAAAATCCTGAGGAAAGTCAACATTCGAGTCAGTTTGGATATGATCCGAACATTCTGGAATTGTCTGGGTCCTGACATCTGTGCTCATAAAGCACCAAACTTGAATATCTCAAAGGAACTTTTACGTGATAAAATGCCTTTCAGAACGGACAGACGTGTTTTAAAGTTGTGTGCCTTAACTGACATAAAATATAACCATCTTTTTTATTATTATTATTATTATTATTTATTTTTTTAAAGAAATCTTGCTTTTTACTTTTTTCTCAAAGTCATAGACTTTGTTCATATGTGTGTGTGTGTGTGTGTGTTTGGCTCGAAGCCAAAAGTTCCAGCTGAGGATTATCACACTGTGTGTTTATGCATTCCTATAGTAGCGGCCCGTTGTGGAATGCTGATCGGTTTAGGTACCGGGAATACCGTGAATGAGAAAAATGATTGAAATTTTAAAAAATATAAGGTAACATCACTTGGTTAAGGTTTTGGTTAAGGTTTTATATTACAATAGTGAACTTTTAGGCAGGAATCGAAAATGAAGCTTATGCAAACAGCCTGAATTATGGTATGCAGACAAACCAATATCACAAGTATCTCGTTAAACCCAATGCAACTATTGCACAGATTAGATCGGATAGAATATTTTTGTACGATGGACTACATACAACCCAGTCTTGTCTTTCTAGTAACTCACATTCCACACTGCCAGGGATGTTCTCATGTGCGTGTTTCCTTGTTACATACTAATAGCAACGCCACCTAATGACTTTTTCCATTCTTAGTTTGGTTTGAGTTGTTCTTTAAAATGTTTCAGGTCTTTTTTTCGTCAATGGTAAATCTAAACTACTTGAATGAATGTTCATTGAAGCATATCAATCTTAAAAAAAAAAAAGAAGACTATAATTCTAGTGTTCGATTTGTTACTCATAGAGCATATATGTGGTCTATTCATAATGTCACAACTTGTTGAGTTATTCTATCCTCAGGCTAGTACGTCATATTCTTGTTTTTGCCAGACACTAATGGTGTCCAAATGGACCAAATGGATCAATGTCCAAATTAGTTGGAATTGGATCATCTTTGAAATGCCCTTTGCCAAAGGACCAGCATAGTGGCGTTAGTATTGCATTAAGACTTCAGACTATGTGGAATACTGCTTGCTGTCTGTTAGTATCATTCCTCTTAAGCTGTTTGTTCGTAGCAGGGCGTGAAACAAACACTGCTTTGAGCCAACTGGGGAAACAAATGTAACCTTTGCGGGCAGGTTTGCAACAGAAACTGAAAAGGTTCAGCTGTTCTGCCTCCTGGAATGAGACGAGTGAGTGGTTTTACTCTGCCGGAATGCAGTTGGCATTATGCACAATTTGGCACAGTTGCCTTGCTTAGAAATACAGATTCTGATTGTTTGTCAGTATCAGTAGGTTCACCATTGTTTAGATCATGATTGTGATAAGCTCTGCCTAACAGCTCGGACCAAAATCTTCAAAATATTTCATTATGTTGAGATCTGACCTAATATAATATAACAGTGTCCATCTGTAAGTTCTCGAATGCGATATGGTCCAGCTGTTTGTGTGCTTCATAGAGGCCTTTACTGTCAAAAGACAAGTTAGATATTGATTGCTCTATCAAGACCTGTTATGAATCCTATTTCCACCGAGAGCTAGTTCAAAGCCGGCGCCCAATTTCAGACAAACTTGGCCCTCAGACAAAAAAAAGAAAAAAGAAACGGGCTGGGCTAGAACAAAGAATCGCTTACACCAGGGGCTGCGGAGAGGTAGGATTATCACGACCAACTAAAAGTTTGTGACTGGCATCTGTAAAAAATGGACTCAATATGCAATGGGTAGATCAAATGCTTTATATTAACGATTAAGCCATGAGAACTGCTTGCAAAGCCTTGTTGAAGTTCCCCATTGTTGCTTTCTGTTGGGCTTGGCACTAGATTTATTTTGACACTTTTATTTTATTACCCATGTCCAACACTATAATCATATTCATTGTATATAAAATCAACCAAAACATTTAGACATGTAAATTAAGTAAAATATTAAATAAATAGACATTAAACATCACTTAACCTAAATTTATGATTCCTCTTGGCACCGGCTTTAAAAACCAAACTGAAATTGACTCTGGTTTCTTCTTGCTACCGTCCTTACTAACAGTCTTGTGAATAATAGTGCTTTGTCCACGAAATCTTGCACAAAATGCAAAAAATCTAAATGAAAACACATTTCACTTGGCTTTTCTCCAATGCAAACAAATTTTGAACGGCTCCCAGACATTTGTTTTATATGTCGAGGCTAATTCCTTGCAAAATTTCAGTTCTTAAGGCAAACATTCGTGAGGCGGGGCTTTCGAATGCCGAGGTACCACTGTATCGCAAAATCTATTGATTATGCAATTTAATTGATCTTTCGTCAGTAACCTGCTTCCATTTATTTTTTCTGCAAGTACTATAAAAATCCACTTGTTTTGCAAAATTATCCTATCTTTTGAGGCAGTTTCAGGCAGTTAAAGGATGAAATACTGCCATCTAGTGGACTGGAGTGTTGGGCACAAAACTTGTAATATTTTATAACTTTATAAACAATAAACAACTTACACAGCATTTTAATGTTTAATGGGGGACAATTATAGGACCACAGTAAGTAACCGTACATTTTCAGTATATTTCGATAAGTAATGCAAAGAAGTCATTTTTTATAGCAACAAACAAATATATTGTATATATTAGGAATATTTACAACAGACAAAGCAAGCCTACACTGAATTGTAAATATAATGGTATATTTGGTAATATTTTATTATTTATACTGTACAGCACAACAGTAATTGTCCATCCACTATGCCACCATGTCGCCTAACGGTAACTGTACAATTTAATTGTACACTGTAACAGTAGAATGTCTTACCTGGTATGAACGTTCATCTTAATTATTACACTTACTGTACATTGTTCATCACAATATTAATACACTGTGTTGTTTAAGATATCTTTTCCCAGGCTGGAAATCAGCCTTGTCATGAAATGTCATGAAGAAATTTTAGGTCAGGCAGAAAGGTCAGGTCCCATCATTTGGACATATGGACATACAGTTAATACATTTAATCACCTATTCAGTCTGGACTGTTTAGAATAACACCTTTGCTAAATAGTGATTTGTATAAAGGGACATAATTTTTTTTTTCTTTTCAAAAAGTCTTCCATTTTGAAAAGTTGCAAACTCATTATATTCAGGACTTTTGCATGGATGTTAAGCAGATTATTTTCTTATGATATATTTTATGGCTATATAACCAAATATGTGTTTTTGTGTGTGTTTGTTTTGGTAGTGTTTAATTTAATCCTAATTGTGAGCTTTTCGTAATGCACGGGTGATACTGACTAATAGAGCTGTAATTCACAGCAGTTTTACTTAACATGATCTTCTTTAGCAGTGTTGAATTGTGTGGTTTGAGTCTAGTGTTGCTGTTTTTTTGTCTTTATTCTCTTATTTTTGTATTTTGATTCATAAATTGTAAGGATGCATGAATTTGTTTTTATTGTAACAATGTTGTATTGTTTGATACTGTGTAATGTTAATAAAGTACTGCCTGGGATAATATCAGCTTCCCAAAATCCACATACATCACGCAATGCAAGAATGTACACACACAAACAGGACATACGCACAAAATGAGACAAGTCCATACGTGACTATGTTGGTATGTGTAGTATCATAGAGATGTTAATCTATGTAGGACTCACGCATACTGTATGTTACACAGATTATTTCATGTTTAGCATGTTTATTCTGCATGTAAAATTGAGAAGAACATAAGTGAATAGGATGATTTGTCCTATTTTGGAAAAACTGGGAAAAAAAAAACAGGGATGTTCTTATTTTGTTGAGACCAGCGAGGTACGCCTGACAACATAATTAAGCAATATTGCACAAGCAAGAGTACTGTTGTACCAAATAACGGCATATAAAACATTCCACCAGATCAACCACTCTGTGAATACGACATTGATTTAATTTGTATTTATTTACAAATAACAGTATTTGTTCTTTCATTTGTACAGTATATAAACAATTTGTACTTTTGTCCATATAGTGTATATTTACAATTGTTTTATTGAATTTTTAAATAGTTACTTGAATTTTGGTTCAGCTCTCAAGAATGTATTATAGACATCCTGCTGATAAGCTAATTCAGGGCTTCAACTGATGATCTTCATTACACTGAGCTAATCTGTTAGGTGTGATTCGAAGCAGTAATGGTCAATCTGGCAACCTCGACAAAGAGCGTGTTGTTAAACACACATCCCCTCCTCTGCTGTTCACGTAAAGATGATGATGATGAGCACACAGCATGAACAGAGAACTTTTTTTCGGGAGGAGATTACTTTTCTGCGGCTTTTGAGGACTTTTTTTTAAATGAATGATTGAATGAACTAACTAATTAATGAGTTCATTTCGCTGGACTAACGAGGGTTCACAGGGAGAGCACGAGACACCTGGAGAATTTTCCAGAAGTATTACAGGTAACGTTAACGTTACATTAGAAATAGTACATTCGATATAAATAAATGACAGAAATGCTGCTTTAGCAGTTACACACACACACACACACACACACTAGGCCGACACTAAAGACGTGTCTGAGCATTTTAACAGTGTAATGTAGAAGACCGTGTTTGAAAAAATACTTTAACGAGCTTCCTGGAAGTTTAAACACTAGTGAAACTTAATGTACAGAAACATGATGTAAACAGCTTCTCGGTTTCTAAAGGTCACAAAAAAAAAAAAAGAAATCAATCATGAACTTTAAAACGCTTTTCTACCGGGCGGAATACCCGTTACCATGACAACCGCTACACTCCATGAATTCCAAGTGTAATGTTTATAGAAAATGAAAGCTGACAAACTTATTGTTATTATTATTAGGGTCCAAGCACTATGACCACAGCACGATGACGCCAGAGCTATGACGTCATCACCCTCGCTCTGATAATGCTGTTTTAATAGTGATGTCCAAAATGTGCGAGGTCCCTTTTGTTCTTTTAATAATTTTTTTATTAGCATTTATTTTCAATCATCAAGGGCCTTTTGTGATTCTTGTATGTATGTGTGTGTGTGTGTGTGTGTGTGTGTGTGTCTGTGTGTTATAGTGATTAACGCTGTTGCCTCACACCTCCTTGGTCCGGGTTCGATTCCCCCTTCAGGGTCTGTGTGCACACAGTTTGCTTGTTTCCCCTGTGCTTGGTGAATGTCCTCCGTTTTCCTCCTACAGTCCAAAGACATGTGGGTTAGGCTAATTGACCGTTCCCGTAGTGTGTGAGCCCTGGCACCCCTGTGCCCTAAATCTTTTGAACAGGATGAGTGAGTGATGTGACAGTATTCCCGTGTCGTAACATACATATGATAACCTGGTCACTTAGGTCGGCGACTTTCCAAGCCGAGACCTGAGCGACTGAAGCAACCTCAGATTATAACACTGCCTCCAGAGACTTGTACAGTGGGTGGACATTATACATGCACTTCTTGTTTTACCCTGACACACCCATTGCTTTGTAATAGAGTTAATCTGAAAATAACCTTTTTTCTCTAATCCCTCGAGTTCTCATTACATTGTGTGCTTACCACAATGCTTTTACTTTCACTATTAAACATAGCTCTGGTTTCTACTCTTGTTTTTATAATTTTTTTTACAATACAACTTCACTTAGGGTTTAGGTTTGAAGGTTCAGTACTTCCCGTCCAGGTTTTAATAAAACATTTTTGCTTGATAGAGTACTTTATTAATCCCAAAGGGAAATTGTAATGTTACGGCAGTCGGTTCACAGATAAGCAAAAATGACAATTAGAAAAGGGTTAAAAAAGTAAAAAAAAAAATAAAAATAACCAAACAAAAAAAACAACTGATGATTATCCCATATTCAGGGTCGCGGGGGGCTTTGAGCCTATCCCAGGAGTCTTAGGGCACGAGGCGGGGTACACCCTGGACAGGGTGCCAATCCATGGCAGGTCACACACACACAAACACACTCACATGTCTTTGGAATGTGGGAGGAAACCGGAGTACCCAGAGGAAACCCACCAAGCACGGGGAGAACATGCAAACTCCATGCACACAGAGACGGGAATCGAACCCGTACCCTGCCGCCTAAACTGATGATTCATTGTTTACAATTTAAGGTGCGGTACAAATGGTGTAACATAATAAGAATATACTGTTTCTATGTACATGATGATTATGTATTCAGGTGGGAACTTAAGTGACTGTAGATAAGGTGCACCAGCAAGTTGAAATATAATAAAGTAATTTTCTCCTCGCATTGCTAAATCATGAATGAACTGCGATTTTTGGAAAGCCGAGTTAAATTTCACATGCCACACCCAGGCCTGATTATTGCTAGATCTTTTGAAATCAATAAATCACCTAAATATAACCTTTCTGACAAAGTGAGGCACACTAAAACATCTCAAAAAGCCAATGAAATTCAAGAAGAGATGTGAAACAGAGTAACTGATGTGTGTCTGGAGAGGGTTACATTTCTATGGTTTTCGGACTCCAGCATGAAGTAATTTAAAACTACATTTTGTGTTTACTCAGGTTGTCTTAGTGTATTATTGAAATTTGTATGATGATCTCGATAATGTAAGAGTTATTGTAAAGTTGATTGTAAAGTTGATGCAGACTTTAGACCCTCTCAAAGCAGCTACAGTGTATAGATGTATTATAATAAAAGAGGCAAATTATTATCTTTCTTTTTCGTCTTTGGTTAATTATTAGGTAATAAGGTCAATGTTAGATTTTGGGCTGGTGTTAGTAATCATGTAAATGAAAGGTCCTCATAAGGATAGTGAGACACTTGTGTGTGCATAAACAAGAACATCTGTTTTCAGTCTCTGTGTCCATTTGCCGTTGAGCAATTTAGTTGCGAAGTCATATTATTTCCATGTGTGTGTGTGCAAACTGAAGCTTTTTTTTTTTTTTCTAGTGGAAGAGCCAGTGATTAAACTGTGTGGGGGAACGTAGACTTCATCTAAGGGGCCTGACAGAGGTAGCAACCATGTAATTAAGGTTTACCACGGCTCAGTTCATGCATGGTGTTAATATGCATCGTAGGTAGTTGAAGCACTAACGGATACAGGTGTGAACATGTTCAAAATCCGGTCTTTATGTTCTGAATGCTCGGCAACATGCGCGGAATTTTGGGATGCATGTAACCACATCACTTGTAGTGTAAACAGTAAGGAGTCCCGATGCGTCCTTGACAACATCAAAGGACCGCCTTATCGCTGTGTTGCCAGGTCTGTGGTTTACCTTTGAAGTTTTAATTGAGCTAATTTTGAAGTGTCCAGGCATGAGGATGATGTGTCTAATCCATAGCTTGGGAGTTAAACTCTATTTATTAAATCTCTACATTTCGTATTCATATTCTCAGCGCTAAGCGTTGCTTATTATTATGATGAATGCATGATAGTTGCTTTGTTGCATTATTGGTACCTTGGTCAAGGCGATTAACCTGTCGCCCACATTGGCATCGAAAATGGACGTGGAATCCACTGAGGTGAAGGACGATCTGTGAGATCGTTGTAGAGTAGACGATCTGTGAGAACATTGTAGAGTAGACAGTGAAGGGACGGGACCGAAACTGGGATGCTGGGAGAACAGACCATTTGAACCACGGGCTTCCGTCGATTGTTGAGGGAAAAAAAATCCATTAGTTCCCACCGTTATTCTTTATTTAATGAGAATATACAAGACGATTTTTCAAACCACGGTGAAATAACTAGGCTTTTAAGAAAAGTGCGTCATACTGCTTCATTAAGGAAACTAAATGGTTCATGATGAAAAAAAAAAGAGACCACTACAAATTTACTAGAGAAAACTTCTGGAATATCATCAAGAGGATGATGGATGCTCACAAACCATCAAGCAAAGCTGAGCTGTTTGCTTTTTTGCGAAAAGACTGGTATAAAAAGTTACCCAACAGCAACGTGAAAAACTGGTGGAGAGACAAAAGGCATGAAAAAGCTGTTTTTGCAAATTATTTGCATTTTTCTTTTTTTATCTGAATTATTAAAGCCCTGCAAATACTGCATAATCTTAGGTTATTTTTTAAATATACACTCTAAGTAACAATAGTTATATTTTGAGAAATATTGTCAGCGGTTCTCAAAAAAAATTTAACATAACTGTTCATCTCACCAACACGTGCACCTGTAAGGAAAAAAAACATAGGAAATTATATATATGTATGTATAAAAAAAGAAACGCCCCTTTTTCAGGACTGTGTATTTCAACAATAATGTTGTAAAAATCCAAATAACTTTACAGATC
>JAQMYK010000021.1:13129429-13167132 GCA_030014345.1 Clarias buthupogon
GTTTACTGAAAGTAAAAACAGTTGAAAGTCTGAGGACGTTTCTTTTTTTGCTGAGTATATATATATATATATATATATTATTTTACAGCTTATTTTGAAATAAATCTCTTTATTGGATTTAACATGTAAAACTTTTGTGAGGAAATTTTGAGCATGGAAGCATACATTCAGCCATTAGATGACACTAATAATAATAATAATACCTTTATTACATGGTTTAACATTAAAGCTGCATACCAAATATTAAAAATAACACATGAACACTTGTTATAAATTGTCAGGTTCATTACAGTAGATTCGTGAGGGACTAATTATTTAAAAATCATCATGCATGGAATTATTTATCGAACATTTATCTAAACATGCCGAATTAATTCGAAAACAACAATTGTTAGCCAGAAATTGCTTAATTTGAGGTTTCCATTTGTGAGATGCTACATTATTAAAGCCAAATCTGAGCCTGAACCTCCTGCTATGTGAGTGAAAGTTTCCTATTTTAAAAAAGCATGACCTCATGGAGAGACAAAGTTAAGAGTTCAGCTACTGAGGAAACGAGGGATCGAGCCGGGAACAGAAGAGAATGTGATAAACACGACTCCTTTCCATTCGAATCATCATTCGCTTCTGTTATCACGCATCATGTGTCTGCTTGTAGCCGTGCATTCAGGTTGGGTTTTTGTTGCGCTCGCTCCTTTTCTATTTGTTTGGCTCGACACCCGTCTATTGATGGAATGACAATAAAAGTAGACTCGGTTGTAACATGTCTGAGTACAAGCACTCTCACTAGTGACTGTCGATTGACAGTCGATTGACTGCGTTTGCAGAACTGAACCTTTCGTTTCCAGCTCTTGTGGGGGAAAAACGGGATGAATAGGAAATTTGATAACTTGTTAGAAAGTTGCTGAAGAGAGAAAAAAACAAAAAAAAGGACAAAAACAGATTTGTACATGGAAATGTTTAGCTAATAGTGTCCCTGAACCGTGTGTGTGTGTGTGTGTGTGGTGCGTGCTAGCCGAGATAAAGACGGAAAAGGAAATGATAGTGAAGTAATGAGCCTCTTGGGGGGTTTATTGGCATCATGACGGAGAACTTACGAGTGGAAGAAGCGTGCGTCAAAACATTAAGACGGCTAAGCAGCTGATCCAAACGCAGGACAGAGCCAGAACTTTAGCGCAGACGTGCGTTCTCAGATCTCTACTAGTGCGCACCACATGATGTTTGCGTAATTTCGTCCAAAAAAATAATAATTGCTACTTTTTAATTAACTCCTTTGATGAGAATGAGAACAAGATGAATAAACTCTTCTCGACTCTTTAAAGTTAATAATTAAAGATCAAATTTTTTTATATGAAAGCAACAAAATTAAAAAAAAAAGTTTTTTAGCAGACCTACTCAGGACCCCCTAGTGTCAACATTCAACCTCTTTCTCACTGAATAAGAAAAGAGAAGGGAGAAGTCCTACACAAAAGAGGAACGGGGGAGGGCGCGTTCCCGGTCAAGGAGCGAGTGACGGCACAGGAGGTGACCGGGGGATGGACAGACTGTAGCAGAGGTGAAGAACACAAAAAAAAGCTCAGCACAAGCCCACTGGAGGGTCAGGGGGGAGGACGATGATGAGTGGTGAGTTTTTCTAGATTTTCTCTATATTTAGTGCTTTTATGAAAGTCAGAAGGATACTGAGATCGTGTCAACTGGGTTGTTGAACAGGTTACTACATGTAGATTGATTTTTTACAGTTTATATTTATTATTTTAGATTAGATCATTGATTGGATTGATTGGATTCATTGTGCAAAGTACATGTGAAATGCATCTAGATTAGCATCGAACTTGAAGTACAGAAGTGGCCTATTTACAGGGAATAAACTTTTATGAGTCCATATGTCTTATGTGCTGAAGGTGCAGTAGATATTTAAAATAGGGCATAAAGCAGCATATGAGTCAAAAATTATCCGGTTATATTAAAACTTTTGTCAGCCACTTTCCGTTCAAGGCTACTCTCTTTCCAGTCACTACTGTGCAGGTGTAAACGTGTTACACCAGTTTATTTGTAACTAAGCAAAAATACATGCCCCATTTGTGATTTACGCGTATGAAGAGCAGCGTGCAGTGATTTTTATTTACTGTATTTTTTATTTTGTGGTCTGAGGGTGTACCCGGTGCCGAAACAACTCACGGAAAAGCACAAACAGAAGCGTTCGGATTTCTATAAACAAAATTTGGACCAATACCTCTGAGGAAAGTGAACGTTTCTTAAAGAGAATCATTACTGGTGACGAGACATGGATTCATTGGAGAGTCCGAGAGTGAACGGCCGCAGAGTATGAAACGGAAACATCCTGTAGAATAAGTTCAAAAGTCAACCATCAGCTGGGAAATTCATCAACGCTTACAGTTTTCTGGGATTCTCAAGAGCCAGAAGTATTGGAACATTATCAGGAAAAAAGGTTCAACAATTAACAGTGCTTGTTAAAATCTGAAGAGCTGATGCCTGAAATTCGGAATAAACGCAGAGGACTGCTGCCCGAGGGTGTCGTGGACATTGTGGAGATATTATGGACAGTGCAAAAGGTGCATAGTGGATGAAGGCAAGTGCTATGCAAAGATTTAGCAACCAAACACATAGCAGCAATATAATGCATTAAAATTATGCACATTTCAAGATTCTGTTAATCACATCACATACTGGAATAGAGGAAAAACAAAATGTCAACTGAACAAGTACAAAAATACCTGAAATCTAGTCAAATTCATCTACTATTTCATATTAAAGATTATAACAAACCTTACATCACATTGTTAGTAATAAAATAAAAAATTTGTACCAACAACTTAAGCAAACATTTAAACTTAAAAAAAAGTTTTATTGCATCATTGAACCAATCATAATGTATTGTACAATTCTATGTTTAATTTGAATCAACTTAAAAAATAATAATAATCATTTTTTCACTGGCTGGACCTCTGATTCAGATTGTCAGTGGTTAAGGCAAGTCTTGTTTGATGGATGCTACTGAACTAGATGTACTGTACAAGTAGTGTACAAGTGAGGTTTGGAAATATGAGCTCTGTAAAAACAAGGTTAGCCCGACACTGTCAAGCTGACACTTTGTCTGTTACAGGGATGCTGTGTTATGGGTGACTCTGCCTCCTAACAAGTTGGAATACAGGGTGTGTCAAGCGAGTTTCAATGTGCTGTAATAAGTTGCTGTAACATAAATTGTAGTGAAAACATCCTTAGGAACTACTCACGTTTATGTTTAGTCCATTTTACTTAAATTTGTGGATGTTTTTAAGACAATATAAAATTACAAACAACTTCAAAAACTGAGTCTTAAAAAGCGGATTTCCTCACACACTTTCAGTAAAGTCTATTTGTCAGCGTGCACAGTGTACAAAGCCTATTTCCTAGATATACTGTATATTACTAATTAAAATTTTACATTTTTAAATGTAATTTTGCTAATTTTGCTTCTTTCTACAAATAAATGCATATAATGAGCAAATTATCTGCCCATGGAACAGAAAATGAATGCTTAGAATAGTAAAGAAATGTCTAGAAATAGGTTTAATAATCTTATATTTGGTTTATTGTAGAGCTGATAAAAAAAATTGCGCAAAAAATTGCGATTATTTTGATGCATACTGTACTGTGATCGCAATTGCGATATGTATCTATTAAACTTACCATTTTATATTCAAATGTATTTATCCAGGCTAACAGCAAATAATTGGACAAATGATCTCATTAAGACACTTGTTGCCAATATTAATTTATCACCTGAAAATTATTTAAAAATTAAACACGTATTTAAATTTGTCACAAACTCTAAACTCCCAGACTGTGTGTATATTACTGTATGTGTGGTAAAGTGCAATATTTTGCAATTAAATTATTGTACAAGTCCATGTTGCGATTTTGATTAAAAAAAATTTAAAAAGACAATTTGTATGGTTGTCACATACACAACCATACACATTACGATATGCAGAGAAATGCCAACATGACTGCCCCTGACCTAAAATGATAGGATAGTAAGAAAGATTTCACTACAATAAAAGGAAAAAACTGTGTTAGAAGAATACAATTAAATTAAAGATTTTTAAGAATTTCTAATAAAAAGTAAAATCAAGTAAAAATACAAATGTTAAATCGTACTATCTTATAGTAATAAATAGTAGATGAATTGAAATAGGTTAAAGATCAAAGGACTTAAATCAAATGTACATTTATTATTTATTATACAATAAATTATTGTTAAATGGTTATCACTCGTGCAATAGTATGTTTAATCTGAATCAACTTTAAAATGTAAGTTTTTTGCACTGGCAAGACATAAATTGTAGTGAAAATTTTTTTTTAATTCTATGAAGCTGCTTTGAGACAATGACCATTATTAAAAAGTGCTATATAAAAAATAAATAAATAAATAAATAAGTGAAAACATACCCTGCAATTAGCTTCAAGTAGTAATTACTCATTTTTATGTTTAATCCATGTTACTTACATTTGTGCATGTTTTTAAGACAACATAAAATTACAAAAAAAAATTAAATGATTTGAGGCAACAGATTTCTCCACACACTTTCAGTAAAGTCTGTTTGTCAGCGTGTACAGTGTACGAAGCCTATTTCCTAGATATACTGTGTATTACTGTTTTGCTACTTTAATACTTTTTCCCACAAATAAATGCATACCATGAGAAAGTTATTGCCCATAGAACAGATCTGTTGTTTTTTCCAGTGTAGACTTTCCAGTGTGTCGAATGGTGGGGAGGAAAGAGAAAACATCATATGAGCGTCAGTTCTTTTGACGCTTTGGTGATAAGCAGAATCAGAGTAGCTGGCAGGAAGGCTACAGTAATATAAACAAATAAGCACTCTTTACAACCGCGGTGAGCAGAAAAGCATCTGTGAATGCACAACAAGGAAGCCAAACAACAGCTGAAGATCAGATTGGGAATTAGAGGCTATAGCAGGTACAGTGAAGTGAAGATTGGGGGGGGAAAAAAGCGCTGGTTCTTTTCGAACTTATTTTTTGTTTAAACGTTTGGCTTTTTTGTAGTTTTACAGTATGAGAATAAAATTTACAGAGACTTAAAGGGGAAAGTATATGGGACATAACAGATGGTTAGTTTCACTTCACTTCAAACACCCCCCCACCGAATACCCCCCAACTTTCTCCCTAAATCTAGTCATGGCCAATTCCCAACTGTTTTTTGGCTCTTCCCTGTCAAACAACAGGTACCAACAAGGGAGAGTGAAGGTTGTCACATTCTTCCTCCAAGGAACGAAAATCCAGCTAACTGTCTTTTTCTAACCCAGCAATAGGGGGCGGTGTAACACACTTGAAGAAGGGCACTTGAACTCGCTCGAACATGTTCACTTTACCCCAAAAATGTGACTTTTGCGTTCACTGGTCGTAGATTAGCGAGCCAAAACTCGCCCATCAACGCCCAAAACATCCGTATCACAGGATGAAGGATATCACAGGGTAGAAAATCGTAACATAGACTTAGGTAGCAGTTATTATTTTTGCTTGTCTTGTGTTTTTTTTTTTTTTCCCTATTTTCTTTTACTACTTTTCTTTGCCCTTTTATTTAATGGCACCCTGTTTGATGAAGCACAGTAAGCAGATACTAATGATATACTGTATTTACTGTCATGTTTCCCAGTCGTGACTGAAATTTGCTTTATGGTTTAGAAGAAACACTTGCTGGTTAAAAAATAGCACTGGGTTTGTGAGCTCCAGTTTAACATGAAGCCCCGATTAAGAAGATATTCATCCGCCTCTGTTTTCAATGCTAATCTGGTTTCTAAGGAGACAAGTGTAGCTTGAGTCATGAATGGAGCTTTAATGTCCTCATGATGCACCTGCAAGCCCAACTGACCTGAAACACACACACACACACTCACGCAGACTGTGGGCGTCTTACAGTTTGCCATGACACATCATGGCCTCCACCGAGTGTTTGCACTTTGGGAGAGGGACACTGGTGTAAGTGTTATGTCAGAACAATGATAGATGGATTGTGAATGAAGGGAGGGAAAGAAAGAAAGAAAGGAAGAGGAGGAGAAGAAAAAAAAATAACAGGAAGAAGAAGCAACATTTCAAGGAATCAATTTGGTAAGTTGTTGACTTTCAGCCTAACATGATGTATTAAAGTGGAACATCAAGTTTAGAGGAAAGGCAAGGCTGCATTCGATATGCAGGACCCTGTGGAATAGATACTGAGTCAGAACATCAGCCTTTTCATTTGAAACTCAGCTGAGATTTTAGGAATTTTTAGAGGGAGCGAGGGAGAAGCACAGGAAAGGAAGACAGAGTAAATGTTTGAGGAAGGAATGGGAAGAGGGACTGGATTCGGGAGGGAGGAAAGGAGAAAGCAGAAGGGTGAAAAGAGGGGGAGATAAGCCAGGGTAAGGAGAGTTTAGGTTAAGGATAGTGAGTGTGAGAGGAAGAGATTGGGTGTGTTGAGAAGCAAGGAGAAGCATGCTGGCTGCTTTTACAGTGAGGTAACCTGATTACATTATCGTGACATAGTTTTCTTTAACTACACAGTAATGCAGAAGTTTTCTTTTACTGAAGTAAATGAATATTTGTTTTTGTGCCATTTGATTATAATTGTCCTTGATTTAGCATGTTCGATATTGTTAAACTTAACTAATTAGCTGAATTAGCAGAGTATATTATATTAAACTTAATCTAATTAAACCTAATTGAATTGCATTTCACAGTAAACTTAAACATTTAATTGGCATGGTTGGTTTTTTTTTGTTTGTTTATTCGTGAGACTTTTTATTCGTGAGACTTTTATTCATCTATCTGTATTCTGTCTCTAGGTGTGTATGTGTTTGATTGTATCTGTGTGTGCATGGACGTAATAACAGGCTTATCGCCAGTATGTTTGCTGACTGATTAAATGGTGTGCTCATTGCAAGTTTGCGTGCACACGCGTCCATACTCATGTGCTTATTAACCCACGACTCTTCAAATGATAGCTTTCGCGTAGCTGTGTATGTTTGTGTGTGTGGTTGGGGGGGTTTCAGGGGTGATTTTGTGCTGCTAGTTAGTGTGCTAAGAGTCACGTTGACATGACATGAGGCATGAGAAAAAGGACAAATAAACTTTGTATTAGTCAAAAGGGGTGGATTTATTTCCAATAGAAAGCAGATGTCGCATTTCTGGATATCTTTTCAAATCTGTGTCTGTGGTAATTTGTTGATAAAGTGAAACTTCCATTATAAGGAAGCTGATGTTTATTTAGCATTTATCGAAGGAGTTCTCAGTGTCCTGACATGGGAGAGTCTTTAAGACAGAGGACTTTGTACCTGGCCGTTTCTTGTTAACTGTGGGATTAGTGGATTCGAAGACACATGCGAGTGGAAATCTCTTGTTATGGACAAACGTGATAACATGAAACCTGAAAACATAAAAAGGCAAAAACATATAAACTATATGTGCAACTTGACTTGAAACACATAACAAACAAGCTTGACAGTAAGACACTGAAACAGGAACTTGGATATGGGTGCTAAACAAGTTATATGCTGTTATATACTGGTGGGCTGATGGGTAATATTCACCACTACCATCATGACGACTCCCAACGCTGGGCTCTGAAAAGAGTGAAATGGCCCCCTGGACAGTCTTCCATGAAGTTGTCTTTGCTGATAAGTTTCCTTGGGCTGACGAGGTGATAAGCCAGAGACAAGACATGGCACGACATGCAAGCCAGGAGTGAGGGCCACTGCAACTTGAGGGGGTGAAGTAAAGTGGAGTCAGAGGGTGAAGCAAATTCCACCATGAAGTTAAGAGGGGGCAGTAATCCAGAGGGAGGGAGCGACATTCTTTGCAAATTGAGAGAAGGGAGTGACAGAGACAAAATGGGTCAAGGCATTGGACTACGGTTCGGAAGGTCCCAGGTTCAAATCCCATGACCACCAAGTTGTCTCTGTTGGGCGCTTGAGCAGGGCCCTTAACTTCCAATGCTCACAGGTATAACGAGATAACAATGTAAATGATGCACTCAATGGGGTGGGAGTCAGGGATCAAAGGTCAAGTCAAGTAGGTTTTTAATTAGTATGTCATTTCCACCATATACAGTTCAGTACACGGTGAAACAAAACAAAGCAACGTTCCTCCAGGACCATACAACATAAATTAACAAAACTTGCTAAGATCTAACAAAACTGTCTAAGACTAAATTAACCATAAATGAACAAAACTATATTAGAGCTATACAAAAAAGACAAGACAAAGTGCAGTAGAGGAAAGGATGATGGAAGATTGGGCACATGAAACTTGCAAGGCATCCTCTTTGTCTTCTGGATTGAACATCGCTCGTGATGCCGTCCTGTCTGCCTCTGGCTTGAGCACAGCTGTACAGTAATGCTCCTGTCGGTGCTTGACATAACCGGCCCAGCTGAAAATCTGGATATAGGCATAAAACGTATGACTTGTTTACATACAAAAAAGAGGACTACTATTGCACTACTGCACTTTAAAGATGGACAATATCACTGGTGCTCATCATTTCATTTCACACTCCATGAGCACCTCGTACTGCTGCTGCTGTCCTTGCGTACTTAATACAGTTTATTTATACTGATCTTACTTTTTTACATTCTTACATTTTATTTTATTGTAACAAAATTGTAGATTTTAGATTTTATCTTTTATATCTTATTCTTTCCTATGAACATTTATGCCTCCTTACATCCTTTCTACCTTTTTAAGGCGTGTAAGCATTTTACCGCACATCATACTGTGCACAGTTGTATATGTGACAAATAAAAATTCGAATTTGAATTTGAATTTGACTGTAAAAAAAAATTTCTGTAACAGTAAAAAAAAAATTAAAAAAAAACTGTCATCATGGAAAATTACCGTTGTTAAAAAAATGAATCAAATACTTTTAGATGTGATTTTGTTGCAAAATAATAAATTTTAGAGAGTTAATACATTGTTATTGAGTGAATGCTATAAGTGCACGCCCTTATTATGTTAACAAACTATAACAGCATGAGTGCATGTGATAGCTCTGGGCATTTGCGATCCTCAGACACTTCTGTATTGACACAACGAAGAGATCAAGAAGATCACCTGATCTTGTGTTTACTGGTGTAAAGAAAGATAATCGGTTTATTACTGAGAGAAATGCTCAAGTGGACTTGAGTTTATTTGTCATTGAGGTTCTCTGATGAGGAGCTTTATCGCTTCCTGTTGATAACGAAGTAGCACAGACTGATTTGAAGTTAAGTTTCAGATTGGCGCTGGAATAAAAAAAATTAGCAGTAGGTTTTTATTGTGGATTCAAACCAGCCACTGGTGCAAAAAGTGACTGAACTGGAATTTGATATCAATATTGTATTAACCTGCAGGGCCACAGCGGTGTGGGAGCTGTAGGGGGAGCTCTGGAGATCTGTCTGAGAATGGGTCCCGATGAGTCGCCCCTCCGGAAAGACACGGTACGAAGAGTGTGATTGTGTGTGTGTGTGTGTGTGTGTGTGTGTGTGTGTGTGTGTGTGGGTGGGTATTTCTCTATTATGTTGTGCCTTACTGCCCATGCTCTGTTCAGTGTTTTATTATGTTTATAGTTTATTTAACCAACAACGATAGAAATGATTTTCTTTTGACGTACAGGTGTGATGGATCCTTGGACATAAACTGTACATGTACAAGTTATTAACAGGATAATAAACATTTTACAACAGCATTCTTTTGTGTTCTTGCAAGTGCCAATATCTCTACAGACCACAATAAACACACACCACTGTAGTTTACAGTCTGATCACGTTTGTTTTTTGAGTTTAGTCAAATATTATATTGAGCTGGCGTAGTTATTAGCACTGTAGCCACGCACCTCCAGAGTCAAGGGTTTCATTCTCGTCTCGGGGTCTGTGTGCATGCATGGAGTTTGCGTGTTCTCCCGTGCTTGGTGATTTTTCTCTGGGTACTCTGGTTTCCTCCTACATCTGTGTGTGCCTGCCTGCATTGTGATGGATTGGTACCCATTCTAGGGTGTACCCCACCTTTTGCCCAAAGTCTACTGGGACTGTGTACACAGGATAAAGCGGTACAGAAGATGAATTAATTAATTATTATATTATTTTAGTTTAATAAACTTTACACCATTTATTTAAAGAAAAAAAACAAAAAACCTGCCAACATTTCCGGAAATCAGGATTTTTTCCAGATTTTCTCCCTAATTTAGTCGTGTCCAATTCCTCCCTGTCACTCCCACATTAAGGCTACTACTACCATTCAGCCGGGAGGGCCGAAGACCAGCACGTGTTTCCTCCGAACCACGCGGTGCCGCATCTTTTCGAACTGCTTGCTCACGCACCGTTAGGGGCGGTGGAACACACTCGCAGGACAGCGCTATCCGCTCCTTCCGCGTGCGCGAGCTCACAGACGCCCCTGATTGGCTGTAGAGCCGTGTTTAATGTGTGAGCACTAAGTACCTCTCATCTCTCCCCGCTGAGAGAGCTCGGCCAATCAGCTCTCTCGAGAACCAGCGATCTCCGGATGATAGGGCAAGCACTTTACCACTGCGCCACTTGGAGGCCCCAGGGTCTCTGATGGTATGGGGGTGCATAAGTGCATACGGTATGGGCAGCTTGCATGTTTCGGATGGGACTATGAGAACATAGTCCAAGAGAACATTTGGTGCATCGTTAAACGAAAAATACGTCAAAGACGGCCACGAACTCTGGGATCAAATTCCAACACCAAAACTCCAGAAACTCATAACCTCAATGCCCAGACGTCTTTCAACTGTTTTGAAAAGAAGAGCAGATGCTACACCATTTATTCAAATTTAATAAATCTCCCAACATTTCTGGAATTCAGGCTGTAAAATAATATATCATAATAGCTGACTAAACTAAATAAAAATATATAGCCTGGTTAGTACTTGGATGGAAGACCACCCTGAAAAAGCAGGTGCTGTAGGTGTGCCACGGTGGCTTAATGGTTCCTACTGTGGATAGAAACATATCAAGAGTTAAGGGTTTGAATCTGGCTTGTGTGGGTGTTGTTGACCCAACGAGCTATACTGTATAAACAATAAAACTATGAATAAATGTTCTTACTTTCATATGACAAGTTTATGTCATAAAGACATTTTTACTGTTTAAAAACACAATTAATTCGACTAAAAATGATTTGTTGAGCTTTGAGGGCAAATAACTTTGCGCCAGATGCACTAATAAATTTTATGTCGATCTATTAAAAGTTTTAAGTGCAAGCTGTTTACAAAAACACGTTCAATTAGAGTGAGCAAATTTTTAACCAACTCCAGGAACACTGAACATATACAGTATTTTGTGATGTAGCGTTTGTAATGTTGTATGCCTGTGCATATGTCCAGCAACTTTATGCATGTCTGCCTTCAAGGGTGAGAATCTGTATTTTCACAGCACTGCAATTACATCTTTAAGTACATGTAAAATAGGTTACAACTACTGCAGAGCATCCAGCAGGTTTTTGTAACATGTTGTAATCAGGTTTTACTCATGGGTCGTACCACAGAAACACGGACATGAGGCGAGGTCTTACAGAAAAGGGGTAACATTATTTAGAAAAATGGGGAAGGTAAGGGTTAATGAGGGAGTATGGAAAGAAAGAGGAGGAAAAATAGTGAAGGTGTGCATGTGCAGATCGGTGGGCAGTGCTCAGCTGGCATGTGGGCACGGCGCTGCCGAGTGATGGTGGCGGGCAGAGTGTCAGAGTGGACCCACATTGGGAGTGGCTTCATGCTCCTTAAGCAACTCCTCCCGCTGTCTTGGCCAACTGGCCCCTCCCATCTCTCCATTGGGTGCAGGGCCTCAAGGCAGGATTTCTTTTTGACATCCGGTGGCTGGGTGGCTTAACATTGAGCACAGCGGCCTTGTTCCCTCTTCAGCGAGATGATCCTGAAGGCTAGCACTACGCAAGAGTGTGAGTGCCGCTGGAGCTCGTGCAATCTCTTCGCAGCTGTCCTACATGCGGAGATTGAACGGCTGCACTTAATTCTATGGCCTTTGAAGTCCCTGTGACGTGTTACATCGCCCTACTCGCATGCCACCCTTCTGCATTTAGCGACTGCCATGCGACTCTACTCCTCCAGGATCTCAAATTATCTCCAGGACCTCAAACTACAGTACACTCCCCCTGAGATCCATTAACGTTGATTTTTATCCAGCTGTGCCCTTTTCCAGTGGCCCCGCCCCTTTGTGAACCTGCAGAAGGGGAGGCCGCCTACACACTACGGTGTGAGTGAGGAGGAATTCAAAAAAATGGTCATTAAGGCTGATACAGTATTTGTGAAGGTTATAATGGCAAATAATGCCTTCAGCATTATCACAGACATGAGTTGTAACATGAAGCATAGGACACTAAAACAAGGAACAATGATTAAATGGGGACTGAGCCAGGACCAAAAGAGAAAACCTAAACATAGTTCTTCAGTGTTTGTCATCATGGGAACCACATCTTGATGACAGAATCACATCTCAGTGTTTCCAATGCACAACTCATGATGGTGTCCTGGAACACTGGATGTCATGTCTTTGGCTAAAAGAAAAGCTGGTGACATATAGTTGTCCACATTATGTCCTTGGTGACAGCAAGAAGTGACATGATGGCCTTGACCCTCATGAGCAGTGTCCTAGTCAGTAGGTGGAGGAACCTGGCAGGATTAGAAATCTTCAAGAGTGTTTTTCTTTCTTTTGTTCTTCATTGTAGAAGCCTAATCTTGACAGATCATCTGTAACGAGTTTGGATACTCACTCCTGGCTGGTCTGCCTCTGTCCACCATTCACGCTCTGCAGCTGATCCAGATCGCAGCTGCACGTCTTGTTTTCAACCTTCCCAAGTTCTCTCATACGACCACACTTCTCCGGTCCCTGCAATGGCTTCCTGTGGCTCCTCGTATCAAATTTAAAACCCTGATGCCCACCTACAAAGCTAAAAATGGCCTAGCATCCACTTACCTCTCAGCTCTAATCATACCTCGCACCGCACAACGTACCCTCCGATCCTCCATCACTGCTCGCCTCATCCCAGCATCTCTCAGGGATCCAGAAAGACATTCATGCAGACTCATTTCTGTTCTGGCACCTAGCTGGTGGAATTAACTTCCTCTAGATGTCCATACAGCTGAGTCTTTGACAATCTTTAAACAGTAACTCAAGACCTATCTGTTTCTTCAATACATCGACTAATCAATCCCCCCCCTACCCCCCCCCCAAAAAAACCTTCCCAACTGTGTTTGACTGATGGCACTTAGTTAGTAACCCAGTAACCCAGTGTAAGTATCATTTACAATGACGGAAACTTCAAAGCACTTTTTGTAAGTCGCTTTGGATGAGAGCATCTGCCAAATGCCTAAATGTAATGTAAATGTATATACTTACTCACCCACCACCCACCACAGGCTAGAGGAAACACTTGTTTCAGGAGGTTAAAGGTCTCCTTGTGGTAGCCAGACTTTGGTGCCCAGCTGTCTGGCTTAGGTTTGGAAAGAGAACTGAGGTATAATTGGCATTGTTGAGTATGAGTCCATCACTGATGTCATATGTGAGTCAGAGATTCAGGAGAAGTGACTGTTATTTGGAAGACATGTGTGTGTAATGACTTTAGAGTCCAACGATGGTGCTCAGAAATAGAGGGCATGGCCCGCAACTTTTGAACCTTGTAAACTTGCCTTGTAAACTTGCCTTGCCTTGCCTGGTAGAATTTAACAGTTCATTTCATTTGTACTTTATTGCTTCCTGTTCTTCTGTCTCTGTCTAGATGTCAACCTCTCCACCTTCCTCCCCTCACCCCCACGGGTGCTTTCCTGTTCCATCTCCATGCTCTGCCATCCCCTCTCCACCCATTTCTCCTGTGAGGTCAGGGGCCGTGATCTTTCGCTCTCCTGCCACACGCCACCTTGCCCACCTCGATGCCTGGAGGAGGCACAGCTGGGAGCCGGGCGCAGTCGTGCAGGGAAATCCACCCAACGACACACGCAGGTACACTCACACCCACACACTTATTCACCCACCGTGCATGGATGGACATGGCAGTGTGCACTTTTAATTGGTTCATATTATCGGACACAGATTTGACCACTTTATTTCTTTCCCTCTCCATCTGTCGGTCTCTCTTTTGTTCTCTCACACTGGCAGTGTCAGTTTGGAAGATCTGGATGCGGAGGAGATGGCGTTGGTACTGGGTGGTGCTCTGGGCTGCAGCAGAGCTCGAAACATGCGTAAATCTGTCACTTGCGAGGGCTCTTTGTCCTCACTTACTGAAGAGGAAGCTGGGATTGAGACACAGCCACAACTCTGCTCATCACTGGAGGTGTGTACTGTCTGTGAATGCTCTACACTGTTTACACTGTAGGTTTTGAATAAGATAGACGAAGCCCAAAGCCCTCTTGAACTAGGGGTCAATGAACGTGACAGTGGAAAAACAAGCGCTCATTTAAACATGCTTTAAAAAAAAACGTTTATAAAAGCTGAATCAAGAAATGTATGCTAATGCTCACACTTCCAACTTACTTCCAAGTAAGTTAGTTCAATAAATATTCCTTTTGTTTTTAGTCAGTTAAAGTACATAATAATATAGTATTTACATTATTTGTTATTGACCTAATACAATGTTCAAACGTTGCAGTAGTCCTATATTACTAGGGTGAGTCAAAAAATATCTGCAGTTCTTATATATTAGAACTTCTGTTGGTCTTATCAGCGCTTTCCGTTTAAGGCTTCTGTCTCCAGAGCAGCGTGCAGTGATTAGTTTTTTGTGGTCTAAGGGTGTACCTGGTGTTGAAACAACTCACAGAAGAGCATAAACAGAAGCGCTTGGATATCTGCAACCAAAATTTAGACCGATACTCGGTTGTTGAAAGTTTCTTAAAGAGAATCATCCCTGGTACGAGACACGGATTCATCAGTATGAGCCTGAGACTCGGAAAGGTATAGAACAGAAACATCAGTCAAACCATTAGCTGGAAAATAATGCTTACAGTTTTCTGGGATTCTCAAAGACCAGTTTTTGAACATTATCAGGAAAAAGGATCAACAATCAACAGTGCTCGTTACTTTGAGAAGCTTATTGAAGAGCTGAAGACTGAACTTCAGATTAAACGCAGAGGACTGATATACAAGACCGCTGGATCTTACATGATGATGAGTGTCTGCACACTTCTGCCCATAGTCAACACTCTGCAAAAACTTTGTTTTGAGGTGTTAACGCATCCTCCCTATAGTCCTTATCTCGCTCCATCAGACTTTCACCTATTTGGTCCCCTGAAAGCAGCCTTACAAGGACGAAGAGTCACTTCTGATGAAGAAGTGAAGACAGTGGTGCATTCCTGGCTCGCAGCTCAGCTTAAAACATTTTTATTGAGGGAATATGAAAGCTTGTTGACAGATGGACAAAGTGTATAGAAAAGCAGGGAGATTATGTCGAAAAAGTATTTTTTTGTGATTTCTAAAAGTTAATTAAAATAAATTCTTCACCCTCATATAATTCTGGAATTTAATAAAAATGTACAGTGGTCAACGGTTGGCAGGTAGAGAAAACACAGTCTATTTGAGACTGTTTTCCCAGAAAGTTTGGAAAACACTGGTTCAAGCGTTAAATTAGCTCTTATAGAAGCCATCTCAGCATGAAGCCTAACACTGGAAGACTGTTGCAATATAGTCATAACAACATCACAGTTGGGACAACATTGTTTTTGAAAGTTAGAGTGACTTTGATAGAATGACGTTGAGATAACATTGAACAAATGATCCAAAGAAAATAATGCAAATAAAACAGTAAAACAATGTAATCATAATCTTTATTTGGAGCATTTATGACAATTAACATCCTTTCGCACAACACTGCCCTTTTAAATTTCTAACTGGGTTTAGAATTTCGATCGGGACGGATATAACAGCTTCACGCACACACGGCGGAAATATTAGCATTTTAGATCCCAAAACTCCTAACTGCTTCGCATCTGCTTTCAAAGAACAGTGTTTTTTTTTTTTTTTTTGCTTTTCAGATTAATATCTCAGTAACTGCGGTTGTCTGGTATTGTACTTTTTGTGACACTCGTTGTTATTAACGATCATCAAAAGCATGCTGTGCAACCTAATGCCAACCTAACACCAACGCCGTCCCATTGTCTCGAACATTGCCAAATTAACATCAACACAATATATTGACAAATAAACTAATTAGATAAATGCTGGTTCATATTATCACAGTTGTTTGAAATGGTTCTAGTCCCTACACCAGTGGATCTTCGACTCCAGTCGACTGTTGGCTGACGTCCAACACAGTTTGGTGATTCTTCTGCTTAAACACAGCTGAGTCAACTAATCTGTTAATTCCCAGGTTCAGTGGGCATGTTTAAGTGTTGGCGAATTACAAACTGTGCTGGACAGAACAGGAGATTAAGCTGGAGGCAAAACAGTGAAAAGTTGGAGGCAAACCCAATTACCTTTTAGCTACATCACATCATCATCGAATAAGTAATGACTCTAACTTTAAGTTTTACCACATGTCACAAAAAAAGAAAATAGCTTTGGTTAACCACAATGAGATAAAATGATCTCAAAGGCGATCATCAAAAATACTTGGTCCTGGCGATTAATGTTAATTTTTTTCGTAAAACAGGCTTAGTTAGTGTGTTTAGGGAATTATCAAGGAGCAATCACTTTCTAACAATACATAACGTTTTACAACATGTAGATGTGTATAAAACTCTGACTAACCTTGTGCATTGTCGGAGCCATACTGTTATAGCAAATTAATCACCTTCTCACCAATCACGTTTCAGAATACACTACTGCCATGGTGTGGTTAATTATGTGTTAATTACATGGACTGTAAATTTAGGAGCAGGCAAGTCAGATGTACAGCTGCAGTGTCTCAGCTCCAAGCCTCTGTGTGATGAGACGCACCCCCAAATCTTCTGCTCCTCGTCCTCGCTCATACTGCTATGGTAAGGAAGCATTGTTTTCCACTTTGTCTTTTCTCCTGACCCACCTTCTGACCTTTTGACTCCGAAAGGTCCTTTCAAATACTTGTGGAACCAGGGGAACGAATCTAGTTTTAGTCTTTACAATTGTGCTTGTTAAAGTTAAACTGCTAAAAAAAAAAAAATTTCACTGATGATATTTTGAAAGTATCAGCCTAGGTTTTTTTTTTTTTTTTTTTTAAAGAATACACAATATATTTTTTGTTCCCAGATCAAAATGCAGAAAGCATCCTGTACTCCCAAGGCAGTGGTTCAACGCAGAGGTGTGTAAACTGAAAAGTTTTCATTATATTACTGTTCCGTTAATATTACTTATTTTCACAGAGTCAAAGATTAGTCTCAGTATTAGTAGTAGTGGATAGATAGTAGCTGATGTAAAATAATTATTAGTAGGAGACAAAGTAGTAGTATTAGAAGTCTGAGTAGAGGAATTAGTATTAGTAATAATTCTATTAATAATAATCATACTAGTAGGAGAAATTGTTGGGGTAATATTAGTAGTAGTAGAAGCAGGAGTGGCAGTAGGAATAGTAGTAGTACAAGCAGAGGTTGTTCGTTATTTTCCCTCAGTAAATGATTAGTTTTGATAGGAGTAATATTAGTAGCAGGAGTAACCGAAGTAGATGTAGTAGTGGTAGGAGTAGATTCAGTTGCATCAGTTGAAGGAATACTGCAGGTTTCAGTATTAGTTGAAGGAATAGAGGTAGTATTGATAGTTGGAGTGGATATATTAGTATTCGTAGTAGGAAGAGTTGAGGTTTGATTAGAGATCAGAGAGTATACTGTAGGTAGTAGTCTTAGTAGTAAGAGTAGAGGTAGTAGTATTTATTACTAGTAGTGGTAGACATAGTAGTATTACTACTAGTAGGAGTAGAGGTTATAGTATTCATTACTATGGTAGACAGTTGCATAACTCTTGGGATTAGGAGTAGCAGTATTAATAGTAAAAGCAGAGGTAGTGGTATACATAGTTGAATTAGAGGTAATAGTATTAGTAACTAGAGACTGTAGTATTACTGTCCAAGGTAGAGGTTGTAGTATTCATTACTATTGTGGTATACATTAGTTGTGTAACTAGTGGGATTAGAAGTAGCAGTATTACTAGTAGGAGTAGAGGTAGTTATGTTAGAGGTAGAGTTAGTAGTAGGACCAGAGGTAGTAGTAGTGGTATGGATAGTTTAATTAGTGGTAGTAGTGTTAGAAGTAGGTGAAAAGTAATGGTATTACTAGTTTTAGAATTACTAGTTAGAATTGGGGTAGCAGTTTTACTGGTATGGGTAGCAGTACTAGAATTAATATTAGGAACAGAGGTAGTTATTCCACTGACTTGCAGTCACTTGATGTTTAAGAGTTGAAGGGGGAATTCATATATTTTTATTAATGAGCTCCTACTTTAGTACAGCATGTCATGCTAATGGAAAAGACTTAAATAGCACATACTCTTCTTCTAGTTTAAATGCGCCATGTTTCAGTGTTATGACTTACAGTATAATATTTCTAAATTCAAGATTATATTTTGTATTCACTTGTAAAACAAATTAATACAAAAATAGAGGAGCTAAATACAAATATATACCAAATAACCTGATGTGATGTGGTGAAAGTAAAGGAGCAGTGGGAGAAGGAATAGAAGGAGTTAGCGAATGGTAGTAGTAATGGTATTCTTTGTAGGAGTATAATGTATGATAGTAGTAGAAGGAGGAGGACCGGTCCTTTTTTTTATTGATTCTGGGGAGCCTGTCTCTCAGATGATGTCATTTTAGTTTGATAACAACTTCAATATGTACCATCAATTATTCTAGGCAAGACAGTGTTAGACTAGGTGTAGATCCCTAGATTATCTTTAAGTTTCTCTGTCCCAGTCTAGACCGTAATCTTCGGTGGGATGTCGGGAGCGAGACAAATGGAGAAACGGATGAAGATAAAGGCAACCCTTTTGTCCGAACATTCAGCTTCCTGTGCAAGATGACCTCCAGTCGGAAGGTACGACCTCAAAAGTCATTTTGTAATTAGAGTATGTCATGACACACCGCTTCAGGCACGCCTTCTGTGACTCAAGCAGTTTTTTAGTGTAATACTGGTGTTTACCAGCAGTGGGCAGAATAACACCGAATACAGTAAGAGTAACAAGAAATACTGTATGCCCTCTCTCATTCACACACACATTTCCACACCCACACACACCTCATCTGTTCACTTCTCCAGTTGACTGATGAGTCAAACGACAGTTACTCATTTCTGTCTGTAAACCAGGCTCTTACTCATAATGCTTATTTGCAACCGCAAGCAGGAAATAAATTTAAATCGACTAAGAAATGGAATTTGAGTGTAAGCCAGACTATCAAGAAACTTCTGTTTGAGCTGGAAATGTGTGTACTTTTTACTAAATGTCCTAAATGTGGAGTCTCTCACAAACTCAGTAGAGTGCTTGAATTCTATTGTTTTGGGAAAATTTTATTAGTTCCAGGTCTAGACACACGATCAGCAAACGTAAATTTTTATGTTATTTTATGATTTTAAACCAAAATTACAAATTGAACTTCCCGAAAGCTGACCAAACCAAAATACTTCAAGTAAAAAACTTTGCATTTCAATCAAACACTACTGTACATTTTACTTTAAATGTATATAATGTATATAGCATGAAATTAAATACTGTGTATTGATCTTTGTTATTCTTTCACTATAAACTTCATAACACGTATATTTCCTAACTGTGGATAATTAAAATGGAATGTCACATTCATTCAATTATAATTGAGAAAACCCTCTTTTAGACTATTCTTTTTTTAGCCATTTTTAGACATTCGGGTGGGTCTCCAGTGTTCATGTACAGCCATAAAACTTTTCCTCTAATGTGACCTCATGTAAGAAGAACTCCTCAACTAGCTTGTCGGGGGGGGGGGGGACTTGTGATGTAATTTCCCCAAGGTGGCCACTAAAGTCATTCCCATTAACATTCAGCAGGTGAAACCACTGAGACTTTTAAATTAATGGATAACCTGTAGCCTACATGCAGAAGAGACGCATGTGTGGGAACTGTACACACAATCATTCTCAGGAACTCGGCTGGGAGTTATTGACGTGTCCACCGTACAGTCCTGACCTCACCCCAAGCCATTTGCACATGTTTGGGCCATTAAAGGAGTTCCTGGGAGGCCAGCATTTCAGACGTGAATCAGACAGGCAGTCCGAGTACTCAGAAAGCTTTCTACCTTGATGGTATCCAAATACTGGGAAAATTGCATTAGTGTTGTTCTACTAAGTTAAGCGTAGTAGAACTTTAACGCACCTACATACAATGACAGTTTAATCAGCCGAGCACTCTACTACAAACTCATCACATGCCGAACTACTGAAGCATTACAAACAGTTTTTTTGTACACAAAAAAACCCTACTGTCCCTCACTATTTCCCATGAATTATCAAGACTTGTGAAGACCTGCCATGATTTCTAACAGAAATCTTCTGATTGACAACAGAAGATATGAATCTGCCGCCCACTTTTATACACCTTACATATACAGAAGTATGTATCAGTATCTACAGTATTACTATTTATTCTAGCGTTCAGGGATGAATTTAGCCATCGGAGTGGATTTACTTCACCCGCTGAATGAAAGATTATTATAAGGGCCTCAGCAGTGACAGCTCAAAAGCATTCAGGTCAACAGTCAGTCAACAGGAAATTTGATCTACTGTATTATGAAGGAGACACGCAGAACCCAAGCTCTGACAAACTTCTTGAAGGTTTCTAGAAGTTTTCTGTAAATGTTTACTCAGCTTCATTGTAAGGAGTCTCCAGTATCAGTATCTCTAAGTCGCTCCAGACAGAAACGCCTTGGGGACAGGGGATGTTGTCGTTTCTCAGTAACTTGACAAGCTGTGTTTGAGCGCTGGCCAAGTTTAAACAGGAACTAACTCGTTTCACAGACATTACATAAAAGATGACACGCTGTTCTTTAATAGCTAAAATAAACATTGTTAGCTTTGGCACACTGCTGTGATGGAAGAGAAATGGAACAGTGTTGGACGTGATGCGACTGGAAAATAATCCACTTCACCATTGATTATTTTCCTGTAACAGTATAACCTGTTGCAGTTTTGCTTCTTACATAATACACCCACATATTGTACACCACACACACACACACACAAACGCAGGCACCGGGGGACTAGATTCTCATTGCCAGAACTACTGGCACAACACAAGAAGACTAGTGTAAGATTAATCGAGATTTATTTTTTTACAGTGTGATAAATTACACCATGATTTATGTTACAAATCTCTTCAATCACATTTAATGGAGTTGTGTTTGTTTGGGAGAGCATGTGACAAGACGTCCAGAGCGATTCCTTTGTTGTGTATCTTTTTTTAATTCCTCCTCATCCCTATACTTCATGCTCACACACACACACACACACACACACACACACGCACATGCACACATCAGCTGTTGAACACTTGATCCGACCTCAAAAGCAACAACACCAGAACTTATGAGAGGAAAAGGAGCATGTGTGAGAAGACAGATGTGTAATGTCTGCCTATTTGCAGTTTAGTTGATTCTCAGTTCCTGTTTGAAAAATCAGCCGGCCTGTGCGCACTAATTAGTCATCAGAAGTATGTGTTAGTAATTTGGAAGGATGATTATGTAAAACAAGTCAGTGTTTCAGAAGCAGCTCAAACACGAAGCAGAAAAGCTTGGCTTCATTGGAACCATTTTAATATTACAGTTTATATCAACTCTGTTCCCGACACCACTAACCTGTAGGGATTCGAATCAACAGGGACCAGCTGATACGATATCATCACGATACCTGGGTGATGATTCGATTTATATTGCGGTCACGATTTCCGATTATGTTACACTTCTGAACAAACATAGTAAATAATTTGCGACTACAACACCAGATGTTGTTCTGCCTGTCAATGTGTAAATAGTTTAGAGTGCGCCACCTGTAGGCTTATAGAGAAAAGGTACCATTTTACCACCTCAAATACAAATCTCAAATTTACAAGCGTTGGGCAAAAATTATCCGCACTCCGCTAATATTAAAACTTCTGTTGGCCGCACTGTTTTATCAGCGTTTTACATTTAAGGCTACTCTCTCTCCAGTCACTGCTGTGCAGGTGTGAATGTGTTACATCAGTTCATTTGTTAACTACGGTGAGAGCAAAATGGATTTCCAACTTGTGATTTGAACGAAAGAAGAGCATCGTGCAGTGATTTGTTATATTTTTGCGGTCTGAGGGTGTACCTGGTGCTGAAACAACTCACAGAAGAGCATAAACAGAAACGTTTGGATATTGGTTTTGATACTCTAAGGAAGGTGAAAGTTTCTTAAAGAGAATCGTTACTGGTGAGGAGACATGGATTCATCACAACGAGCCTGAGAGTAAAACGGCAGAGTGTGGAACGGAGTGTCAAATCGTCCACCGAGAAGAAATTCAAAAAGTCAACCATCATCCGGGATATAAATTTATAAATACATTAATTTATTAATGCTTACAGTTTTCTGGGATTCTCAAGGGCGAGTATTGGAACATTAATCAGGAAAAAGCTTCAACAATCGACAGTGCTTGTTACAGTGGGACACTTATTGAAGAGCTGAAGCCTGAACTTTGGATTAATTGCAGAGGACTGATATCCGAGGGCGTCTTGATCTTGCGTGATGATACACGTCTGCACACTTCTGCCCACACTGTCGAGAAAACTTTGTTTCAAGGTGTTAAAGCATCCTCCCTATAGTCCCGATCTCACGCTATCAGACTTTCATCTGTTTGGTCCCCTGAAAGCAGCCATACAAGGACGAAGAGTCACTTCTGATGAAGAAGTGAAGACAGCGGTGCATTCATTGGCTAACAGGCAAGCCTAAAACTTTAAAAAATGAGGAAATACAAACATGCCTGTTGACAGATGGACAAAGTGTACTGAAAAGCAATTTTTGAAGAATGACGTATTTGTCTTTTCTGAAAGTAGCCAAAGTAATTGACTAATTTTTGACTCACCCTCATATTTTTCACTTGCGTGTGCGGGGGAAGCGCACACTCTGTAGTCCATTCAGGTCATTTGGATTTAAATAAGCAAATACTTAAGAGCCTTTGGTTTGGGTATTTACTGCAGTGATTAATGTGGTTCAGCTGGCAACTGATCTTTAATCCTAACTGATGCAGTGTGCAGCTTCTCATTTCTTAAAAAAGAAAGATGGTGAAATTAACTTCTTTTTAAAAAAAAATATATATATATTTTGGATTTAACTTTTTCCCCCAGTTTTGTAGTAAACGTAAGCAATAGCTAATACCTTGTTTTGGTATTGTTTAAAATCTAAGGAATAAATACAACATACTGTAGTTACAGTATGTTATTGGGAAATAATCAGCGTTATGCGGTAACAGTGACTCTCATATGTCATGTTAAAAACGTGACAGTAATTCGGCAAACAGCACTGCCTGTCTCTTTTGATCCCCTCCATATGCGAGCATATTAATACGGTTAATGACGCTCATTAGATCAACATACAGTAAAGAAACAAAATAAACACAAACACGCTGTTTGTTTACCGTCCCACAGTTTTTGCTGAATGATTTGCAGCACGACTCGTACAGCTCAGTCGTGCTGATATCTAACAGCAGAGCTTCTCATTTAGAGCAATTTTGAAAGTGTATTACATAAAGGAAGCTCAACCTTCAGCACACTGCGTTCACTAAAAAAAAAGAGCTGTAGGTGTAATATGAGCCGAGGTGCTGGTGACACCACCTCAAACATTTTAATCTGTTACAATAATCTGTTAGGCATTTCATAAGCTCGTGGCAAGGATGAATCCAGTATGTAATACTAATAATTAATGAATGAATGGCTTTTAAACGTGAACCTCAAGCTTTATACTGACATAGTGTGTAGGTGATGTGAAGAATATCACTGTTTTTGGCCTGTCATCCTCCCAAGTGGTTGATGCCAAAAATGATTGACAGACCTCCTACCGGTGTTTCCACCCACTACAGTCTCCTAGTCTCAGCATGCTTCTACCAGCATTCCTGTACCCAGAACCTATAAAAAAAATATTTATATGACTTTGGGTACTGTGTGTGTGTGTGTGTGTGTGTGTGTGTGTGTGTGTGTGTGTGTGGTGTTCTCCATTCTGAATAAGCCTTGTGTTTTTGCTGTCTTAAGTGGAAAATGGGAAGGAGGTGCATGTGGGTGTTTCAACTTTAGCTTCCATTCTTTTACTGCTACACACACACACACACACACACACACACACACAGAGAGAGAAAGAATATTAAAATTGAAAGCAGTAAAAATTCACAGCTAATTTTGTTTGTTTCTTCATTTATTTATTTATTTATTTATTTTTGCTTTAAATATATGTTTAGTCTATTTTTTATTGTCTCAATATTATCAATAATATTAGAAACTTATAAGTGCATTCAGTCTTTCTCTAAATCAGACCCTAATACTGCACTAATAATCACAATTATAGCCCAAGGAATAAAATTGCATCTATACACCTCGATCGGGAACAGTCTGACCCAAACCGGCCCAAGCATAATGATAATACATTCAATATGTAAATATTACCTATGATAATTTCTCTCTTGTTGGGAAAACAATTGCCAAAAGTATTCGCTCGCCTGCCTTCACATGCATGCGAACTTAAGTAACATCCCATTCTTAATCCATAGAGTTTAATATGATGTTGGCCCACCCTGGTGCACAATCATGTTGGAACAGGAAGAGGCCATCTTCAAACTGTTCCCACAAAGTTGGGAGCATGAAATTGTCCAAAGCATTAAGAATTTTTTTCCACTTGAAGTAAGGGCCGAGCCCAACTCCTGAAAAACAACCCTACACCAGTTCCAACACCAGTGCACAAAGCAAGGTCTATAAAAGACATGAATCAGGAAGTTTGGTGTGGAAGAACTTGAATGGCCTCAACTGACCTCAACCTCATAGAACAACTTTGGGGTGAATTAGAGCGGAGACTGCTAGCCAGGCCTTCTCGCCCAACATCAGTGTCTGACCTCACAAATGCGCTTCTAGAAGAATGGTCAAAAATTCCCATAAACACACTCCTAAATCTTGTGGAAAGCCTTCACAGAAGAGTTGAAGCTGTTACAGCTGCAAAGCAGACGGGGCCAACAATCATATTAAACCATATGGATTAAGAACTGGATGTTACTCAAGTTCATACGCATGTGAAGCCAGGCGAGCGAATACTTTTGGCAATATGGTGTATATTCTTTCTGCCACTGTTTGCCCCATGTGGAGGTGACATTAGGCGACTTGAGTTTCCGAGAAGGAATTTTTGCTTTCGTTCCTGATCAGTAAACTCCAGAAGAATCTCCCACCAGTCTTTACCTTGCCTTATTTAAGAAGGATGCACTGTCTGGCTCGCCATTTTATACATAGTAAAGCATCTAATCAATCTCAGATGAAACTAAATTTTTGAAATTAATCATAATGCAGAACTTCAGTGTTACGTTTAAAAGTAATTGAAGGAAGAATTATTGCTTGCTGCGTCTGATGGCGAGCCCTGAAGCAAGAGGACATGGACAAACACACATGAACATATGATGTGTCTGAAGATATCTGTAAAGAGAACATATTTAAGATTTTGGCCAGGTGTGTTGTGTCACCTACACTACAGATGTACATCAAAAGAATAAAAGTCATTAACATGTAAGTCATAGAGAGACCAAGAGACAGATGATTGGAAACACATATTTTATATTTTATACAAGCTGTTTGTATGTATATTTGTCTGGACAGGGGCTATAGGAAGTATAATCATATGATAAGGAATGAGGAAGCGCAATGAGGGGGTTGTTTTATGGAGATAGAGGCATGGGAAAGTTCACACAATATCAAAAAATCCTACTTTATCGTAAACCGTACTTTATCAAAAACTATTCTTCTTCTCAGCGACCATGTAAACAGTTAAGTTGGAATCTCTAATTGGGATGATTGCAATCGTATTGAAGAAATATTGTCTGTGTAAATACAAATACTGTTGATCAAATCATTATTACTTGGTTAATTGGTGATACCCCTTTCTTGGTTACTGCAGAGGTGCTGAGAGTCCAGGAAAGGTGTCAATACTCGCACCAATCTGAGGAACCTAAACCTTTCGACACTCTCCAAAGGTTCTTTGTGGATGTGCAATAGAGAGCAATCACCATGGATTCTTGTGAAGTACACACTCTCTTTTGTTTGATCGACATTGAATGACATATTGTTGTCCCTGCACCAGTCTGTGATCTGCTCCACCTCCTCTCTTTGTATGCTGATGAGGCCCACAACTGTAGGGTGATAATGTGATCCGAGCTGTATTTTTCAGCACATTCGTGAGTCAGCGGTGGGCCGAGTGCATGTCCTTGTGGAGCGCTGGCGCTCAGAGTGTTGGTGCTGGAGGCGGTGTTGATAATCCTAATGCACCGGAATCACCTAGTCAGAGAATCCAGCATCCAGAAGTGCTGAAATCCAGAGTTGCTGTGGGATGATTGTATTGAACGTTGAACTGAAAGTCTGTAAATGGTTTTCTTTTTGGTCCATGTGTAGCAGAGACAGGTGAATGACATCCAATTCAATTCCATTTTATTTGTATATAATTTTTAACGATGGTCATTCATAAATGGTCATACAGAATCAAAGGAAAGGTATGGAAATGCGTGTGAAATGGTCCCTGATGAGAAAACCGAGGGTGACAATGGCAAGGAAAAACTCCCTGAGAGAGCAATAGTAAGAAACCTCACGAGGAACCAGACTCAACAGGGAACCCATCCTTGGGTGAAATGGATAGCAGGAATTGTTGTGCAGTCACTGTGTGACAGTCAGCTGGAAGTTCAATAACAGATAACAGATGATGTCTAAGTTAGTACAGGTCGCTATTGCAGGCTCAGGTAGAATGTATAAAATTCCAGTCCTGAAATGTCAGATATTGCACTCGGTGTGGTGGTTTTCGTGCGTTTCATGACGACACTTTATGTTGTTTGGCATGAGAGGTAATAGTAATTGAGTTAGAACAAAGACTGTATTTTTGGGTAAAGAATTGTTAGCTTAGGAAGATTTTGAAGACGTCTGTTAGGACCTCTGCAAGTTGCTCAGCAGATTACACATCAAGTATGTTGGCAGGAGGGGTAGACTTCCTTGGGTTGACCCACGGTTGATATCTAGTACAATCAGACGGAGTGCTTGGTTGGTGGTCTTCCATGCCAGCGTCATGAAACACTGACATCACAGACATGTAATATAGGTTTATAGTCATAGATCAGGACAGTCTTGAATATCTTGCCCCAAATGCCAGTTGTCCTTGGTGTTTGAGAAGTCTCTTTGATCATTTTGCCTCTGTGAGCGCCTGGGACAGATCATGGTCTTAGAGCTGCCTTGACATCTGACCAGAAAGCTGCATTTCAGTTTTTTTAATAGTGCATGTATTTTTGCTTTCATCCACAGCTTCTGATTTGCTCTTTGTAATGATGGCCTTGAAGGAATTCACATCATCTATGCACTTGCTAATGTAACCAGTGACTGATGTTATATACAGTATGAAGACACCTATATAAAATATAAGGGCACCTCTCTAAACTTGGAAGGATATTTGTATTAGATGGCCTTGCATGATGTAGCTTTAAGATCAGTAAAATCTTAGTCAGTAAGAGGCACAAAACCTGTTTGCCAAGGTTGGAGTGGAAAAATTCAAGACGCCTGCATAGAGCCCTGAATTCAACCACAACGGACGTGTTTTGGATGAATTGGAATGCAGACTACATCCCAAGCAGAAAGTTCTGGTAAAGTCTAATCCCTTTAGCTAAAATGCTGTACAGGTTTAAAACTGTGCTTCAACTGTGTTAATATATTTCTTTACATCTGTAATCTACAGTTGTATAAGAGGACCGAACTGAATGATTAGATTAGGTTAAAGGATGATGTAGTGATGCAGAGTAGAGTTGTGGGCTGTTTTTTTTGGAAAAAATAAAGAAAACCTTCAGTGGGAATTTTAAGGTGATCTAATTTTGATAAATTTTAGGTGCAATTTAACCATTTCTCACACTTTCAGCCACACTTAATCTTTTGGGAAATTAATACCACAGCTCCTCACATGCAAGGATGAATGTTTTGCCGCATACCTGCCTAATGTATTTGCATTTAACTTAATTTCACATAGTTTATTTTTGCATTTGTGTGAAAAAAATTATTCATTTACATAAATGCACAATTTGGATGCACAGCGCAAGGTCATTAGAAGCTACTGTATATAAACACGCAGTAATCGTGTCCCTGATGTGTTGGGGAAATGTGTTTTTGTTGGGGAAGGAATCAAAATAATAAATGAGTTAGTGCCCTGTTTTATTCTTTAGTCAAGTCACTGCAGAATAACTCACTTATTGTTCTTTGAGGACATGCATGCTTTTTCGAACGTTTTTAAAATGTTCTAGATTTTCTAGATTTCAATTTTCTAGATTTGCAATTAGTGTAACCATTCGCCACTGAAAAAAAAAAACACTCGCTACTGAAAGAAACAAACCGATTAGCTTCAGTCATTGTAATAACGTCACATCAATTTCCCAGACGTCCATGCAGCCTACAAACATGGAGGGCATGGACTGCTATTCCCAACAACTCTATTTTCTCCTGATTACTGACCTGCAACACCTATGTTTAGTCAGACAGCACTTAATTAAAAGCGCTCTGATCCGTAGTTTCAGTGCGAAGTATTTCAGCTCTAGTCTGGCATTTCAAGCAATTACACCCTTTTCTACCAGAACCTAATAAATTATCCACTTCACACATAGTACTTATCAGATATTCCACCTTTGATATCCTTAAGAGCATCTGTGATTGAGCTACAATATGGTCATATCAAAAGACTTTCTGTAACAATGATGTACAAGGAATATCATACCCACTGCATTTAGTTCAAGCACTCCTTATAAACAATTCTACACTTATGCTTCTCAGTTAAACATTTTTAAAAAGTTTTCTTAGGCATGTGAAAGCTCCAAAGTTCCATGTTTTCATGGAATGTTTTTTGACTAATAAGATGACAATATGGATTTTACATAAAAATACACTGCAGGGCCAAACAAAAAGTCTCACAATCTAATATTTCATCGGACAGCATTTTGCTTTGATAAGCTTATGCATTTTTTTTTTACATTTATTTCCAACCAAAGTTGAATTAATTTCTCTTATCTTGGATTGATGAACCACTGCGTAAAGTCTTCTCCACCACAAAGCTTCTCGATGAAGTTTAAGTCTGGACTCTCTGGTGGCCAATTCATGTGTGTAAATGATTTCTCATGCCCCGTGAACCATGATGAATCCTGGAATCGTCATCTTGGAATGTGCCCGTGCCATCAGGCAAGAAAAAGTCCATTGATGGAAAAACTTGCTCATTCAGTATATTAGGTAGTGAGCTGACCTCACTTTTATACATTGACCACATGACCTTTTTCCAATGCTCCACTGTTCATTCTCCATAGCATAGTTAAGCCTTTTTCTCCCAATTAGCCTCACTGATCAGTGGTTTTCTTAAGCCTACACAGCTGTTTAGGCCCAGTCCCTTGAGTTCTCTTTGAATTGTGCATGTGGAAATGCTCTTACTTTTACTATTAAACATAGCTGTGAGTTCTACTGTGTGCTTAAGTGATCTCCCATCATGCTGATTCAGGATGCCTTTCCGACCACAGTTCTTTCTTAAAGATGATGGTTCACTTCTAATTTTCAATATAAATGTGTTAAACAGTTCATAATCCAGTTTCAGTAGTTTTACCAATTTGATCCTTATGAAATAGAGTAACATCTTTGCCACAACCACAGGATTTGTCTCCTGACATGGTTGTTTCAGAAATGCATCTGTTAGGGTTAAATAATTTGTCACCAGCTGAACTATATTTATTACTGCAGTAATTATCCAATGGAAGGCCTTGAATTATTTGTTTTGGTAAATCAAGTCAGTGACCTTGGCCAGTATTTATCTGAACATAGTATTTCACCAATTGATGTTTTATTTCAGGTGCTTGCAAAGAGAGGCAAATGTGAATGCTACAATCTACTATTCGGCAGCTCTTTTCACTGTAATTTCTGCATTGTATGTGCTATTTAAAGGATCAGAATAAAAAACACACATTGCATCCACTTTCCCACTTTTATGCATGACATGAGTTGCTAAAACTGTAATGGATTTGGCTCTCAGCATTTCTTTTACACTCTTTAGTATTTTTTTCCTCTTTCTCAGTCAATAACAACCTGTCCTTGCAAAACCTTCCAAATGCCATTGACAGCTATATATACATACTCAAGTCAACTAGAAACAGATGCCTTTAATTAGTTCTGAGCAATTAAGTGGCAGCAGCCAGCAAGAGGCATGACTTGGTGAGCATCATAGATGTGGTTTTTCTTCACCTGAAGGGTTATATGTTAAAAATTCTTTTAACTTAAATTCCTGTCCTCATGCACAACAACAACTGATCTGTTGCTCACTAACATCTACGGGCTGATATTATTTTGGATAAATAACATTCACCAGACCAGACCAGAGTGTTTCACTGTAAACAACCCCAAATATATAGTCTCAGATACAGACCTGTATAAATGACTAATAATTTATCATTTAAACTGATACTTTTAAAAGCTTTAAAAGTTTCATAAGTAGGACTACATTAGCCAGAACTATAGAATAAAGCAACATACTATAAATGGTTTGTCTTTCATGCAATGTCCTTCACTTCTCCTGCATGGAAGGACAGCATTCCCATAAATGAGCTGATGTTGGGGACCACAACTGATTATAAGTTAACAGGTCTCATTAGACTATTTACACTAATGCTCAAATGTTTGAGATCCTGAAGTTAGCCGTAATTCTGTTTGTAATGAAGCGGCCAGCACAGTCTGCAGATCTGAACTATATTGAGCTGTTGTGGGAGCAGCTTGGTACAGTATCGTACCAAGGAAGAATTAAGACGGATCTATCTTGTGGGAGACACTTCAGGAAAGGGTGAAATCTCATCAGATTATCTTGAACAGTTGACAGCTAGAATGTCTGCCAGGCTATAATTGCTGCAAAAGGTATTTTTTTGATGAAGGCAACGTTTGAAGAACACATTTATCTTTTCCATCAAAATCATTATTTGTAACTCTGACAGTGTCAGCATGTCTTGTTCTTTTGCTATATTTTCTATTCCGATTAATTTCATGTGTGTTTTCTTGGAAAACAATAACATTTCTGTAAAAGTGATCCCAGACTTTTGAGCGGTAGTGTACATGAATGACTACTGTCCTGTTTCTTTGTTGTGTATTCCAAGATGCTTTCTAAACCCCATGTTTCTCTGAATGACTGTAGCCTTCCTGTCAGGTTGTGGTGTTCTGTGGCCTAGTGGCTAGAACGCTTAAGATCGTATGGTTGCAAAAGTCTTGTTCAAGCCTATAGATGCAAGGTAACACGTCTGGCATCAAGTTGTATAATTTGGTACCAGCTGCAAGGCTGGGAGGTAAACAAACATGTCTTGTGGAGTAAGCCAGCCTCAAATAAGCCTGAAGGGACATCATCTTACTTGTCAGATCGGTGATATGTACAGAAAAAACTGCCATAGGAGAGTGGACCATTGGAACTCATACAGAGATTAGGGGATAAACTGTGCAAAACCGGTTAGCATTGTCGCCTCAAATACCCTAGGCGAGGTGTACCTCAGTGGTTAAGGCATTGGACTACTTCGGGAAGGTCTGTTGTTTACACCCAGCACCATCAAGTTGCCACTAAGCAAGGCCCTTACCCCTTAATTGCTCAGATGTAAAATGAGAAGTCGCTCTGGACAAGGGCGTCTGCAAAATGCTGTAGACGTAATTTAAATTCAGAGTTGTGGGTTTGAATCTCGCCTCCTGTCTCTATGCATGGCGTCTCCGTGTCCTTGGTGGGTTTCCTCAGGGTACTCTGGTTTCCCCCCAACATTCCGAATATATGCAGTCTAGGCTGGGAAATGTTTTCAGTTGTGGCAGGATGTATGACTCCAGGCCCTCGCGCCTATACACGGGATGTAAAGACTTTTAACAGCGACGAATGGATTGATTTGTAAATTAATATAATGAATTGTACCATCTTGTACTCTTATGACCACAGAGTATTACTGAGAAAACAGAAGCATCTCTCTCTCTCTCTCTCTCTCACTCTCACACACACATTTTCTCTTGTCTGCTACGGAATAGCTCTGAAGAGCAGCTCCTTGATGGAGTGGTAACCCACGGCAACGCTCTGCTCTCAGTCTCTCTCTCTTCCTCATATTGCCTGTCTTTATCTAAATCTCTCTCGCACATAGAAAGAAGAGTTAATATACGATAATGTCCATTTTCATAACCAAAGTAAACTAAAGAACTGTACCCAATAATTTTGACCGCCCAAAGCATGATTGCACTGCAGTCACACTTACATCTTTCAGGTCTAGAAGCCATAATCTGTATATAAAGATGGATGTAATATTATGTAATATAATATAATTCGAATCCATTAACTTTATGTATTCATAATTCAATCCACCCTATATAATTTTCTTTAATACTACAGTATATACTGTAGCGTACTAATATTTATGTCCATTATGTCTATCCACTCAGTATTGTTTTAGCCAAAAATGCCATTCCTAAATAATCCCACCAGTCTATAGACTGCAGTATGAGTCAGACTGCTACAGTATGAGCACTCTGAATGCACAGTCACACCTCTCAGCCCAAGTCAGGCTTTTAATTTCTCTCCACACTTCTTGTATTGATTGGGGGGATTTAATTATGTAATAAATAGTCTTTCCTATATGATGTAACTAAAGAATGATTCATTGTGCAATAGCTATTAAATAATACCTAATATTTTGTATGTGTGTGTGTTTGTGAATGTAAGAAACAGCAAGAGCAGAGCAAGAGAGAAAATGCTGAAACACTGTGTGGAAAACCACCCACAGAGCAATCTGTCCTGTTCGGGGAGAGAGAGAGAGAGAGAGAGAGAGAGAGAGAATGGTGGCTCAAGTTGAATCGCTGGTAGTGTTCACAGGGTGAGCGATCCTCACTGCAGATCTCACAAGAATAGTGTGTACAACATGTACTGTGACCATCAGCTCTAACAGCAAAAGAAAAAAAAGAAAGAATGCCCCTGCTCCTTAGTTTAAGCAAATCAACATCATCTGCGTTTGAAGGTGATCTAAAGGTACAAAAATGTATTATTAAATGTTAAAATAATATGATCAGCCAGTGAATCGAATAATTTTAATATTAATCAATATATTGACACATGTCAATGGATGGGATATTTTGGGAAGCAAGTATACAGTCAGTTCTGGAGGTTGATGTGCTCAAAGCAGGAAAAATGGGCAAGCATAAGGATCTGAGAGACTTTAACAGGGCCACATTGTGATGGCTGAAAAGCTCAGGTCAGAGCATCTCCAAAAACGGCAGGACTTCTGGGGTGTTAGTACTTACCTAAAGTAGTCGAAGAAGGACAACTGGTGAACTGGTGACAGAGTCATGGGCCAAGGTTCAAGCAAGACCAAGGCCCAAGGTTCATTAATCTGCATAGGAAGCAAAGCTAGCCTGTTTGTGTCCATAAAAGAGCTACTTTAGCACAATTTGCTGAAAAAGTTACAGTATTTCTGGCAGTGGTAGGAAGGTGCCAGGACACACAGTGCGTCACAGCTTGCTGTGTGTGTCTCTGAGTAGCCACAAACTGGTCTTAGTGCCTATGCTAACCCCTGTCCACTGCTGAAAGCTTATACAATGGGTAAGTAAATTTCAGAATTGGATCATGGAACAATGGATAAAGGTTGCCTGGTTTGATGGTTCATGTTTTCTTATATATCATGTGGAAGGCTGGGTGCGGGTGCCTTACTTTCCTGAGCGCCTGAGTGCTTCCCAGGAGGCACAATGGGAAGAAGGCATCCCGCAAAGACGCTTTGGGCAGTGATTTGCTGAAAAACTCTGGGTCCTGGCGGTCATGTGGATGTTACTTTGGCAAATAACACTTACTCAGAATTGTTGCAGAACAAGAATTTCCTGATGGCACTGGCCCCTTTTAGCATCCTGCAGCACTGCAAATCATTTATGAATTGTTTGAAGAACATGAGAAAGAGTTCAAGATATTGACTTAACCTCCGAATTCCCCAGATCTCAATTTGATTGAGCGTGTGAGGGATGTGCTGGACTAGCAAGTCTGATCCATGAATGCCCCACTTTGCAGCTTACGGTACTTAAAGGATCTGCTGCTAACACTTCAGTGCCAGATACAGTAACACAGCACACCTTCAGAGGTCTAGTGGTGTTCATGCCTTAATCATATGGACCTACACTAAATGTCCACATATATTGAATTTGGGTTCATTTCCAAAGAGGAGACCTGCCTGAGGTGGAGTTGAAGTTCCAGTTTAGCTATTAGGAGTTCCAATTATTATGAAGAGAAACTTCATAGTACAGCACTCCCTCTTAAACAGTGTATTCAGACTGCTTGTAGATAAAAAAAAGTATGGCGAGGAGCAGTCATCATAACATTATTGCAATTCTTGTCACAAATGAATTCTATACAGGTACAAATATCTGGATGTTCTGCCTCATTAGATGGAGACTATCACTCTGGTTAAGACTCATGTCTTAAGTAGTTTTCTGGATTGACATGGACTAGACAGTTAATCGTACTTGCTTTTTTTTAGGCATGACTCTTGAGCTTGACTTGGTCTTCACCTCTTAAGACTGGTCTTGTCAACATCCCAGATACCAAGTCGTTATGTGGGTGGTCTTGGATACAGTCGTAGAACCTGGTATCAGCAATCTGCTTGTGTAATTGACCCGTGAATGAAATACAAGCTGCAGTGCATTCCAGGAAGCCTGGGTGTTGTTAACTTTCCTTTCAAATAAAGTAGTACATCATGACAGTGAATATCTTCATGACTGGCACAGTCGAATAGAGCACACTTGGTGGTGTCAGGTGTATATCATTCAACACTTGAGCTGTCTCCATCTTGAAACTGTCTGATTGCCACTTATTATCAGCTTGGAAAAATCTCCCACACACAGCTGTAAACATAGCATACTCATTGCTCCTGAATCATGGAACAAGTCGGAAGATGGGGTTCTAAGGGGATCATTTATGAAGGACATGGGCTTCTCTGGTGGCTCATCCCAGCATCTTACATAGACCTTAAACGTGAATCAGTTGAATTGCATTTTCACTATGTCTTTCAATCTTCAGTAAGCTTTGGTCAGGTTTGGATTTGACACTGCCAGCCAGGTTGTTGTGTCAGCATCGGCATCACTTTACAGTCAGCATCTGTAAGACGGTTAATGCTGACGCATAGTAGAACATATACTGTAGCTATTACTTTCAGAGCTGTTCGGACATTTCTTACACTGAGTATTAGTGGAAACCTGGAAACTCATACACTCCACTTGCACCAAGTTTTTGTTGTTTTCCTTTAAGCCAATACATTATTTTTTACTTCTGTGATGAAGTAAGTATAGTTTGGACAAATTTTAACAGTTTTACTAAAAATATATTATCGATATTATATGTTGACACCAGTGAGCTGAAAACTTCCTTTGTATTTACTCTATTTGGTAGGCCTTTTGCATGCATGTGTGCCATACTAAATCCAGAAGCATCCACCCACTTCAAAGTTCTTAGACTCTCCCAATAAACCCAAGGTCTGAGCTCACTGTTGGCATATGGTCAAGGCAGGAAAAAAAGCAACCTACCTTCCAAAAATAAACTTTTTTCCATTTGTCCTCTCCACTTCTCCCTTTTTCTCAACACTGTACAACGAGTACGTTATTCTGGTTAATCTCTTCCATTCCCAACCACGGTAATTAAGTGCAGCAGTAGTTATGTTCCTAGATCTAAAGCCTGAGATATAATTTGTTTATATTAGGGGAGTTTAACTTGGGTGAAAGACGTCATGACAATGCAGCCATACCATCCATTCTGAGTCTGAGTGATTTTATCTTCATAGTCTTGTCTTCTGTAAGACTTTGCTTTTAGTCAGGAAAGTGCTGCAGTCCTTGTGGAGTGTACACTCATGCTTCTCAAGATATCACAATAGAAACATCCTGAACTTTCCATGCTGTACTTGCTCTCCTGTTAATAACAGTGGCCCTAGCTAACTGTGGGCATCTGTAAGCTCGGGTATCTGAAAAATAGATGGATAACACTTTGCACTACACTGTTCTGTATATACCCAGATTTTTTAGTTGATTTGGGAAGAAGATGGGGCAAAGTCTTAAAACAATTGAATTTTTTTCTGGCGTCTCAGAGTGTGGCTCTGCAGGGAGGCTGGGTGTTTCTCTGGTTTTTGCCATGAAGGTGTTGGCAATGGATTCTTTGGGTGCTGTGGGTGGCAGGGTGGGGTCTCCTTGGATCAGAGTCGATTGACCGGCACATCCTCTGGGTGCTCGATCAGATTTGGATCTGGGAAAAGTAGTGGTCGGGTCGGCGGCTTCGATCTCTTTGCCTGCTGGGCTCTGTGTGTGACAGGCTGTGGTGTAATGGGTGTCTTTTTTTCAGCGATTTGTGCTGCATTGGCTTTTCTGTGGGATTGGACCGAACGGGTCTGCCTTTGTCCCTTTGTCCCCTCTGTCACCAGTTTATAGCTATATAGTTGGTGGCCAATATTGCTCACTCCAACTGTCGGTTATGGCTGACTGGAATATAATAATATAGGGTGTCTTACTGGGGTGGCAATGAGGCACACTAGGATGGCACAGGCCACCCCTTCGTTTAAATATCCATGAAGTGAGATGGTTGGTTATAAGTTATAAGTTAGATTTATATGATGCCATTTTACATAAATTCATATTTACATTAGCTGTAACTTCAAATCAACCACTTTTCTAGCATTAAACGCACTAAACAGAGTTAAACAGATCTTTACCCATAAACACTATACTGCTTTATCCTCCTACCCTATACATGATGCATTTCATTTTGGTTGGTTTAAACAAAGTTCACTTAAGGTTGCTGGACGCCTACGTGCTATTCTCAATTTGCAAATTGCACATAATACTTTTCTCCTCTGAGCTGCTTCAATGTGATCAGGAAGGCGGGCAAAGTGTGGGGGATTCCAGAGGAAGAATGAAAAGGTGAATGTTTAAGAACAAAATATGGTCAAGGAAATCATGACAGTCAAGGATCAAAGACTACGCTTACTAAACTGCAGCCTCAGAAAATAAAATACAAATTATGAGATGCATTTTTTTTCTAAAGGTATTTTATGTTGTTATACCAACTGCATTGTATTTATTTGTTGTTGTATGGTTGTGTTGAAACATTATGTGATGCTCTGTTTGCCAGGCCTATGGCTGTTAAAGCTAGCCGTTGGTAGTCTGTGTAACTTAACTAACTAGTCAGAATAGCCAACAGATAAAGTAATATCCTGTCAGCCTTTTTGTCCCATAATTTGATTAATTCTTACTATTTACACAGAAAAATTCAGTCACAGAAAAACAATATCTTCTTCTTCCACATGCATGAGCTCATAGATACCTATGATGGACTTGTCACTCTGATTGGCAAGGAAGACAAACTATGCCATGCCTTGACCAGTTTTGCTTCTGGGTTCCTCGGGATTCGACGTCCACACAATCGTTTGGAATGACTATGCACTAAGACTGGACTTGCTGTTCATAAAGATTTGTATGCTGATCATATGAAAGCTTACAAGACTGCACTT
>JAQMYK010000021.1:13167232-13178095 GCA_030014345.1 Clarias buthupogon
TTAAATCTCGTCTAAAAACCTGTTTGTTTAGACAGGCTTTTATGTAATGCAGTTTTCTGTCTGTTTTGTTTTTAAACTATTGTTCTTATACTTTGACTGTAAGGTGTCCTTGAGTGGAATTTTACCATTAAATAAAATGTATTATTATTATTAGAGCACATACACACACTAAAGGCAATCTGGGAACGCCAATTAGCCTAATCTGCATATCTTTGGCCTGCGGGAGGAAACCAAACTACCCGGAGGAAGCCCACCAAGTACAGGGAGAACATGCAAACTCCATGCACACAGAGGCAGCAATCGAACATGGCTGGGTATCGAACCTGGACCCTACAGTGTTAACCACTAAGCCACCATGCCGCCCCAGATTTAATAATCTACTTTAAAATAAGCTTCTAATAAGTAACTTGCTCAATGTAAACAAACACCTCACCAATAGATATTAATTAGAAAAGCTAAACGGAATATTTTAACTGGGGTTAGACCATATTTTTACTGCACTGAGGAGGTATAAGAATACGCACTGGAGTCGTTTTAAGACCAAAATTCATCTTCATCCGATCTCCTTTTTGATTCCTCATCTGTGACTTACCCCTGATTACCGAACAGGGAGTGTATTTGGCTGACAATGAAAGAAGTATGACTTAGTGTAAACAAGGCGTAAACATAAATTTTTCTATATCCTCTCTTTTCCCATCGATTGTAATAAGATGAAATAAGAGCAGATTCAAAATCTAATCTAACCCTAACCCTACAGTAAGTAGGTTTTGTACAATTTCCTAATGTTCCAGCGGAAATACCAATACCACACCAAACAAAATTATGTGAAATTACAGTTTAAAAAATAATGAAGGGGTTCATTTTCGTCGTGGCCTTCAACTTGAAATATTATTATTATTATTATTATTATTATTATTATTATATTAAAGCTGATCATCTTATTTTTATCTTTCTGCAAACTCTTTTCCCTTACAACTAGTGTAATGTAAGCAATTTTGTTGCATGCATTTCATCCTAAAACTGTGTGTGTGTGTGTGTGTGTGTGTGTTTATGTTTAATTCTGTGTAAGTGTATTGAAAAGATGCTCTGTGTCAGTCTCATCATGTTTCTGATAACAGCAGCAGAAGTCCAGGTGAGATAATGCACTAAAGAAAGAAAGGACGAGAGAAGAGGATATGACTTTTGTTTCACTTTTGATCAAACCCAGTGGTGTCGCTCTTTAATCTCAGTGTGTGTGTGTGTGTGTGTGTGTGTGGGCGCGGTTTGGTCTTCGTGGAGCGCTGTTCGCCCTCTTCCTGTACTAAATCAGTTTGAGGCAGAAGAGGATCGCTTCAGCATGAAGTAACACCGCTACACGCTGCACTCTTGCCTGCGCTATGACTTTACACGCTTAGGCGATCACACACACACACACACACACACCCTTCACTCTGCTCTGGGACATTTTCTAAGGATTTGAGCTCGGTGTGAGACTTTTTTTCTCTCAGCCTGAACCATGTCTCGAGTTGCGGATGTGTCGAAAGTTCGGCAGGAGAGGATGAGGGAGATCACGCTCCGGGTAAGAGCGAGCGAGTGCGCGCGCACACACACACGCGGACACGCACGCACTCAGACATATACAGTACAGTATTACAATCCGCGCGCATGAAGAAACTGACAGGAATTTAATTTAATATATTTAGTTTCAATATGTGATTATATATGGAGATAATGTTCGAGATGGGGAAATATTTAGGTTTCGTTTGTTTGTTTGTTTGTTTGACGTGGATATTGATTTAAAACAGCATGTGTAGGTGTTAGTGAGTGGGAATGTACTGTACTGTATAGGCGCGCGCCTGCGGATGCGCGCGTGTACGAGCGCGGGATGGTAGGCAGGCCGGTTGCCATAGAAATCTTAGGCTACTGTTTTAGCATCCACACCAAAATAATCACAATTTCTCTCTCTCTCTCTTTTTCTTTCTCTCCCAGGCACGCACACTGACACACATTCACATTTATGTCCAACACTGTTTAATTTTAAACAGTTTAAACTATGTGCAGTTTAAACACTGTGCAGCTCGGCCACCCCAGTTACGCCTTATCATCGTTATCATTATTAAATAATAATAATAATATCTCAAAAGCTACAAACCTCTATGCTTACATTTAAGCTAAATGTAAAACGTGTCAAGTTGTAAGTTAATAAATACAAAATGATAAACACAACTTATGACCACCCTTCTAATATTGAGTAGGTCGTCCCTTTTTGCCACCAAAACAATGATGCAATGTGTGTTCGGACACCTTTCTATCACAACTCGGTCAAAACAACTCCTCCAAAACTGCTGCTCTTGTGGGATGTTCCTGGTCTGGAGATACTGTACCAACAGTGATCCAAGGGAGGAAAACTGGTGAACTGGCGACAGGGTCATGGGTGGCCAAGGATCACTGATGCAAAAAGGGCTACCTACTCAATATTTGACCATAATATTATGGCTGATCGTTGTATATTTGTTGGTTAACTCCCAAAGTTACAAGCTAGGTTAGCTAATGCAGAAATCAACTTTTTGTAGGCCCCAAATGACCACAACAAAAAATTCTGCTGTTATTAGCATTACCCTAGCATTCATCATAACATGTAGCGTAATTTTGTATTAGCTGTGACTTTTAGGTGGCATGCTTGAACAAAGCATGTACACCTTTATCCTTTACAGGATGTACACAGATAGCGGCAGCCATGTTTGGTCAGTATGCCTAAACTGGCCATCCTATTGTAAAAGGTCAGACTATTATATCACATAATTTCACAGTTGTGAAAAATCTGCATCTTTTTTGTGCAGATTAAAACATCTTTAGTAACTGAATCGTCTTTCCACATCTTGTTAGCTGTGTGTGTGTGTGCGCATGTTATCATCTTCATCGTAATCATCTAGTCTCTTGGTGCTATTTAAGCAGTCACTCCCTACTGCATTGAGGCCACAGGGCCACAGGAGCTTTTTAAAACTGGAGCAGTCAGGATAAAGACATTTTCTCATCACACACACATCAGAGTGTGTGTGTGTGTGTGTGTGTGTGTGTTAAAACAGCCCACCTGACTACGAATCACATGACTTGGAGTTGAGTTTCAGTTTGCAAGCGCACAACGGATACGAATCAACCCGAACCCCCGAACGACTTGGTTTTATTCCGTGCAGCTTTTTTTTTTTTGCACCTACGTTCCCATGGCAACCATTTAACGATAAGCAATGCAGATGCGAAAGAGGAAGCTCTCGCTCTCTGTTTCCTGTGCAGCATGTCTAAAATGTGGCGCAGCCCCAGAAATAGAGTGGTATTGCAATCACAATGGAGACGGGCACACTTTTTCTTTGATGTACACAAGGAAAAGCTACCGATTTCCTTAACAGAGATTACAGTGTTTGTGGAATTGCTTCGTATTTAACTACAGCACATGAGTACATTAAAGTGACTGATTATATACACTACAGTGCAGAAGTTTCCTAATCAGTATGGTTAGTACTTGTTTTTAAGGACGGATAATTTTAAACTGAGATAAATGTTTTTTTTAATATATAATTTGAGGAATTCTTGTAACACATCCTTTTTGTCAAATCTTAGATGACTCAGTACGATTGCGTTTTTTTGGGGGGGTTCTGATTTATTTTTAACTTCTTTCAGGAAGTAAGATTTTGACAAAGAAAGTGGTTATAACGTTGATCCATGGAATAGTTGTAAAGTCGTAATATGTTATATAACAAAGCTGTTTTTTTTAACTGAAGCTAGTGGGCTTAAAGGGTTGGAACGTCCTATACATTAAAGTATCGTATACAAAACACTTCAAAATATATGTTATGTACAATTAATTGCAGTGCAGTATGTAGAGTATAATATGCAGCCTTGGGCCAAGGTCTGTTATTATTTAAGGAAAATGATAGGGTTGTTGGGTAGGGCCAATAGAAGAGCAGAATGGGTGGTGGTGTTTAAAAAAAAAAAACTCTTTAGGGTGGTTTAGAATTTGCTGTGGATTTGCACCTTCAGGGTCGAGGGTTCAATTGCAGCCTTAAGTCTAGTGCCACGAGTACCTTGGTATAGGCCCCAGGCCTCTCATGACCCTGTACAGGATAAGTGGTATAGAACATGAGTGCATGAGCGAGTAAACTGTTTTGTTTATAATAGTCAATCCTTACATTTAGATTCAATACTGGTGCATATCTTATAACACATATATCTTAATAGGTCAGGGCCTAACAATACAACTTTCACTGCAGTTACATTATCAGATTGATATGCCACAGATTTCATTTTCTGTCTTAATGTGACACAAATCAGATTTTTTTCCCCCTAAAGAAAATAGTTAAATGCATAGATCAGCTCCAGCTCTGATAACTTTCCATTAGGCATAAATAGTCAGATTCATAGTCAGACTAGAACTTAGTCAGGAACTCCACCCATTTTAACAGTTAGACAAACTTAACTGTCACATAGGAAGCTATGTTCTGTAATAAAGTAGAGTTTGAACATGATAAAACACAAACAATAAATTCAAACAGCAATATGAAAACTATGACTATGGCTGGGCTAGAAACCTGCAGGCTAATGCTAAACCAGAACAGAGAGCCAACAGTGAAGACAACCCAAACACAGCCTTAAATAGACGAACTTATCCAGCTAAACAAGGTGAATTCCATTTAAATCATGTGGCGGTCGCTCGGTGGTTAAGGTGTTGAACTGCTGATCAGAAGGTCTCTGTTTCGAGCCTCAGTGCCACCAAGCTTCTACGTCACAAGCAACAATCAAATGCTCAGATACACTCGGACGTCAAGCTGGTAACCTGAGCCTGTGAGAAACTGATACTGAAACAATGGATATATCGAAAACATTGATATACAGTATGGCATGTGGACTGACTTGGAGCGTGGAACCAAACTTCAGGATAACAGTTAACAGGAAAACCACACGGTTATACTGCCGTCTTCTGAAGGTTGTATCTCAGACAGGCATATTAGGGATTTAAATCTGGCCCCTGTCAGTGTCCCTCAAGTTTTCATGTTCTCTTTGGGGTACTTTGGTTTCCCCAACAGTGCAAAAACATGTATGTATTTGTCAGGATTGTTAAACACATCACTTGTCTTGTATTTGTAATAGCATGCATACCAACATCTTGAAGCATCTCGCAGCATCAGCCCTGAATGCAGAATTGAAGAAATTCATAGACTTGAGCAGAAAAGTGAAGGTCATGCTTTAAAGCATTTTAAAGTGTATACACTCTGTTGAAGTGTATCAAGCTTTAGAGAGTCAGGCAGTCACAATTTATATTTTATTTATTTTTTCAAAGGAAGACTGCAGTGTCCAGTCCAGGAATATTATACTGCCTTTGCTTGGAATAAAGACATTAATAGAGCGCTTAACCCAAATACAGAACACGATACTGAAGGACAATGGCCGGGTGTTTAGTGTTCAAATCTGGGGGAAGTGACGATTCTATAGGCTTTACATGCTATGCACACCCATTCATTTCTACGAAACTTTGAGAACTGACATGAGGAGTGAAGTAATACACTGTGGCTTGAGTGTGAAGTCAGTTTCTTATTGTAGTGCGTCTAAAGTAGTGTCGGCGTGCAACATAGGTATTTTATCATTCGGTTAAAATGGTTAAAAAGTTACAAACAGAATTGAGTTTTTTAAAAGAATGATAAATAGTACTGCTTTAAAGCAGAGATGAAGTTGATATTTATATAGAAGTTTAAATTATGTAGACGTAAAATGTTTAAAGATGAAGACTCCAGGAAGTGATTGGAATATAATTGGATTTCTAGAGAAATGTGAAATGCTACATTTCAGAAAAAAGGTATGGTAAAAAAATATATTTCCAGGGTGGAGAGAGAGAGAGAGAGAGAGAGAGAGAGATGGAATGTAACAAGTGTCTGTAATCAAGAAATTCATTTAAAGCATTTTTTTTTGTCCTGAAAATATTCTTTTTCTGTTGAATCTTTCATGTACATTGCTTACCTTTTTTTCCCCGAAAGGCAAACCTGCACTTTTACTACTTGCAAGACAACATTTCACCATTTTATACAACACTGGTTGTTGTTTATTGCGTTAAGTAGAAAGTAGAAAAAAGGAAGTGGTCATTATTTAAAAAAAAAAAAAATCTGTCTTGAAAACACCCGATGTTCTGAGAGCAAAATGATCAGCGATGTCAAATGCTTCCTATTGCACCAGACATTGCTTTCTCTCTTTCTTAAAAAGAGTTGTATGGCTTTGAGTCTTTAAAAGCATTCTGTTGGTAGGGTTCCTTCAAGGAGATGTTGTTTCAACTTCTGGAAAATCTGCTTGGAAAATTTGACTTTTAGACAATGGCTCTGCCTGATGGTGCTTCGTTAAGTTTTTCTTTCTAACAGTTACGAGCTAACAAATGTGACCAGTCACATCAAATCAGGTATTAAGTCGCATTTTGGGTGATTTTAAGTTATGCATGTCTTCAGATTCCAGGCTCAATTAGCTCAGCGTATTACTATATCATGTACTGTATGGTCGCTGAGATGTTGTTTCTTGCCAGTGCTATTTTCTTTATGAAAAAACTCAAGTCAAAATCGTTTTTTAGAATGTTTAAATGAAAGCCTCATTTTGACCTCAGGAGTTTCCTGCTATCCATAAAAGTAACTAACTAAAGTTCCCAAGACTATAGCTTGACTAATTTATACAGTATTACAACTAGCTTGTATAGTGTCTATTGAAATGTTTTACAGCAATGTTTTGGGATAAAATGTTCTCATTTCTTCTGAAAGACCAGGAACATACGGTATTAACCAGATTTTTCCAGAAATTGAAGATTTGATTTGGTTTTATCTACTGCACTTTATTGGCCATAGCGAATAAATACTAACCTATGTGACCTAATACCTGACATGCCATGGCCGGTGACAGATTTTCATTTCCTTAGTCACCACCCTATAAACCATGAATAGTTATTTGACACTTTACCGCTGCTACAGGGAGACAGTTTTGGTTCCCTGGCGGACTTGTGGCTAGCATTTGACATTTTCGCCAGTGTAGCCTGGGTTCAATTGCTGGTCAGAAAGCCAGTCTGGTCAAAAAAATCCTATGCTGAATCAAATATGCCAAAATGGAGAACAGAAACTGATTTATCAGATGTGACATATTTTGGAAGCCATCTTCTCCCTCATGAGAGTTGGCACACCAGTGATTATAGCTTTTTAGTCCATTTAAAGCAGCTTTGCATATTCCCCCCCCCCCCAAGTTTTGATTACAGATGATGGCATCATGAACACATCAGAACATTGTGCTGTAACTAGCTCATTTATCATTAATAATAAACCATGTTGATTTATAATGGACTGGATGAAAACACAACATTGTATTTCAGCCAAATTAACTAAATACTGGACAAGTATTCTAGCAGAAACAAGTAATATTTCTTTTTTTAACTTTTTAAAAATTAACTACTACAGCTTTTTGTAGCAGGATCTCTGTTGCAGCTTTTTGGGGCCAATCACGCACATTTAGGTGAATTATTCAGCCGAAGGCAGCGGAAAAAATGCAGTATTGAAAGGTCATTGAACAGAGAAGTTCAAAAAGGGTCACAACTAGTGTGTCTCATCTGTTCATCAAGGGCCACTGTGAGGCAAAAAAATTAGTGGTTTTAGCCATGGACCAATCACTAAAGTTTCAACATTACAAGGTAGACCATGTGACCAGAAAAGCGTGAACACTTGACAGTCACGCCCGTATGTTAGCGTCCTCCAAACTGTTGCCACAAACGCGGAAGCATATAATTATATAGACCACCCAAAAGAGAGTAAACCAAAGTAAGATCTGTGAAGACATTGAGTGTCTTGATATCATCCCTGCTGAGGATCTTTGCGCCCTAGACCTCCTCCACCCAATATCAGAACCTGACCTCACTAAATCTGGAGTGGGATGTTCAAAGAGTGCATGCGGGTGGATGGGTGTAAGTGGTCCGCAAACTTTCACATATTTAATGTATTTTCTGTTGGCAGAAGGAGCTTGTGTGGATTTTTATGCAACTTAAACTCAAAAGAGCCCAGACCCATTTTTCCCTCAAGGAAGGACATAATTATGGGCAGATCAAATACACCACATGGAACACATTTTGAAAGACATCACATAGCATTTCCCCTGACAATTTTAGGGTTAAAAGCCCTAAATGACACATGTGACACAATATTTTATAATGCATTGAGTAGAACAAGTTGAATGTAAAATATGAAATGTTTTGAAATCATTCCATTTGTTAAAAAAGCTTTTTAAAATGATCTAGTTCTGTCACATATGCTCTCCAGACACACCACCATTTTGGAAATGATGTCATGGGTACATAAATTCACACATCGTCTCATGACTGCACCAGGATGTCACTTAGATCCGATGTCACATACTGTAGAGACTTGAATTAAGAACTTTCAAAACATTTAAAGGGTTAGTGACACCTGTGTCTTCATGAGTTGGGCTACAAAATTTATGGAATTCTCCTGATTTTTGAGATACCAAGATTGTGTTTTGTGTTCAAGTAAATCGAGTAAACAGGATGTTGTCGGCATATTTGCTGAGTGGTTAGCGCAGTCACCTTGCACCTCCAGCCTCCGGGTTCGGTTACCACCTTAGGCTTTGTGTGCATGGAGTTTGCACATTCTCCCCATGCTTGGTGGGTTTCCTCCAGGTACTCTGGTTTCTTCCCACAGTCCAAAGACATGCAGATTAGGCTAAATGGCGTTCCCAAATTATACGTAGTGTGTGAAAGAGCGTGCAAATGTTGACTGGAAAAAAATGGTAATAAATACAATAATGATCACCATTGGCCTCAACAGTCCCTAGTTGGATTACTGAAGTTTCTAGATGGATGGATGGTTCACTTGTGTTATATATATACTACCGCTCAAAAGTTTGGGATCACATTGGCCTTTGTTTTTTTTGTTTTGTTTTTTTGCATTCTTTGACAGTACTTGTGATTTCAGAACTATGAAATACATATGGAATTAGGTAACTATGTAACAACAACAACAGTCAGTTATTTTAAGACAGGAAGGTCAGCCTTTCTCAAAAAGTTCTCCCAAGAACAGTATTGTGTTAAGTGCATTTGCAAACTTCATCAAGCCCCATGATGAAACTGTCTCTCATGAAGACCTTCCCAGGAAAGCAAGACCAAGACTTAGCTCTGCTGCAGAGGAGAAGTTCATTTAGTGTCACCAGTTACCTCAGAAATCACCAATTAACAAACAGCACCTCAGATTAGAGTCGTTATGAAGGAATTACAGAGCGTAAGTAGCAGATATACATCTCAATATCAACTGTTCAAAGGATTATTGCATATTTTGGACGCCTTCTGGAATGCTGTACAGTGTAGAAAGAAATAAAAATCAGCTTTGATTTTTGAGCAGTAGTGTACATGCATGTAATTTTAAGCATTTTTTTGTCACCACAAGTGTGTTTCAATGAGGTAAAAGGAAACAGGAAACATTTTGTCAGCTCCTTTGCCCAAAGCAAAACATACCCTTTATGAATAGTTTATCAAACATAATAAAACTAGAAGCCACTTTAGTATGTAATTCAATACAGGTAGGTTACAGTCTGAGCATCCACAACACACAGCTCTATTAAGATTTTTCTTTCCTTCTTTAAGTATTGTAGAAATTCTTTTAAACTATGGACTCAGGTTACTTCCTGAGAAAACGATGTCTTATTCATAAGCTGTTGTTTTATACTTTATTGAGCAAGAGGGCTGATTCAGAGCACTTACACAATAAGCAGTGAACTCAGGGATATCTTCACTATCTGCGTGAAATTATGTGTGTGGGTGGGTGTGGGGAGCAGGGTGTGTGCGGTATCAAGTACAAATATCTGGCAGTACGTAGCTTAAGCTTGTAAAATAACTTAGTGCAATGTAGTAATGAATAGACGGCTAGTTCAGTGCATTGATAAAGATCACCATTTATGGCCACAACAATAACTCAGCATACAGACTTTATTGTCCAAATAACTGGCAGTGAAAATGAGTACACCCTAAGTGGACTGTGTCCAAAGTGTCAATATTTCCTGTGAGCACCATTGTAATCCTCCTGGACATGGAATTTAAAAGGGCTGCACATGTTGTTACAAGGATCCTCTTCCACGCCGCATGTCGGTTCACCACCTTCCGCTTGACGACGCCACACAGGTGTTCAGGTCTGGGGACATACTTGTCCACTGACAAACACATGAACATGATGAATAGGAATAGGACCTGTGACTTTGCATGGTTAAAGATGTATAGCTGTTCTCACTTTGGTTGAGGGTGTACTCACTTTTGTTGCCAGTTATTTTCAGGATCTATACTGTTATACAAGCTGACTACTCAGAAATATACCCTAGTTTCATTTTTATAGTATTGTCCTTTGAGAAGATATACTAAACTCTAATTTGCTCAAAGTACTCACTTTTGTGACTGGGTGTAAGGTGTGATTGTCAAGTTTTGGCTATATATGTGTTCGTATGTACAAACTTCATTTTGCCTGGTTTCGTCAGGGTTTCCACATATCTGCATGGTAAAGCTATTTCTGTCGTAAACTAGATTGCACCTGGGCCGATGTGTGTAGTGCGGCAGGCAGCTCGAGTATGAAACAAGCAGCCCTATAATTTCAGTTACATCGACGTGAAGCATTTAATAACACATAGCTACTTACCAAATGAAATGTTTATTTTTGTACAGAGTATGTATTTTGTGCAACCTTCAAAAGCAAAAACAAATAACCCCAGAATAAAATCTGCTTGTCCGTAAGCCTCTATTTGTCACATATACACTACCGTTCAAAAGTTTGGGGTCACTTTCTAACTCCATGATCGTTCCTGATTTTTATTTCTTTCTACATT
>JAQMYK010000021.1:13178195-13188399 GCA_030014345.1 Clarias buthupogon
TTTCATTATGGTGCTTGACGGATTTTGCAAATGCACTTGACAATACTGTTCTTGGAAGAACTATTACAGAAAGGCTGCCCTCTGTGTCTTAAAATAACAACTAACTGTTGTTTTTGCTGTTGTTACGTAATTACCTAATTCCATAAGTGTTATTTTATAGTTTTGAAATCTCCGGTATTGTTGTAGAATGTAGAAAATAAATCACTAAACAAAAACATTTGGAGTTTGCAAGTGACCCCAAACTTTTGAACAGTAGGGAGTTAAATTCTTGCTCCATACTGTATATCCATGTAGATTAGGATTATGGGTGCAACAACAGCAATGAGGTGGATCTTGTGCTTGTATTTCCGACCTTTTCAATCAGTAACTCAGTACCTAATACCTCGGAGCTTCCACCACTCCTAGAGCCACTGATTTAGCAGTTAACGATTTTCTACTGGCTGTACTGACTTGTTTTTTTCTTCTTCTTCAGAATAAGGAGAAGGAGCGGATGCGGGAGAGAGAAAGAGAGGCGCGAGAGAGGGAGGCGCGCTACACGAATGGCCACCTCTTCACCTCCCTCACCGTGAGCGGAACCACGCTGTGCTCCGCCTGTAACAAGAGCATCACAGCCAAGGAGGCCCTCAGCTGCCCCAGTGAGTCTTCCAAACACAGACACACACACACATTTATGTAGAACTTAATGGCCTATAAATGGAAAGCTGGTAGTTGAGACATGACATGTAATAGAGGGTAATGTTCAGTAGTGATGTGTCATTCATGAACGATTCGTTCTTTTTGAACGAATCTTTAACGTGACTCAGAAGAACGAGTAGTCTCGGAGAGTGATTCGTTCATTTTCTACTGGGCGCGCATGCGCAAATCATCGCAAAACCTCCGTAGGTTATGTACAGGAAACAGAATTGAGCGATTCTTTCTCAATGACTCTTCTACTCCGAGTCGTTCGTTCTTTTGTCACGTGACTCCCATAGACGCTATGCAGTGCAATAGATTCAAAAGAACGAACGACTCAGACTGGAAGATATGAGAGCTGAGCATTGAAATATTTTCATTACTGGAACTATAGCCAAAATTTGTGTATGTAGACGTGTTGGGGGTCTTTTTATTGAAAATGGACCATTTTATTTTATTTCTTGTCAAAAGAACGAAAAGAACTAAATGACTCAAAAAAAGATTCGTTCATTTTGACGAACGAGATTCAAAGAACCGAGTCACTAAAATGATTCAAACTTCCCATCACTAATGTTCAGTCATGCTAAGCAGAAAAAAAGCAGAACACAATGCACAAGATGCTAACCGCTAAAGTGGACTGGCTAAAACAGCAGACGACCTCATCAGGTTACGCTTCCGCCAGTCAAGAACAGGAATCTGAAACTACAGTAGAACCAGGCTCAGGCAAATTGTACTATATTTATTTAGGCCTTATCGAGTCAGCCATGGAGACACAGCTTTATGAGGACCAGAATTGTGAGGACTTTATTATTATTATTATATTTTTTGGGCATTTCACACATTCCTGAATACGATGAAAAATACTCATGATGACCAACCATCCTGTGAGCACTGCTTGAATCATGTAGGCGTGCATGATGCCAGGATTTGAAGACTAACACACACTTTTCACATTTCTCTGGCAGAGAGAGATACAAGAGATAATGTGCCCAGTACTCCCACACACATCCATATATATATATGAACACACACATACACACTGTGCTGAAAAGTGGGATATACTTGTGTATATGGTTATCACATGCATGATTTATAATTTTTTTCCAAACACACAAACACTTCACACACATTCCTTAAAAATGGAACCCTAATCAAAATCACCATACAGCATAAAAATCCATATACAAACACACACACACACACACACATTTATATTTATATTCACATAGCAGAAGCCATTTTAAACCATTTACAGAAAATAAAACAACTGTGCAAGAAAAAAAAACTAGTTTCTCTCAGCTTCAGTTGAATTTGCACACACACCCTTCCTGTTTTGGTGTCACTCTGTTCACCCCTGTTCTTTATTTCGTCATGGTTCTTCACCAACTTCTTCATCCCATGACTGCTTTTTATACTGTTCCCAAAACCTATAAAGTTAACATTAATAAGGCTTTTGTTAAACACACACACCATCATAGCCACCACTCACAGGAGACACTGGAAAAACTGGGAGACATTGTAGAAAACATGTTATACATAGTAAAGTAGGCTATAAATGAACAGGAAGTGAATGGATGGCTTAATTTTGATATACTGTACCTTTGAGACTCTTATCACTATTATGTCATTTTCAGCTCTGTGGCTTTAACTGCGAAATCAGCTGAACGGCCCTGAACGTTTACAGGTGACGGGTATTTGTATAAGCCAGTCAGCCATAAATGATCAACAGTCTATGAGTAAAGCCTGGAGAAAAACCGTTTGTAATACTTTTGGTTTTGCATTTACATTTACAGAGCATCATTGCAAGAGGTCAATGAGACCTGATAAAAATAATCTATAAAACTTTGTAATGATTCATAAATGCACTTATTGCTCCCATTAATAAAAACAACTTTACAATTACTGACTCACAGTCTGACATGTGGCAATAAATTCACACAGGTCACTTATATTTTGAACATCAGAAAGGGGAAATATAATCTCGTGGACGATACTAGGCGTGGTTGTTATTCGTACCAGATAAGCTAGAAAGAAAGAATATTTCAGAAACTTCTAATCTCCCGGGAACACAGAACAGATGATAAAAAAAACATCCAGACTGGGGATGTTAGCGATTAATTTTTAATTGGTTAAAGCAATTATAGAGAGGAGCTACGGAGAAATATCACGCAAAACATTGTTGGTTAAAAAATATCAACAGACAATGTTTTGCGTGATATTTCTCCGTAGCTCAAACCTCTCTAGACTTGTACGCCACAACAGGGCACACTTGCAGTTCAGGCAGTGAGCAGTACGGGACATTGTAGCTTTTTGTAGCTGCCTTGTTTTGGAATGAGGACAGAGATTCATTATCATCAATTACTAATAATTTATATGTTGGTTATTACCACGTAACGTGTTTAACTATCAGATAAGAAAAAAAAAGACCCTCGTGATGTTTCTTTTACAGAATTTCTATAGAGAAGATTGATGTGCTGTGGTGCTAAACTTCGGGCCAGTTCACGTTTAATTCAACACAGTTATGACACTGTAAAAAAAAGACAGTAAAATATACAATAATGCCATTAATATGATGAAAACAAAGCAGTACACAGCAGCAAGGAGGTTTGTAATTCATGGTCATGGAGTGCATATCAGGTTATTACCTAACACTTACAGTAAGTAAAATGCAAAATGTTGGGGGGAAAACAAGGGGGGTGTTGGGGAAAGCCCAACAGGGCCTGAGACTCATTACTTCCCAGACAGCCTCAAAACAGGAAGTGGAACTGCTCTCAAACAATAGGCCGTGCAAACACTGCACACTGGAGAAGCCATTAAGAGAGAAAGGTCCAGAAAAGCAGAACTGAATCCCAGGTTTCAGCACATCCCATGGATAGTGGCCAAGAGAAAGAGAGAGACAGGGAGAGGCATAAGACGGGTACCGTGTTTCCACAATTTATCTTATCTAATCGTTCAATAATCATGGTTTAGAATGATTCCTTTAGAGGGTTTGTTTTTTCTTTGTGAACAGTCGTTTGCCGGCTCCATGAGAAGGAAACAGACAATGTTCCATAGAGGTGTAAAGATGCTGAAGAAGCAGTTTCTGTGCGTTGAGACAGCGGCAAAGGGCTAACGAATGAAGTAATGCTTCCTGTCTGTTTTCTAGCCTGCAATGTCACCATCCACAACCGCTGCAGAGACTCCCTGCCCAACTGTGTCAAGATGAAACAGCGGGTAAGAGAAGGAGCCGTCTAACACGGTCGCATGAAGGTGGTGTCCCTGGTGGTATTATGTATGTGTGAACGAATCATAACTTTCGGCCGATTGCTGTAAGATAGAATTGCTAATAAAGTCATCAGAATTCTGTTGAGTAAAAATGTGAATATTACTATGATTACACCCAAGCACCATTTTATTTTTTTACTTTTATCTTGTAACAGCACTGATTTTATAGTCCACTTTATGATTCTGTTATACTGTTAAATATTGATTACTGATTTATTTATTTATTTATTTTTCTAGTCGGCTCTTGAATAAAGTATGTGTCATGTTTGTGCAGCAGCAGAAGCTGGCGCTGATGAGGAACAGCTCGTCCTACAGCGGAACGGTGACGCTGCGGAATAAGAGTGAGTGCAAACATTTCGGCATAAACAGATGCTGGTGTTTTCAGGTAAAGAGAGTAAAGGTGTTCTCATGCTGGTTGTAGCACATCTGTGTGGATGTAGACTTTAGCTCAGCTTTTTTTTTTTAATCTTAAGGGAAATTCCACCTCATGTGTTATTTCCAGATTCAACATTTCAGATTTTCAGAAACGTTCTTCCATATGAAGGTCAGGATAAGCAATTAATATGTCGGGATGGAGGCATGAGTAAAGCTTAGCGGTTAAGGATTTGTGCTAAACATTACCTTTTGACACACACATTTTTAAAGGATAATTTTTTTAAAAATCTACAAAACTCCAGTGAAGCTCTCTAGCTATGAATCCCATAAGTCACTTTCCTCAGCTAAATAATTAACATAAACGAAACGACTGGTTAAATCACAACAGCTCATCTGTTCGAGATGCTGCTCTGGGCCATGCACAGAGCTACAGCCAGGTTTTTTTTATTATTTTATTTTATTTTTTTAACACACTCCATCACTACAAAATGCTCTAGTCATTTTCACTTCGGTCTTCTGAAATACTTTAGTGTCGCGACCATGATCCAGAAAGCTTGCGGTTTTCAGAATAAACAGAATATCAAAATCCTGATCTGAAAATGAAAGATCTACAAAGAGTAATAACATAAATACTCTTTGATAGGAACCTTGATAATCTGATAATTCTTCATTTCTTTATACTGTACCTTCTGTCGTTTCCTGATCGAAATGCTTCCCAGACATTTGGCGGGCTGCTTTGGCTCGTCTGCGTCGGTCTGTTAACAATATTAGATACGATTCCCTGCTATTTTTTTTACTGCTGTCAACTGTTTTCCACCTTCGTCTGGATTTAATTGTCATTCTACTATAAAACCTGAGCAGAATGGTGTTTTTCCAGGAGGATACAATAAAATAGCGCCATACAGAGGACCACATAAAGTGCAAATACACTATGACATGAGCGTGAGATGAGTGCAATAATTACCCAGGACAATAAATACAAAAGATATTGCATTGCTAACTGGAGAGGTGGACAGAACAAAAGAAGTTAAACATAGCAATGTGTACTCACCTCAGCATATTATTATTAGGAGTAAAGAGAAGGACAGGATCAGTGGTAAAAAGTGTCCCATAGCAGTATAATAGCTAATATAATTCCCCCTGAGGACATACTACTGTCTAGGCAATAAGTCAAGGTGTGCTGTTCTGCGCTGTGCGGTGCTGCTCTGTGCTGTGGTGTGGATGTTGGTGTTGATTTGTCATGTCCGTAACATAATGGGGTCGTGTAGTTGCGCTGACTGATTTATTCTTATCCCTTTATTAGCGCATTTGAAGGAGCGCCCGAGTTCGGCCATCTATCCGTCCGACAGTCTGCGTCAGTCACTGCTCGGTTCCCGGCGCGGACGCTCTTCCCTGCTGCTCTCCAAAAGCGTATCCACTAATAACATCGCCGGGTGAGTCAACCCACCCATCCTTATTCACGATGAGGTCATTGTGCCGTACTGTAAATTTCATAATATTCATTTGTGTGTTGTTTAATATCAAACCCACATGGTTGCGTCACTCCCTTTTTATTTTGAATGCAACATGTGTCCCCAACTGCAAGTTCCAGTTCCGGTCATATTCTTAATTTATTAAGAATATTATAAAGTTATTGTTTGTGTGTGTCACATTTTTGAAACTTTTATATTGTTGTATGCTTTTTTTTGTTTCTTTTCATTATTATTATTTTTAGCATTGGTTTCTTTGTGCCTGCAACTCATTTTATTTTTTTATTTTTTTGTCGTCGGTTGTTTGGTCATGCCTATGCGGGGCGCATGTGTGTGCGTGTGTGTGTGTGTGTGTGTGTGTGCGTGCAACTGTGCCTGTGTGCATGCATTCGGCGTGTGTAGGACACTGAGTGATGACTCTCCCTTGGGGCTGCGCAGGATCTTGTCCCAATCCACAGACTCGCTAAACTTCCGGAGCAGAACCATGTCTATGGAATCGCTCAATGACGAAGGTACACACACACACACACACACGCACACACATTGCTAGACCTAGCCTAAAACCGGCCTTCACATCTCATTCCCCGTTTTATTCGATCGGGTCAGATTTGATTCCTATTTATCTCTCTTTCTGTAGGAGAAGTTTATTATGCTTCAGTGCTGGAGGAGCTAGAGATCGAGGGGCGGGACTTTGAGGCGGACTCTTGGAGCATGGTGGTCGACTCCGCCTACCTGCAGACTCACCGCAAAGATATCATCAAGAGGCAGGATGTCATCTATGGTGAGAGAGAGAGAGGAAAAAAAGAGAGAGATGATCAGTATTTTACTGTTTATTTGCAATACTGTATATATACATTATTATTGCCGAAAGTATTCACTCACCTATCCAAATCATTGAATTCAGGTGTTCTAATCACTTCCATGGTCCAGTCGTGAAACTTCCTCGCTACTAAATGTCCCACAGTCAACTGTTAGTGGTATTATAACAAAGTGGAAGTGACTGGGTAGGGCACGTACAATCACAAAGCCGGGTCAGCGGATGCTAAGACTCATAGAGGTCGCCAACTTTCTGCAGAGTCAATGGCTACAGACCATCAAACTTCATGTCGCTTTCAGATTAGCTCAAGAACAGTGCGGAGAGAGCTTCATGGAATGGGTTTCCATGGCCGAGCAGCCGAATCCAAGCCTTACATCGCCAAGTGCAATGCAAAGCATCGGCTACAGTGGTCTCTGCAGTGACGCATCACGCTTTTCAGTCTGGAAATCCGATGGATGTCTTGGTTTGCCGGTTGGCAGGAGAACGGTCCTTGTCTGACTAAGTTTGGTGGAGGGAGAATCATGATGTCGGGTTGTTTTTCAGCAGTTGGGCTGGGCCCCTTAATACCAGTGAAAGGAACTCCTAATGCTTCAGCATATCAGGCATACAGTTGTTGCTGTTATTTTTTCACTTGTTTTTTGTTAAGGGATCGCCATCCTGTCTGTTTTTTGCTTTCAGGTTTGGTGCCAGTTGCTTTTCTTGGTGCATCCCTTCCTTAGGATTTGCTCTAGGGGATTCCCAGCAATCCCAGTGGGTAGGTTTTGGGAATTGGCTGAGGAAAGTAGACAAGATGAAAAGACAAAAGCACCAAGTCCTTTACACCACGCCTATATTTAAGTTAAGGATATTGAAACTATTCAAACTATTTGCATTGTCTAAATTCTGAAACCCATAGCATCACCATATGCTGGGCAGTATTCCCTTATGATGCTCCACCAGATCTTCTCTACAACTGTCTTCAGTTCCTACTTGTTCTTGAGGTGGTTTCATAATTAATTTTGGCTTCAGAAACCGACATACTTTTTTTTTTCTTGGGCTTTTTCCCTTTCTCTGGGCCTCGGCATCAGACTATTTCATACCAGATGCCTTACCAAGACATTTTGAACAATTTTATGCTCCCAACTTTGTTCCACCACTGCACAAAGCAAGATCCATAAAGAGATAAATGGATGAGTGAGTTTGGTGTGGAAGAACTTGACTTGTCCTGACCTCAACCCTATAGAACACCTTTGGGATGAATTAGAGCGGAGACTGCGAGCCCCAGACCCTCTCGTCCAATATCAGGGTCTGACCTCACAAATGCACTTCTGGAAGAATAGTCAAAAATTCCCCAAAACACACTCCTCAACCTTGTGGAAAGGCTTCACAGCGGAGTTGAAGTTGTGGGCCAACATTATATTAAGCCCTATGGATTAAGAATTGGATGAAACAATGTGGCAATATTTTAACACATTACTATTTTTTATGCAAATGAATCATATGGTGATGTTTGACCCTAATGGCTTTTCATAATCGCTGTTTGACGTGATAATGGCACGGATAATAAGATGACTCAGCACTAATATATATTTTTATCATCTGTAGCTTGTGCTCACACAAAATGTCTAGTTTTGCTTGATAAGCTTCTTCACTGTATTTTGACAGGCTCAACACCACTGCTGAAACGTTTATTAAGTAACCCCAGGGCATAATATCTAATTAACGAAGCTGGACTTTATCATGCACAGCTTAGGATCTAACATCTAAGAGTTAACCCCCCCTTTTCCATTTCTCGATATATATAGAGCTGATCCAGACAGAGCTGCATCACGTGCGCACGCTGCGCATCATGGACGGGGTTTTCCGCCGAGGCATGCTGGACGAGGTGCAGCTGGAGCCGGGCATCGTTCACGCCCTCTTCCCATGTCTGGAGAAACTACTCGTGATACATACACGCTTCATGACACAGCTGCTGCACCGTCGGCAGCACTGCCTGCAGCCTGACAGCACACACAACTTCACCATCAGCCGCATCAGCGACGTCCTCCTGCAGCAGGTAATGCAGCTGTTAAAATATACGTAGCTTAAAAATATCTGGTGGTGTGCATTAAAAGCCTAAATCTCGATGGTACAACAGCCAATGGCTGGAACAGAAAAAGGGACGCCATTGCTACTGGAATCTCTGAGCTCATGAATGCGAAAGAAGGCGGATAGCACTTTTCTCGGAGAGCAGCAGTTTGAAAAGGCTTCAGGTGTCTCGGAGGAGGCGTGTGCCAGCTTTTACTCTGAGGTTTACTTATGTGTTTGGAAGTCACTGGTATTAAATAACACTTGACCTCATTTGCTTTTTGGATATGTTGGTGAAAATGTTTATTGCATAGTGTGTATGGATTATTTTAGTAACGAAAAACAAGCAAGCATGCAAGCAATACCATGTACCATTTCATTTCTTTCCATAGCTCAAGAGTTAAACCATTAGCTGAGCAAAACCAAATCGCATATCCTGTTATGAGAAATTAGTTCTTTTAAGCGAGAGTCATCGTGACATGCCCTGTGCAAAATGCTCTGCGTGGGAGGATCGAATGCTTTTTCTTTTTTTTTCCTTTTTCTTTTCCCAGAGAAAACAATGCTAATATTCTCAACTCCTTTGTGTCCTTCAATGTGGGTTTCAGTTTTCAGGTCAGTGTGCTGATGAGATGAAGAAGACCTATGCTGAATTCTGCAGCAGTCACTTGAAAGCTGTTAAACTGTATAAAGAGCTGCTGGCAAGGGACAAGAGACTGCAGTACTTCATACGGGTAAGGCCGGCGCGGAAGCGGTGAATTTTTACTTTCGTTAATGAGCAACGGATGAGCTTTTTTTTTTTTTTTTTAATACCATTTTATACATAATTCTATAAACCTCAGCATGAGTCATCTTTGTGTGTGTGTGAGAGAGAGAGAGCATCAACACAGATCTTACAAAGTATCGTGGTCATTAGATGTCATTTGTTATAACAGTGAAATTATTAGACCATTACAAAGGATGCAAAAATACGAGATTGAAATAGACCAAAGACATTAAGCAAGAAGTGTTCGTATCGTCCAGACTTTTCAGAACTCTCAGTCTGCCTCTGGTGATGCAGAGAAGGTGTTCAGTGCAGTAGCATGTATAGTTATGGAAAACAGTTCCATTAAACTGCATAAATAAACCCAAGCTTAATATAACCACAGATCAGGAACTACTGTATTTAGCAGCGTTATTAACAGTGTGAGTCTTGCCAGCAGCTATGTTGGCATGAAGCACCTCCAGTGAGTTCCATTCCAAAGTAACATCGACCTTATTAATGACCTTTTAAAAGCAAGAGCCAACAATGCCTTTATATGGAATTGTTAATCAAATCCTTTCCTGTACAATCCAGAATAAAGTAGAGATGTTCTGATACCATTTTTTCCCTCCCGATACCGATTCCGATACTTGGGCTCAGGGTATCGGCCAATACCGAGTACCGATCCGATACCTGGGTGTGTATCTGTATCTGTAGATACTACTAGCCCTGTGTAACGGCTTCGACCCTAAGTGCACGGGCGACACCATGAAACATGGACACGAGGCGAGGTCTTACAGGAAAAAGGGTAATTTATTTAGA